>BSBK01009033.1:0-442500 GCA_027943335.1 Chamaecyparis obtusa | reverse complement strand
TAGCAACATACCATTTTTCATGGGAGAATGAAAAAACTATTCAAATAAATTCAAAAATAAAAATAAAAAATATATTTAGAATCTTGACAAAAAATCTTAAAAGACCCTAATTTACTTCATCTTCTGATTTTAAATGGTTTAACGATAATATGCATCTGAATCTGAAAGTTTTTTTCAAAATGCAGAGTTCAGTGTCTGTTTAGGAAAAAAAATGTAACCCACTATTGTGGGTTCACCCTGACATTATAATTTTTATAATAACCAACCACTACAATGAATAATATACATGTTGATTGTATGGTGTATTTTGTTGTCATTATAAGAAGAGGGCTATCTTTTTTTTTGTATAACTTGTCAATGTCGAATATAGTAGTGATCTGCATAAATCCTATGATATTGTGATAGGCAATAAATAGTTAAATGAAATGTTAGTTGCATTGTTGTAGGTTGGAGATAGCATCGCAAAGGTTGTTCTTGATGTTGTGAGATAGCATCCCAAGTGTCATATAAATAGAGAAAGTTGAACCATCGTATGGAAAAATGATGTCAGCATAGAAAGGATGTGATTTTTTGAGCATTTACCATGTGTATTTCTCAGCCCCATAGGTTGAAGGAAATGAAAATAAACAGTCAAATGAAATGTTAGGCACATTGTCGCACATTGGAGATAGCATCCCATAGGTTGTTCACAATGTTGCGAGATGCTTCCAAGTGTCATATAGATGGAAAAATGTGAACCATCATAGCAAAGAATGATGTCAACGTAGAAAGGTTGCGATATTGCAAGCATTTGCCACATGTTTTTCTCAGTCCTTTAGTTTGAAGGAAAGGACAATAAATAGTTAAATGAAATGTTAGTCGCATTGTCATAGCTTGGAGGTAGCATTGCATAGGTTGCTTGTGATGTTGTGAGATGCTAACAAATGACATTTAGATAGAGAAAGGTGAACCATCATACAAAACAATGATGTCAGCGTAGAAAGGATGCGTTGTTGCGAGCATTTACCACATGTATTTCGCAGTCCCGTAGTTTGAAGGAAATGAATTAAGATTGTACTAAAAGTGCCAAGCCAAAACTTGGAACCTTTCTTCTTAGGGTTTCTAATCTCCACACACTATTTTCCTCCTGATTTCATTCACCTCACTTCTTTGTAATCAACTTATGTCACCGCATTTTCACTTCCAAATGAAAGTCTATTTGACTTCCATCTGCTCTTTGCAGCTTCCTTGAATGCATAATTTCTATCAATTGACTGAAATCTGGCGGATACTGAGGTGAAATTTGAAGAAAGAAGATCTGAGTAGGAAAAATTATCTTCAAAAATTGCAATTGCAAAGTACTATGCCTCCTCTGTTAACATCTTAGTATCTGTAAAGCCCTTGGTCACATGTAGAGGTGATAAGGAGTATTCCTCCTCAAGTACAAACTTGGCTATTGACGCCATCATGCTCACTATATGAGTGGCTTCATCTGCTAGAAAGCCACTGGTCACATGTAGAGGAGATAATGAGTATTCCTCAAGCAAAAACTTGGCTATTGTCACCATTGTGCTCACTGTCTGTGCAGCTTCATTAATCAAAGAACACATCACCACTATTATCCTTTTTTTCTATCCAATAATTTGGTAAAGATAGAATGTTGAAGCAAGTCACTTCAAAATGGTTCAAGTAATGAATGACTTTAATAATGCCAAAAATTGTAAGAGAAATACAACAGGCATCTGACATTGTAAAGTACTTCGCAAACAAATGATTCAAATCTTAAACCTCGAAATGAAATCAATGCCTGTCTCATAAAATGCAGGCTAACCTCAATTATGCGTGAGTTGATAAATCATGCTTTTTCAAAATCTAGACATGTTCACATTGATAAACTTTTACAAAATAAGATTTTTTCAAACGTGACAGATGATCTAGATGATTTCAATCGTCTTGCATGTGTATGGTGTAAAAAATGGCCGTCGATGGCATTAACCTAGCCAGATGTGTTTCATATAAGAAACACCTTCGGTGTAATTAAACAGAAAACTATATTTTCAAAATTTGATTAAAAAGCACTTTTAATTCTATCTTACAATTACAAAGTCTATTAACAAGTATATTATTTGTATTGAACATATTATAGCTTAGAAGACTAGTTTTGTATTTATTACTATTATATATCAATGTTTCTAAATTTTTATTCTTCCTTACTAGCATGAAGGGATTACTAGCGAAGCTAGTCTGTACTTTATTTGTGAACCTAGAAACAGGCTTTTAATTTTGAACTATCGTTATTGCATATAAGGGTCTTATGTTCTCTCTCTTTCTCTTAAATAATTTTTAATGCTTCACATTCAAAATAGATGAAGAATAATAGGAAAATTAAGGATATTTGAGCATACCACAATGGAAAATTATATCTATGCATGCACTAGGAATAAAACTATGTGACCAATTATATTGCCATTATGCCATCAAAATTATTTCATTTATATTGAATGGTAAGAGGTTGTAGCTGGACAGAGATGAGGGGAAAAAACAAATATTTGAATGTGTTGTTGCACAATAGAAATATTTTTATTTCTTTTCCTCAAAAAATAGTTATTTTTCTTATAGAAATATTTTAGATACGCTTCTATTTATAGAGGTCAGAATTACAAAGATTATCTTAGATCATAGGTGAATACTATCTATGGTATGAAGCTTACTCCATATATAATGTTTGGTATATGAGTTTTATACTTACTCATACAAGATTAGATGCTAGATTGTGATTCATTATTCTAAACCTCTTCAATACATTATTTGCATTTTTAGTTTCACAAATTTTATCTTTTGTACAACTTCAATTTATAGAAAATATATCGTTGATCTTAATTATGTCATTTCAAATTTCTTTTTAATGGTTGATTTAAACATTTCTAATATAAATATGTGAGTAAGGCTTTTGAGGATCCTGTATCTATTTTGAAAGGCTCAAATCAATCAAACATTAAGATTTTAATCTAACATGAAATCAATCCAAAACAAGGAAACTCTAAGCTTAAGCTAAAATAGGTGCACCCAAGCACTGTTTGATTTTCTCTTGCTTAAGGGGATGTGGGTGTGCTCTCTAAGCACTTGGAGCATACTCTAATGCATTCTAAGATAATTTAAGACTCATGAAAACCCCCAAAAGTGGCACAATATTGGGTAGAACACCCAAAATTGCCCCTAAGGCTTCAAGAACTCAAAATAATACTTTAATAGAGATTTGATGTTATATGCTATTCTAAATAAAGAAAGAAACTATGTTAATCCATTTATTGCTAAGCTATGATGTGCTAAAAAGCTTGAAGAAAACAAAGAAATCTAACAATTAGTTGATTTTAAGCTATGATCTAACATGAAAATGGCATTATAAGAATACTATTACTTAAAAATAAAAGTGGATGGATTTGCTCTTAGAAATGAGAGTATTTATAGGCTTTTGGAAAAGTTTGGGTTAAGAGGATAGGTTAGACTTTGGGGTAAGGTTAGAGTTGGAGTCAAGGGGATAAGGATGAAGAATTTCTAGAAGAGTCTAGGCTTTGGATGAGGATAAAGACTTTTCAGAAATGTCTAGGCTTTCTAAGGATAAATATGGAATTTAGGAAATAAATAAAGTTTTATTTATCTCAAAGGCTTTAATGAGTTTGAGGCTCATTAGGGTTAGGGTTTGACTAGGAGTCAAAGGAGACTTAGATTAGCTTAGGGAAAGTAGGTAATTTCCCTTAAATGGGTTTAGGGAACGTTTAGGAAAGTTCTAGAAGGGTCTAGAGTTTTCTTAGGGTAAATTAGGAATTGAGGATTAATATTTAATCTTAATTAAATATCTTGAGTTGGGATTAGGGTTAGGAAATGATGGGATTAGCCTTTAATCAAAATTAAAGAGGGATTAGAAGATTCTAGAAGAGGTTTAGGATCTCTAAGATATTTCTAAGGTTTTGGGAAAAAATAAATAAAATATTTATTTTTGGATTTTTGGTCAATTTATTAATTAAATAATTAATAAATATTTTTGAGTTGGGATTAGGCTTAGGAAATGATTAGATTAGCCTTTAATCGAAATTAAAGAGGGATTAGAAGATTCTAGAAGAGGTTAGTGGTTTTTAGGAATTTGGCAAGGTTTTGGGCAAAAAATAAATTAACTATTTATTTTGGGATTTTTGGTCAATTTATTAATTAAATAATTAATAAATAAGGAAATACTGTTTAAATAAGATTTAAACATTTTTGGGAGGGATTCCTTAATTAAATATTTTTAATTAAGGTAAAGAGATTTAATGGTATAAAAATAAATAAATAAATTTAAATAAATAATTAATTAACAAATGATGATGTCATCAGGGATTTTTCAAAAAATAAAAATACTTTATTTTCTAAAGGATTTTTAGGTGTCTACATTTTGCCCCTCTTTGATGCGATGCCGCAAGTGGCATGGTGTCAAAAACAAGAAAATAAGATGCCCAAGGCTAGAATTTAGAGGAATAAGGGGTTGTGCCCCTTCGAGAAAATAACGTAAGGAGTAAACGTTGTGAAATTTTCTCGAAAGGAAATAGAGAAGGAAGGATCGAGGAAGAAGGGGAGATAAATAACCAAGCTTCCAAGAGCAAAAATGTGTGAATGCAAGATTAGATGGAATGCAAAATGCAGGATGCAGCTACATGAGGATGCAAGATGCAAGAGTAATCTATATGATGAAGAATGCAGGGGATTTGGGGAAGCTCCAAGTGCAAATGTGGACAACACAACCTAGTTTGATATAGCAATGCTAGAGGTCTGCCAAGGATAATAGGATCACAAGGCCTTGTCACCAACATTGCATAGGACTAATGCTAAAAAGACATGTAGGGTTGCCCCAGCATCACACATGAACCCAAGAGGAAGCATGGTGGAAATGATGTGGGAGAAACCACAAACAAATGATATTTCCAAAGTGTACCATGTAACCCAGAAGATCACATGTGAACCGTGCAAGGGTCACATCTGACTAACTCACAGGCAGAATCAAAAGATCAAAAGACCTTGCCCCAGATTGTCCTCATTCATAGTGCACCATGATATAAAGGATCGTGGAAACTTTGAGTAGAGAACAATGAGAAGTCATAAAAGATTAACAAGATCCAAAGGACAAAATCCAAGACCAAAATGAGAATTCCAAAAAGACATCCTTTGCCAAGGAGAGAGATATGATGTGATGGATTTGATTGATGGTGAGAAGATTGGTCTGAACGTGGGGAAGGATGCATCGACATAGACTAGGTGTGATTGGTGGAAGATTGGATCTAATAGGAGGAAGGATACATCCTCAAGGACCCACTGATTGATGGGAGAATGAGTGTTGTTGTTCGCTGGCAAATGATGAAGTCAAAGAATAATCACAGTGATCAAGAATAGTCGACAATTGATGTTGCTAAAGTACAAGGTTGGGTAGGACAAAGTGTTCTGATCAAATGCTATTGCAGGACTAATGAGGACTATGTACAACAAGACACAAGGATATGTACAATAGATGGGAAAAGAGATACAATGGATATGTATAGAAGCTCAAGATGAGGGATAGGAAGATCCTACTATATAGGATATGGTACAAGAAGGATGGTGCTATACAGGATATATAGGATATGGTACAAGATATGTGCAGGTAGGATTGCTAGAGGAGTATGAAAAAGAGGAATGCTAGGGGATGGTGGATGGGGATGGGGATGGTAGAAAAGGGACTGAGATGTTGGGATGGCGGGATGGGAGTTTGATAGATAATGACTCGGACCACTATGTATGGCGCTTGGTTGCCAAGTTTTCACCAACATACTTGTCCAAGGCGCTTGAATTGCCAAGTTTTCACCATTGGATGATTGTTTTTATTTTTTTCTTTTTTTCTGCTTTTTTCAATTTTCATGGATTTTCTGAATATGTAGGATCTAGTTCAGGCATAGAAGCTCTTCAAATGTATGATGTTGATTGGATCATTCAAAAGCTCACCTTCTAGTGTAGATAGCTGATAAGCTTCAGAGCCAAAGTATGTTGTGAATATATAGGGGCCCAGCCAAGTATGCTCAAACTTGCCTTTCTTTTCTCTGTTTGCTTGGACTTTCTAATTTTCTTTGAGAACCATGTCACTGACCTGGAACTATCTAGGATGGACCTTCTTGTTATAACTCCTTTTGAGTCGATTCTGGTAGGCAACTAGGTGATCATAGGCTTGCCATCTTTTTTCATCTAACAGGTTTAGCTGTGTGAGACGGGCCACATGATAGTCTTCATCCGTGGTGTAGTTCTTCATGGAGACTCACAAGGATGGGAGCTTGACCTTGATTGGCAGAATGGATTTGACACCATATACAAGGGAATATGGGGTGGTGCCTATGGGAGTGCGATAAGAAGTGCGGTAGGCCCAAAGGGCGGGATTGATTTGGAGGTGCCAGTCATGACCAGAATCATTAACAACCATCTTGAGGATTTTCAAGATAGTTTTGTTGGTTGCCTTAGCTTGGCCATTTCCTTGAGGGAAATATGGACTGGAGCAAAGGTGATGGATGTGGAGTCTAGCACACAGATCATCCACATGTTGGTTTTCAAAAGGTGTGCCATGGTCTGTGAAGATGGTAGATGGTATGCCAAAATGACAAATGATGTGGTAAAGGATGAACTTGGATATTTGGATGCCAGTAGTTAGGGTGAGCGGAATCGCTTCAACCCATTTGGTGAAGTACTCTATGGCAGTTATTATGTACTTGTGTCCATCCAAGGAGAGGGGAGTGATTAAGCCGACAAGGTCAAAGCCCCAACATGAAAATGGCCAAGGTGGCACAATGGGCTGCAAGTCTTGTGCTGGTGCATGAATCAAATTGGCATGTTGTTGACATGGTAAACATTTTTTGACAAACTCACAAGCATCATGTTCCATGGTTGGCCAATAATACCCAACTCGAAGCAACTGCTTAGCTAGAACCATGCCACTCGTGTGGGCACCACAAATTCTAGTGTGGACCTCTTGTAAAGCCAGGACGACCTCATTCGAATCTAAACACCTAGAGAGGATATTGTGATACCCTTGACAATAAAGGGTGTTGGCTACAAGAGTGTAGTGGGAAGCTCTGCAAATAAGGTTTTGGCATTGGTTATTGGTGAGATGGGGAGCTATGATACCATTCTTTAGATATGCATGGATGTCATGGTACCATGGGGACTAAGGACCAACCAAGACACACACCATTTCTACATCAACATTCTCATAATTTGGTGTATGTAGTTTCTTGAATAGGAATTCATACTATGATGCATCACGTGGGATTTCTAACAAGGATCTAATGGTTGCCATTGCATCTGCTGCTTTGTTCTGAAGTCTTGGTATCTGTGTGAACTATAGATTCAAGAAATTTTCTTTCAGTCTATCCACTAGTTCTTTGTAGGCTAGCAACCTATCATCCTTTGTCTGATATTCATCTAGGACTTGTTTGATAATCAGCTGTGAATCTCCAAACACTTGCAGTTATATGATATTCCATTGAATGGTTATTTTGAGACTTGAGATGAGTGCCTCATATTCTGCAATGTTTTTGGTACATGGGAATCCCAACTTGAATGATTTTGGGATATAGTCACCTTGAGGTGTGACAAATAGGATTCCTACCCCTGATCCATGTAATGTGTAGGAGCCATCAAAATATAGCTTCCACATGGGTTGTTCTTCAATCATACATAAGTGTTCATTAGAGAATTCCATAATTAGTGGATAAGCATCCATCAGTGGTGCCTCTGCTAGCTGATCGGCAATGACTTGCCCTTTGATTTCTTTTTGATCTATGTACTAGATGTCAAACTCACTAAGTAACATGACCCATTTTTCCATATGACCTATGAGAGTTGTCCTCGATAGTAGATATTTGAGGGGGTCAACTTTTGAAATGAGCTTGATTATGTGGTTGAGCATGTAGTGTCTAAGCTTTTGAGTGGCAAAGACCACTGTGAAGCATGCTTTCTCCATGGGTGAATAATTTAGCTCATAGACAACTAGAGTTTGGCTGATATAGTAGATGGCCCTTTCTTTATTGTCATCATCATGGTGCGCTAAGAGTGCCCCCAGTGCTGTAGTGGTCATCAAGATGTAGAGTATGAGAGGGTGTCCTAGAACTAGTGGTACTAGGATTGGAGAGTTGGCTAGATATTCTTTGAGCTTATCAAATCTTTTCTGACATATGGGATCCCATTTTAAGCTTGTGTCTTTGCATAAGAGATACGTGAAAGGTCGGCACTTGTCTACTAGTTGAGAAATGAATTGACGCATTGATTGAAGCTTTCCTTCTAGACTTCTAAGTTGTTTGAGCATTCTTGGTGGAGGCATTTCTGTTATTGCTTTGACCTTCTTGGGGTCGATCTCTATGCCTTGTCATGATACTATGAAACCTAGAAGCTTTCTAGATGTAACACCAAAGACACATTTCTTTGGATTGAGCTTTAACCCATAGTGTTGTAGGCAATCAAACACACTCTCAAGAATGTCAAGGTGTTCATGGTGTGTCTTTGATTTTGCAAGAATGTCATCCACATAGTCTTCTAGGATCTTGTGGATCATGTCATGGAAGATTGCTATCATCACTCTCTGATATGTGGCTCCTACATTCTTTAGCCCAAATGGCATCATCTTGTAGTAGAAGGTACCCCATGGAGTTGTGAATTCTATTTTATGTTGATCTGCTTCTGCTATACGAATCTGATTGTAGCCTGAAAAGCCATCCATTAGTGACAACATTTCATGACCCACTATAAGGTCTACAATCATGTCTATATTTGGTAGTAGAAAATCATCTTTAGGACATGCCTTGTTCAGGTCCCTGAAATCTGTGCATATTCAGATGTCACCGGAAGGCTTTGTGATAGGTACCATGTTAGGGATTCAATCGAAGTAATCTATAGCTCTGATAATCTTGGCTTGGAGGAGTTTTTCAAGCTCTTCTTTGACTAATAAGGTGACCTTTGGATGCATTTTTCTCAGCTTCTACTTTACTGGCTTGACATTAGGATCCACTGCTAGATGATGGACAAAAATTTTAGGATCAAGCCCAGACATGTGTGCATATGACCATGCAAAATTTATAATTGATTCTCTAAGGAGTGCAATGAAATCCATTTCTTCACCCTCTGTCAAGTTGGCCACAATGTAGGTGATTCTCAAACATTCCTCTGTACCCAAGTTGACTGGATTGGTTTCTTCTATGATGATAGGTGAGTGTTCAGGTCAGTAATCCTATATAGGAGGAAGAGGCAAGTCTTCATCTTCTAGCGCTTGAATTGCCAAGTTTTCACTAGAAGATACGCTCTTTATTTTTACTATTTTGGATTCAGAATGTGCCCCAGAAGGGTTTTCACATAAGGACTCATGTTTTACTTTTTCTATTTCTCTTTTGTAGCTAAAGCTTGCCTCCTCCCCAAAGTATCCTTTTGGGTCAAGCTTATAGATGTGAGTTGACTATGAATTGTGAACTGATTGTGGGCCTAATGCCCCCATGAACTCTAGGAGTGCTTCTATGCTCTGGAACTCATCAATGTGTGTGATGCTTGGTTGGTCCCAGTCTATGAGTTGAGGGTGAATGAGGGGAAGTTCTATGAGATTGATGGTGAGTTGTTGGAGGATAGAAGTCCCTAGGAGGGTGTCATCATCCAAGATATCATCATAGGATCTGATTTCTTTCTCTTCAAGGATATCTTCGATCTCTACGAGGTCATCCTGGCTATTCAAGAGGGGAACTCTAGTCATGTTGGTACCCCTAGTTGTGCTATTGGGCTCTTGTATATGCATGTGAGGGGTATTAAAGCCAAGACCTTGATGCTCAGGATTCTTTGATGCTATGATGGGATATTGGCTTCCACCTTCTTGTGGTCCTAGACCACCGCCTTGATAGTTCCATTGTTCAGTGGTATACTTATGTTGTTTCGGATATTTATCTTTGAAATAGCCAAGAATTTGAGTGTTAGGTGGTGGGGGATCTTTGTAAAACCACCTATTGATGTCAGGATCCATCTCTTGACTTTTTATGTTGCCATGGGATTCAAAAGTCATAGATCTAATTCTCTTGGTTTCATGAAGCTCTTCAATAGGCTTGCTTTGGTGACTCGAGCACCCTTGGGTATGTGGATCACGTGGGAGGGCCCCTATGGAAAATGCATCATGTAGGTTGTATTCACCACAACCCTGGTTATTGATCTTGATGGAAGAGAGGGTGGAGGAAAGGATAGTCTTTGGATTGCAATGGGATTGGGACGAGCTGGCAATAGAAGTACCAATGTCAGTTCCAAGACAATGAGTGGAATGAGGAAATGATGCTTCCATCACACAAAAATATGCAAAGGGTTGGGGATCAGCATGGATGGTAACCTCAGTGCCTTGATGCAAAAATTTGATGCACTGATGGTATGTGGATGGTATAGCCTTAATGGAATGAATCCATGGTCGGCTGAGGAGGATATTGAATGGTAGGTCAAGATCAACAACATGGCAAATAGTATCTTGTGTTGCTGGGCCTAGCTAAATAGGAAAAGTAATAGTACCTTCAGAGGTACACTCCAAGTTGTCATAGGCTTTGATAGTGATTACTTCATGTACTATATCGGCCTGTGTGAACCCAATCTACTAAATGAATTTCAAAGTACACAAGTTCAGGGCCGATCCATTATCTATTAAGACCCATTTGATGGAAAAGTCTCTGACCATGACAGCGATGAGGAGAGGGAGAGTATGATCAGGTGCAACATCTAGCATATTAGATGTTTTGAAGGATAAAGCACAAGCTGTAGATAGATGTCCCACAAGGGTCTCAAAATGGGTGGTGTTAATGTTTGTGGGGACATGTCCTTCTTTGAGAGCTCGATCAAGGATCTCCTGATGGAGAGGTGAAGTGTGAAGAAGGTCCAAGATGGATATTTGGGCTGGTGTGCTCCCAAGATGTTCTATGAGGTTATACTATGCATTGTGTTTATTGTGTACTGGCTTTGGAGGGGCACTAACAACAATGATCTGGCCTCTTCAGGTAGTAACATCACATTGATGATCTACTCCTCTGACATGGATGGCATTGACTGTGGGCTCAACTTGGGTTATACATCCAAAAAATTTATCATAATTGATGTAGGTAGTAGTGTAATCTTCTTGCTTGCCTTTGCCATGATTCTGGGGATGATTGGTATTAGCTTGGTTCTTCCTAGAATTGTGTTGTGGGAACATGTTTTGATAGATTTGTAAGTTGGCATTTGGCGAGGCATGAGCGAGTGTATCTACTTAGATCTCCTTTTGGTCGATGAGATCTTGGATATAGTTTTTGAGTC
This sequence comes from Chamaecyparis obtusa, assembly GCA_027943335.1. NCBI lineage: Eukaryota > Viridiplantae > Streptophyta > Pinopsida > Cupressales > Cupressaceae > Chamaecyparis > Chamaecyparis obtusa. The sequence goes on along the minus strand of BSBK01009033.1, from coordinate 431,175 downwards.
TCATACACTTCAAAGTAGTGTGTCCTTTGACATGATGATAATCACAATATTCATGATCTTTGTACCAATAGGGCTTGGGAGTGGTATCATCAACTGGCTGGATTGGTGGAAATATGATCAGGTTGGCCTTGGCCATTCGATGAAAAATAACATCCAAAGGTTCACCTAGTGGTGTGAAGGTCTTCTTCAGATATTTTTGAGCTTTGGGTTTGTTTTGATTGGGAGCTGTGTTAATGGTATTGACTTGATTATTTGGATTACCTTGATAAGCTTGATGAGCTTGCTGCTGATAATTCTATTGATTATTCTGAGAATGATATTGTTGCATGAGTTGTTGAAGGACCTGAGGAGATTGTTGATAGACAGGTGCTTGTTGTTGTTGGTATGCAGGAGTTGGTTTAGGACTAGCTACGATGAATTGGACATGTTTGGTATTAGTGGCTCCATCGGTAATAATGTTTTTGTTACGATTCCAATAACGGGATTTATCATTGCTGGGTTTATTTTGGGAATCATTTTTTAAGTGTCAGATTGTGCCTTCATCTAGGAGGGCATTTTCAATACCAATCCCCTTTCTCTTGATATCCTGATAGGTTTGGAGACAATTCATCCTCATAAAATGGGATAGTTTAGGATGTAGATTATCAATAAAGATTTTGGTCAAATGTTTCTCGGGTGGTTGGTATGACAACCTGGTGGTAAGATTTTGCAATCATTGCAAGTATTCTGCTAGGCTTTCTCCTTCTTCCTATTTTGAGTTGCAGAGATCTAACAGGTCAACTCATTCTCAACATTGTGGGCATAATGGGCATTGAACTTCTCAGAGACTTCAGCAAAAGTTGTGATAGTTCCACATGGTATTTTTTAAAACCACTCAACAATAGTTCCTCCCAAGCTTTTGGGGAATAGGCATAAAAGGTAATTATCACTGTAAGCCACTTCTTGGCATGCCATATAGATTTCTTTAATATGGTTGATTGGATCTCCTTTCCCCTGATATTTATCAAATTTAGGTGTCTCAAAGTGCTTAGGGAAAGGTATAGCAGCAATGGATTGGTCAAATGGATAAGGACACACCTCCTCAAACTTGAAATTTTTGTTCTTAGTACCGGTTTGAAGCTCCTTAAGAGTGTTCTTCATGGCTTCCCACTTGGCATTGATTAGTGTTTGTGTGGGTGCTCCCATTTGAGATGGGTATTGTGGAGTGGGATATGGAGATGATCCAACGGGATAGGTGGATTGGAGGGGATTTTGGAGCAATGTTTACTGGGGATATTGTTGATGCAGTACAAGGGGATATTATGGTAGAGGATACGTGACTACTTGCTAGTGTTGTGGGATGACGGGGACTTGCTGCTGTAACTAATAGGAGGAAACTTGTTGCTATTGGGGAATGATGGGGGTTTGTGACTAGAAGTATGGTTGTTGTGGGGGTGGCTAGTGGAATGATGTAGCTTATTGATAAGATGGTCCTTGCTGAACTTGGCTCTATGGTTGATCGATATAGGTTAGGTGCATTCCCGCATTGCTTAAGGGTGGAACTGATGTAGGGAAGCTTGAAGCAAAGGGTGGCTGGGCAAGATAACTTGTGAAATGAGAGGAACTTTTCTGCTGAGGTGGAGGAACTTGCTGAAAAGCGCTGGGTATTGGGAATGGATAGCTTGTGATGGATGAAGTTGGTGGACGTTGAGATGGTTGTTGTTGTGCTGCTTGTGAGAAGGTGGCTCATTGGTTTGTAAACACAGATGTAGTAGAGTGAGTTGGTATTCTAATGGCTTTCATGTCTTCTTGAGTGAGACCCCAATGAGAACTAGTGTGAGGTGTGATTTGTGCTGCAGCGGATTCTTGGAAGGTAGATGTAATGGGAGTTTGGGATATGAATGGTGGATTGGAAAAACCCATGGAAGGCATTCCTATGGTGAAGGAATTTTGTTGGGCTTGTGCCTAGGTAGATTCTTGTTGGGGGGAGAATGAAGAGGATTCTTGTTTTCCCCATGAAAAAGGTGATGTGGAAGTTTGCTGATTTTGAAAGGGGAACGATTGCGCTACCCCCAGAGTAGATGATGTAGAGGTTTGCTAGGTGAAAGAGGGAAATGATTGCGTTGATCCCTGAAATGATGGTGTTGATGCTGAAGCTTGGGGATTGAAAGGGAAAGATGATTGTGTCCCTCCTGGCACAAAAGGTGTGGATGTGGAAGCTTGTGAAGTGAAGGGGAAAGATGATTGCATCCCTCCTGGAAGGAAAGGTGCTGCTCGGCCTATGGAAGGTGGTGGAACTTCTTGTGCAAAGGTTTGTGTAAGAGGTGGGAGTTGAATTTGTGACAAGCATTGGATTTGTGTAAGAGCTTGGGTAGCCATAGCAGATGATGAAGTACCTATGATAGGGAATGGAGTAGATGGTGTTACAACTTGTGTTACGAGACTTGCAAAGCTTCCTTGCAAAAGAAGGGGAATGGTGGAGGTTGCTTGAGATGTTTGCAAGGTAGGATTAGGGAATGGTTGGATGAATGGAGAGTATGCTTGTGCTAGGATTTGGATAGTGCTTATGGGAATACGAGGATGGAGATATGGTGGAATGGGAGTATGCAGTTGTGCGAAGTTAGTGAACATGCTCTTCTTGTTTTGGGCCATGAGTGCATTGACTACTGGTGGATTCTTTGGATGATTTACAAATGTTTCTATTGCCAACAGAGCTAAGGGGATATTGGGATCATCCCATGCATTTCTAGTTTGTATTTGGGGATCATACGCTACCATCGCACTGGTAAAAATGTTGGGATCAAATGTGCTAGTGATTGGATAGGGATTCATGTTCCTTCACTTCCTAGATCTAGATCTTGTCTCCATAGGCATGGAGATGCAGATGCTAGATGGATGCAAGATGTTTCCTAAAAGACTCTAAAGAATGATGGATGCAAGCTTAAGGAACTTCTAAGGATGATGAACTTCTAGAATGTAATGCAAGGATTGGTGAGATGCTTGGATTTGGATCAAGGATGGTAGAAGATTGGTGGAAGATGGTAACAAATTGGTGAAATGCTTGGCAATGATGGAGGCTTGGTGGGATGCTCTAATTTGGGTCAAGATTGGGTGGAGGATTGGTGGGATGTTGGTGGAAGATTACTAAGCATCAACAATGAGCTGTCTATTTTTCCTGATGGAGGATCAGTGATAGGATTTGGCCAACCTAGGGTAGACTAATGATCTTTGGTCAACTGGATTCTTATCAATGCAAGCCAATCTCTTGCTCGAGATGATGAGGTTGTGCAATGAAAAGTTGGATTTCCTTTAGACAATGCTCTGTCAAAAAGGGAATGATTTCTGAATTAGGATAGGGGATGCAAACAACTCAAAGGTTTTAAATACCAAGTGCTTTTAGATTTGGGTCTCTAGATTTGGTACAAAAAGATGGTGGGTACTGATTTGGCTGACAGATGCTGGATTTGGATCAAGGATTTTGGATTTTGATTGTGGATTGCTGATGGAGTGATGGTGAAGGATGATGGGACAATGTTATTTCTAAAAGGATGATGCACATGCGACTAGGATGGATGATCTATGATGCTGCTAGGAAGATGATGAATGCAACTAAGAAAGATGTTATAATGCAACTATAGTTTTGGTGCTGATGCAAGGATGAAACTAGGATGAAACTAGGATGAAGGACTGTTGAGATAAGTTTCAAGATCCAAAGATAAAATGGGACATGTAATGGATCCAGCTAGTCCTCTCTTTCAAGATTGACATAGCGGTGGTTCACTGGGAATCGGTAGGCAAATTATTTGATTCTTGCATTATAGCCAATATTATCAAGTCTTTCTTGATATTTTTCTTCTACTTGGGTTGCTTGGACAAAGGATTGATGGCTTTTAAGATTTTTCTCTATAGTTTTCTTCTCTTGATAAGCTTGGGATTTGGGAAGTTTTTCTTTTGGATGTTTGATCAAATTGGGCATAACTTGGAGAAATTTTGGTAGTTGGTTTGAGACAAAAGGCTTTTGGATAATCTGATTCCAAAGGTTTCTTTGCAAAATTTTTTGAGTATCTTGAACCAGGTTTGTTGATCAGTTTGGTGTTTCCCAATGGCAAAGGGTAGATTAAAAAAGAATTCTAGAAAAGCAATCTCCACAAGGGACAAAGCAACCTTGCAAGATACAAATAGGATAACTGACTCTGATAAAGCTTTGAAAAGTGTATGTTCCAACAATTTTTTCATGAAGTATTTGACTGTCAAGCACTTCAAGAAGATCTACCTAAGGAAGGTGAGTATCAAAATTGCTTGCCCACAGCTTGGTACCCCCTAGAAGGGAGTACAAATGGTGAGTAATCTTGAGGTGACCTGGTAAACCCCTTGGAATCAGTCCTTGCACAAGGATTTTGATACTTTCAGATGTAGATAGGGTAGCCTCTATTTTATCAAGTTTCTAATAGTTCCATGTGATGGAATATGGATGAAGTGACTGAGAGGGGGGGTGAATCAGTCAACCATAAAACACTTAACAATTATTTCTTTCCAGATCCCTTAGGATATCTTAATGAATATTATCTATTAAACACTCGGTAAATAGATTGCAGTAACTTTGTAGATGCAGAAAGTATTAGCAAAATTATCTTTAGATATTCATCACCACTTGTATATGATTAAGATAACAATTAAGAACACAAGAGACATAGAATTTAACATGGAAACCTAATATGGAAAAAATCACCAATGTATCTAGATATTGATTTTCACTTTTCTGAAGTGATGCCCGGTTAGAAGCCAACCCAGTAAAAGGTTTACAAAACACACTGTTAGGTGTGACCTTGTTAGAGGATTTAATCACCCTACTAGGAGTGGCCTGGTAAGAGGTCTTCAGAACAATTCAATGGAATTGTCACGTTGTTAGAGGATTTACAATATGGCTATTAAACCAACTCGGTTAAGAGATTTAGAATTCACTATTACAATGATAAAAAGGTAACAATGAAAATGACCTGTATAATAATGCAACTACCTTACTGATTACAGATCTCTGTTCAGTATAAGTGTGATCCTTCCTGATCGAATATATCTCTACTGCTCCTCAAGGATATTTGGTTATCCTTCACAATTTCGCACACACCTTTCCTACTTTTTCTTCTATATATCTTTTGCTATATTTCTTGTTTATTTTTCACATTTGACCTTTTATTTATATCATTTTAGATTTGTCAAATCAAAATTACTTAGTATAATAGTCGACTGAAATAAGCAAACTTTATTTGCAAAGATCCTTCAAGGTCCGACAGTGCTCAGTGACCATAACTTTCTACAATCTTTCGGAGACCGAGGGAACTCGGTAAACACTGATAATCCTCTGATAACCGACTGAACTCGGTAGATGCTAACTTTTCTTTGATAACTAACTGAACTCGGTAAACACTAAATTTTCTTTGATAATTGAGTGAACTCAGTAAACACTGATTTGCTTTGATAACCGAGTGGACTCGGTAGACACTAATTTTACTGATAGGTAGACCGACTAAGCTCAGTAGGTATTGATTGTTGTGGACTATGACATAGTGTGACATCAAAGACAATACATAATTTGAGTAGCAATTTTCTTCAGATAATTGTTTCCAACACCATGGAGTCTCCATACCCGGTTATGCTGACCACCCGTGACTCACTTAAGAGCCTAGCCAACAATGTTGGGGGAGAGGAATATTTACCATCCCCAGTCACTATATTTGGCATGAATGCCCGTGGATTAGGAGATATAAGTGAGTACTTTTTGCCTTCACTTTATTTATATACCAGCTGGGGGGATACCGGTTTTAGGTTATTCTTTGAGGAGGAAGTTCTTTTCTCCCCGGATAGGCCTCGCTAAAAGTAAAATAAGTGAAATTGTCTGAGTTCAAATGTTTTACGTTCCCTACTTTAAAAGGGATTTTCAAAAAGATAAAGCTCCTAGATGCACATCAAGCAAGTTTGTTCCTTTTCCTAGATTGATTAAGTGTGTTTGAACTTTCAAATTGAAGACACAAGTGTTTAAGTTTTGTTTTGTTCTTTCTCCAAAAAGTAAATGATTTGAGCGATTGCAAGTTCTTTCCTTTGAGCATTCAAGATTGACATTTGTGTGTTGATTTAAGAACTTTGAAGTGCTTTGTTTTGACATTAAGGCATTCAAGATTGAATTTGCAATTTGCTTGAATTGAAAAGGAGGGAATAGAGATTTTTTTCTTTTAATGCATTCAAGAGTGCATTTGATTTTCAAAATGAAAATGACTCTTAGGACTTAGCTTCATTCCTTTAGTTTCATTCAAGATTTTTAACCTTTGCTTTGATTTTTTAGCTCCAAAAGACAAGTTCCTAATTTAGCTTTGATGCATGAAATTTGAAAAAGAAGGCATTCAAGATTTTTGCAAAATGTAGTTTTCAAAAAAAAAAAAAAAGTTTTTAGGATTGATTTTGAATGTTTTTAGAAATGAGATGCAAATTTGAGGTTCTCTATTTTTTTATTTTTTTAAAGTACCCAAAAATTGAAATATTCCTATTTTTTTGCATGAATGCATCTAAAACCTTGATGTTGCAAGGATGCAAATGTTTTGATTGATTTTTTTTGTTTGTTAGAACAAATTTTGCAAATTTTAGTCCTTAACATTGTTGGTGTCCAAAATGACGCTTATGCTCTAATAGGCTACCAATATACCCTCAGATAAATTTTAGGGGTGATTAGCTCCAAAATGTAATGAGGTCTTAGGATAACTGGACCAACTCTAGGGACAAGACTGCCCTCTTCTACTTTTGGCTCTGCAAAACCAAGGTGGGTGCACCTAACCCAGTATAAACTATACTTCACACACCAAAGACTGGGTTTGAATAATATATAAATGGATAGCAAGAAAGTACTGAATGTTAACCACACACTCATTGACTCTCCATTGCTATGGAGTAGAACCACATACAACCAAATGCTGAAAACTTAAGGAATGGTTCTTAATTTATGTGTTTGAATCATAACAACAACAATCAGGATATGTCAGTAAAGAAATACTTATCTAGGTCAGTGCCTCATCCATTGGGAAAGGTTTCTTAGACAGACTACACACACGCACCAGAAACATACCTGAGATTCAAAGCCATAAACACATTTACAATCTCCTCTACTACTTATAGAATATCCCTACATAGACAAGAGATAAATCTAGGTCCCATCTGAAGCATCATTTAATCTAATCTTGGATTAGAACTCAAGAATGAAGACCTATACATAAATTATTATGCAGTGAACTGGAAAGTTCAAAATTCATCTACATTGACACAAGGGAGAGAAGAGAATCAAGTGCTTGCATTAAGTGTGAAGAATCCTCAAAAAATCAAGACAAGTCATTACAATTTAGACTGGGCAAGAGACTCACAACCAAAAAAGTTTGAGAAACTAAATCCCAATGCCCCCGAAAATGATCACAAAAATCCCTTTATACCAGGGTTACAAAGTAAGCATAACGATCACTTTCAACTCAAAAATTCAAAATCACCTAACCCCACCAAGGAATTAACACAGACATGACAAGGGTCAAGCCACAGCAACAAGCACCACCAAACCAGTCAAATCTGGCCAAGACAACAATTAAAACTAGTCCCTCCTATTGTAAAAACTCACTGCAAGTTCAAACGGTCACATACACTTTGCGGGCTTTAAGTTCCCAAACTGTTTGCCCTTAGTCATGCAATTGCACGGTCACAAACCTCACCACCATAGGAAACGGGCTACATTTTATGCCTAGCAGCATGATCTCATATCCCAAAAATGGGCTATGCAAACATGCGACACACCATTTCCCCTTGCCTTCTTCATAACCATTGACACTGCCATTGCCACAAAAGAGTTTTTCGCATGTTCGCAAGCCGAAAAACTAGCTCATGTGAACATGCGACAAGCCACCAACATGCACCCTGCCGACTATCAAATCACCACCGAGATATCCTAACCTAGGCCCACGTTCAAATATATCAACCTGCCAGCTTAGACCAACCAGAGATTTCCATGACACCACCTGCCAACGGGACCACCAAACAAATACAAATGGGCCCCAGCACACGTAGTATCTTGTCGCATGATCGTATAGCCTAGAAATAGGCTATGTGAACATGCGACAACTCGCATACCTCAGCCACTAGCAAAACTACCGCCATCCACTGAACAATAGAACACTACCACTTAGCATCTGGAAGATGCTCCATCACCTGCTATCGGGCCCCAGGGACATGTGGCAAGTAGTCACATGATCGCATAGCCAAAAACTAGGCTATGTCATCATGCAACAACCAACCCTAGGCTGCCACACCATCACCTCAGACCAACCAAATAGTAACCACCAACTGCTAAGAACTGGGACCCATGTGGATAGATGGCAAGCGGTCGCATGATCACATGTCAAAAAAGTCTAACATGCGGCCATGTGACAGCCAATAAGAACATGCCCCCTGCCACCCTTCTGACACCGGGCCCACTTCACCAAAGAAATGCTTGGAACAAACAAAATTAATGGTAGGCACATGATCACATGGGGAAAGAATATTCCATGTGATCACACACCAACCATTGATCTCCTCCCTCTACTGCTTTGAAGAAACTGGCCCCACATCATTGCACTTGCGCACTTAAGATAAAGTAGACTGCCAGGTAGCTGAACAGGACTGGGATCCACATAGCTAGGTGGCAAGTGGTCACATGATCACATGTCAGAAAAGTCTGACATGTGGCCATGTGACAACCAATTAGGAAGAGTCTGGACCCACCATCTAGTGGGACTTGCATAGTTAAGACCGAGGTCGAAAACACATAAAGTTTTTGACACCAAAAGACAAGTGCACAAAGTTGGAAGGCAAAGGTCGAAAATAATGAGGGTTTTCACCAAAAGATTGAAAAGACACAGGAATATCGATAGACTGAAAGATAGCAGGGAAGCCAAAAACATCACGGGTTTTTGAAAACACTACGGGTTTTCGACACTGTGGTAAAATTTTTTAAAAAGTTTCCTGCAGACCTCAAAACTTGAAAAATTCCCTGGGCTTTGCGAATCAGCATGCACAAATCAGACTAGAGCCTAGTGACAACATGAAGAACATAGGGTAGGAGCGTACACCATGAAATACTGAGGAGGAGGCCATTTTCATAAGATTTTGCAATGATCTAAAAATGGACTAACAGTGGCTATAGTTGGGGACATGTATCTCCTGCAGATACAATGAGAAAACAAAATTTTCTGGAAGAGCAGACCACAAAATTTTAGACCAAAAACAACCCTAAGAGACCTACGGAAGAATCCTAACTACTGCTCATGGAAAAAGATACCTCAAGAGAAGTAAAACTTTAGGAATTGTCCATGAACAGGCAATTCCAAAGTGCCACCAGTTAGATCTTTCAGAATATATGAATCAACTCCCCATTTACCTTCAATGAGATAAGGACCCAACCAAATAGAATCAAACTTACCATGCTGTCCCTTATCCTCTAATCTGGCATTCCACATTAGAACAAGATCACCAGCCCCAAAAATCCTTTGAGTGGCTCTTTTATCAAATAAGCTCTTACACTATGTCTGAAGTGTTTCATTTCTTTCATGTGCATCTCTTCTTACCTCCTCCAACTAGATTAACTCATCCATCCTTAGTCTCATTTCATTATCTAAGTCTTCATCATATGCTTGGATGAATTTATACATTTGAAAAAGATTGTTCTAAGGTAACCTAGCTCGAATCCCGTAGACCAGATCAAATGGGGCACAACTTATGGCCTTCTTGATGGTCACTCTGTCAGCCCACAATGCCCACCAAAGTTTTGAGTCCCATGATTTTTTATTCCCGTCCAATACTCTTTTGAGGATCTTTATCAAGCTTTTATTAGTGGATTTAGCCTGGCCATTTCCCTATGGGTGATATGGGGAAGAGAATGAAATGTGTATCCCATAATTCTTACAAAAATCATCAAACTCCTGAGATCTAAAAAACATCGCATTGTCTACCACTATTGTTTCTGGACATCCAAACCTAGTGATAATATTCTGCATCATGAAATCAATAACAACTTTACTAGTGGCCCTCCTAGTGGGAATAGCTTCAACCCATTTAGTGAAATAGTCTGTTGCCACTAATATGTAGGAATGCCCACCACTAGACTTTTTTGGAATCTCACCTATGAAATCAATACCCCACTGCTGGAAAGGGGCCTAAACTAACACTGGTTTGAGTGGTAAATTTCCATGAAATTTCAGCTTACCTACAAACCTCTGATATGCATCACACTTCCTTACAAACTGATGTGTGTCTTTAAAGATAGTAGGCCACCAAAATCCAAACCTAAGGATTTTGTGGGCTGTGGTCTTTGCCATGTAGTGTCCTCCACATACAACTTGATGCATTGATTCTAACAAAGACTTAGACCTTTCCTAGTCTATACATTTTAGCAATACACCTTCATTGCTTTTCCACCATAACTCACCATGTATAATGGCATATCTCACAGATTGTGGCTTGATATTCCTTTTCTTATTTTCACTCATGTCAGGGGGAAGAAAATTTTTTTGCAAGTAATTGATGACATCCCTGTACCAATCACAACAGTCCAAATCATAAACATATGGCCTTTCTTCCTACTCTAACATGTTCACATGGTTTGCAACCAAATTACTCTATGCCATCAACTTTGCAAGACCAAGGCCTCTTACCAATTTTGTAATCTGAATATCTATATTGAATTCTTGGATCCTGTTGATCCATCTACATCTCTTACCTGAGACCTCTTGTTGCACTAGAATATCCTTGACAGAAGCATTAGGAACATAAGCAACCACCCTAGCTCCCACAAGATAACACCTAAAAGCCTTGACTGCTTTGACTAGGGCATAAGCATGCTTCTCAACTATATCATACTTTAGTTCTGCTGCATGTAAGGATTTGCTGAAAAAGGATATGGGTTGTTCATACCCTTCTAAATTCTTTTGTAATAAGACGGATGCAATTGTATGATAAGAAGCAAAGGAGAAAAATTGCATGGGTTTACCATAATCAGGGGTCCTTAAAATAGGGGCATCCTTGATGGCCTGTTTGATATTCTTGAAAGACTCATTTGCTTCTTCATTCCATTCTAATTTTGCATTTTTCTTCAACATTCCAAAGATGGGAATACAAATTTCTGCAAAGTTAGTAACAAACCTTCTTAGAAAATTTACTTGCCCAAAGAAAGACTGTACTCCTTTAACATTCCTTGGTGGTGAAAGCTTGTCTATTGCCATAACCCTTTCAAGATCAATTCTCACTCCATCCTTGGACACAACATGTCCTAAGAGCTTTCCTTCCACCACACCAAAAAAACATTTCTTTGGATTCAAAGAAATTCCGTATTCCAGAGCTCTAATAAAAATCTTTTCAAGATGCTCACAGTGTTGATCCTGCTTCTCTGAATATGCCATGAGATCATCTTGATATACCACTAAAAAATTATTTATGAAATCAGAAAAGGCCACATCGATAGCTCTCTGGAAGGTAGCTCCTACATTTGTCAGACCAAATGGCATTCTGACATAAACATATGTTCCCCAAGGAGTAGTGAATGCAGTCTTGAATTGTTTTGACTCTTTGACCATGACCTGATTATACCCAGAGAAACCATCCATCATTGACATCAACTCCAATCCAGTGACTCTTTGCATCATGTTTTCCATATTAGGGAGACCATAGTTGTCTTTCAAAGAATTGACATTCATATTTCTAAAATCAACACACAACCTAATGTCACCATTCTTTTTCTTCACTAGAACCAAATTTGACACCTAAGTAGAATGTCTGACAGGCTTGATAATGCTAGCATCCATCATCTTTTTAAGTTCATCTTGCATTTTTGGTGCCAAAGTAGGGTTCACAGGCCTTAATTTCTGCCTAAAAGGTTTAGTTCCTTCCTTTAATGGTATCTCATGTTGAAAGAGATCTTCTCTATATGCCTTCAAATCTTCATAAGACCATGCAAAGACATGTCTAAATTTTTTGAGAAGATCAATCAGATTTCTTCTAGTTCTTTGAGATAAACATTTACCTATGTAAATGCTCTTTGGTTCTTGGCTTGTCCCTAGATTCACCTCCTCCAAATCACTTACCCTGTCAGCAAGTCTAGCTACACAAGCCCTCTCTTTATTATCAAATGCTCTCTCAAGAGAAACCAGTCCCCTTGGGATCCTATTTGACTTCAATTGCAATAGTTCCTTCCCAAGGACACTCTCTTTTCCATCTTTGTTGTCTACATAGGTGCTAAAATCCATTTCCTGACCATCAAAGTGAGACTCACACTGCAAGAACCTCAATATATCCTGATCATCAAAAAATACTTGCCAATTCTCAACATTATCTGGGATAGAAGGCCTGGACTTACACTCAATTCTGGATATCCCTACAAAGGTAACATCCTTTGGCCTTAAGGCTATGTTTGCTAGTAAATCTGCCATCCTGTTTTGGCTTGTATCCACCCAATCAATACCAAAGGCACTTAAACATTCAATTTCATCCCATACAACATTCCTATATTGTTTCAGCCTTTGGTTTTTTGATGCATATTTTGATCTAATCTGAGATACTATTAACTCAGAATCACCAATCACCCTAAGATGTTTGATCCCATGTTTTGATGCTTGTTTCAAGCCAATCAATAGGGCCTCATATTCAGCAACATTGTTTGTGCAAGAAAATAGGAAAGTGAAAGAAAACTTAAAAGTCTTACCACTTGGGGATATTAATAACACTCCTGCTCCAGCACCTTCCTTAGAATTTTCTCCATCAAAATATAATGTCCATAAGACATTACCCTCTACCATGTTATTCTCATCATCAGCCAAAAGGATAGGCCTGACCTTCTCCTGCATCTCATTCCTTTGGACTTGGAATGAGCCAATGTCAGTGTCAACAAAACAATTCATGCTATCCTTTTCATTTTCCTCAATCATATGTGGGGTCCTTGCTTCCCTTGACACCTTCACACTCTCTCCTTCAATGTCAAAAGTGGCAAAGGACAAGTCACATTGAATACTTCCTCCCATAGAGGCACTCCACTTTCTAGATAACAACATTCCATATTGACGAGGAATGTCAACTACAAGAACACTCATAGTCAACTATTTGTTAGGAAATGCAGCTAATTTATAAGGCAAAGCCTTGATGGTACCAATAACTAGCACTTCTCTTGAGTCCATAGCTTGGCATCTTCCATGAGGTGTATCAACCTTTAGTCCTAATGATTTCATGATCTCTGTAGGCATGACAGTGTTTGATGCTCCAGAATCGATCATGCAATTCTTCAATATTTTACCACCAATCACAAGGGACAAAAAGAAAGGATCAACTATCCCTGATGCATTATTTACAATATTTGTATCCAAGAAGATTTGAAGAATCTTAGAAATAATTTCTTCACTCTTACTATCAGGTGTGTCTTCCAAGGAAGCCACATGTTTGTCATTTCTACTCACCTCTTGGATTCTTGTAGAAGAAACACCATTTACCCAATTCAAGGCCTTGACCTTGTGTTCTTCTATTCTCATCATTTCCAATAGTGGAACCTTGACAGTGATTTGTGAAAGCAATTTAGACATATCAATTGGAACATACTTTTGGTTATTCATGTCTTCCTCAAAAATAGTGACAACCTTATCCTTTGTTAGATCATACTTGTTCTTGAGAGAAGATTCTTCTCCTTTTTGAGAAACAGGGACCACAACATCTGATGTTTTTGCTTTATTCCTAGGTGCTGCAGTAGGCATAATTTTCCTTTTTACCTTCACTTGGTTAGTATCATCGGCACCCTTGCCCTTTTCTTCATGTTGTTGTACACTATTTTCTATCCTCTTGATGAACATACTACCTAGCTTACCAATTTCATTTCCAATTGTCCTATTCCTCAAGTTATAATTGCTTCTAGCTTGAGTAACCATGTCTGCAGTGATTTGAGAAATTTCTTCATCTGAGGGTCTTCTTAAAGAAACTTTCTCCTCACCCCTCACTGTACTACATCCAACATCATCAAACTCTTCTTCTTCATCATTAGTAGAGTCAACTTCATGCCACACATGTGAAGAAGTCATACCACATACTTCCTTATCATACTGCTCCTCACCTTCTTGATTATCAGGTAAATTCAAAGCAATGACACAATGCTTTGGACTATGAGGAGATTGAAAAACAACACACCATGGAACCTCATCAGCTAAATTCATTGAATTTCTCTACAAAGGATCAGGGATCCTTCCATCAGGCCTTTCTTTCTTGGTTGGGAAAATGGGCCTGCCATCTTTCCACTGAGTGTTGTAAGGGTAATTTTGCATTCTTAGCTATCTGCTAAAATTGTTTGGAGCTGACCTCTCCATAGTCACAGCTCTATTATTTCCCTTTTCTCCAGACTTTAAACCTTTCAAAGCCTTTAAAATTTGTTTTAGATTGTTATCCTCTTTGGGTTTAGAGTCAGCAGACCTTCCCATTTCTTTCTTACTCTGCATTTGAGGCCTGCAATCATCTCTTCTCCCTATCTTTCTTGATATTCTTCTATTTCTCTCTATGTTGATGGCCAATTTGTAAGCTTCCCCAAGATTTCTAGGGTTCTTGTCCTTCAAGAGGTATCCCATTTTTGCATCAAAGGCATTCAAGTATGTCACAAGACATACCCTGTCATCTAGTCTGATAACCTGCAAGAGCCTATGCAAAGCCTTTTGGAATCTTATATTAAATTTAAGGACCTCTTCATTTTGATTCTTCTTTATGTTATTGAATTCATTTAAGATAAAACCCTCATTTTTTTTATCTCCATAGTGTTCCTTGAAACAATTCTTGAATTCATTCCATGACCCTATACTAGCATGGGGTAACCCTCTAAACCAATCCCTAGCATCCTTAATCAGGGATTGTACAAAAAGCTTCATTATAACATCATCAGGCTCTACATTATAATCATTTATTACATCTATGAAATTTTTTAAATGTTCTTCACATGTGATAACATTATTTCCAGTAAATTTAGGAAGCTTCTTTCAAATTTCATCAGGGATTACATTAGGATAACCAGGAATACCAAAGAAGATAAGTTGTTTGTACCTTTCATGAATAGGAGCTCCATGTAATGGATCCATTCTTTGAGATGTAGATGTCCTTGTGTTTGAACCATCAGGAACTCTAGCAGCACCCGGTACACCAATTGCTTGAGCTGCATTGTTACCATGAGTTCCACCTTGTCCTAAAAAGGAACCAACAACATTTGAAGGTCCTGAAGCATGCTTGAGAAAATCTATCTTCTTTCTGATTTCTACAGCAGAAGCCTCCAACTCTGCTTTCTCTAGTTCTTTATCCAATATTTATTTATTCCTTCTAGCTACCTCCAAATCTGAATCTAATCTCAGTCCTGGATCTGATGTCCCATCCATAATAACTTGTTCACTGATTTGAATCCCAATAGCCTTCTATTTGCCTTTATCTCTTGGTCTGGTTTCTTCACATATTTTTTGAACAATAGGCTATTCATATACTCTTTCAAGCTTTGGGACAAAATTAATTGCCTCCAAATCCAGTAACTGCCTCTTTAGCTGATCAGCCCTTATCATGGCTTGTCTTACTTTATCTTCTTTATCCTTTTCTCTCTACTGCCTAATGGCAAGTTGTTCTTGAACTCTTCTTTCTAGTTCATAGACCTCCTCAAAGATCTCTTTTGATTCAGGGAGTGTGGTCTCTGACTCATCATCTCCCACTTGAAACTCTTCCTCATACTGGTTCAATCCCAAGTCAACAGCCTCTTCATATTCTAAATTATTTTCCTCCTGACTAGGCCTGGCTTGGATTTCTTGTCTGGTATCTTTCTTGTTTCTCCAAGTATGAGAAACACCTCTTCTCTTCTTTCCTCCCCTTGTCTGACTAGGCCCAGAAGTGCCTGGAATGCCTTCTTCCATTATATCTTCAAGATGCTTCTTTCTCTGAGACCTGGTACCTCTATAACTCATCCTGCAAAATAAATATTGACTAGCACTGCTTCAGAGATGTTTGAGTCACCACCCAAGTGTATTGGGAATATTACAATATAGTTTCTTTACTCTAGAAATAATTGAATGAGTTAAAGAGACAAGCGACAAGAACAACCCCGTTTCTTCCAATGATGACCTACTGGTTAAGATGAACATGTATAACACTTCCCTAGTAGAGTCACCATCCTGTTGGTGTCCAAAATGATGTTTATGCTCTAATAGGCTGCCAGTATACCCTCAGATAGATTTCAGGGGTGGTTAGCTCCAAAATATAATGAGGTCTTAGGATAACTAGACCAACTCTAGGGACAAGACTGCGCTCTTCTACTTCTGGCTCTGCAAAACCAAGATGGGTGCACCTAACCCAATATAAACTATACTTCACACACCAAAGTCTGGGTTTGAATAAAAAATAAATGGATAGCAAGAAAGTACTGAATGTTAACCACACACTCATTGAATCTCCATTGCTATGGGGTAGAACCACATACAACCAAATCCTGAAAACTTAAGGAATGGTTCTTAATTTATGTGTTTGAATCATAACAACAACAATCAAGATATGTCAACAAAGAAATACTTATCTAGGTTAGTGCCTCATCCATTGGGAAAGGTTTCTTAGATAGACTACACACACACACCAGAAACATACCTAAGATTCAAAGCCATAAACACATTTACAATCTCCTCTACTACTTATAGAATATCCCTACATAGACAAGAGATAAATCTAGGTCCCATCTAAAGCATCATTTAATCTAATCCTGGATTAGAACTCAAGAATGAAGACCTATACATAAATTATTATGCAGTGAAATGGAAAGTTCAAAATTCATCTATGTTGACACAAGGGAGAGATGAGAATCAAGTGCCTGCATTAAGTGTGAAGAATCCTCAAGTGCATACAATCCATTGAAAGGAACCCTGCTTGCAAACTGTAGCTTAGACCTACAACTTTCTTTCAATTGCCAAAAAATCAAGACAAGTCATTATAGTTTAGATTGGGCAAGAGACTCACAACCAAATTTTCTTGAGAAACTAACTCCCAATGCCCCCAAAAATGATCACAAAAATCCCTTTATACCAGTGTTACAAAGTAAGCATAACGATCACTTTCAACTCAAAAATTCAAAATCACCTAACCCCACCGAGGAATTAACACAAACATGACAGGGGTCAAGCCACATCAACAAGCACCACCAAACCAGTCAAATCTGGCCAAGACAATAATTAAAACCAGTCCCTCCTATTGCAAAAACTCACTGCAAGTTCAAACTGTCACATACACTTCGCGGGCTTTAAGTTCCCAAACTGTTTGCCCTTAGTCACGCAATTGCATGGTCACAAACCTCACCGCCATAGGAAATGGGCTACATTTTATGCTTGGTCGCATGATCACATAGCCCGAAAATGGGCTATGCGAACATGCGACACACCATTTCCCCTTGCCTTCTTCATAACCGCTGACACTGCCGCTACCACAAAAGATTTTGTCGCATGTTCGCAAGCCGAAAAACTAGCTCATGCGAACATGTGATAAGCTGCCAACATGCACCCTACCGGTTGTCAAATCACCGCTGAGATATCCTTACCTAGGCCCACATTCAAATATATCAACCTACCAGTTCGGACCAACTGGAGATCACCATGACACCACCTACCAACGGGACCACCAAACAAATACAAATGGGCCCCAGTGCATGTAGCATCCTATCGCATTATTGTATAGCCCAGAAACAGGCTATGCAAACATGCGACAACCTGCATACCTTAGCTACTAGCAAAACCACCGCCACCCACTGAGCAATAGAACACTGCCACTTAGCATCCAGAAGATGCCCCATCACCTACTATCGGGCCCTAGGGACACGTGGCAAGCAATCGCATGATCACATAGCCAAAAACTGGGCTATGTGATCATGCGACAGCCAACCCCAGGCTGCCACACCATC
The DNA here is from genome assembly GCA_027943335.1 of Chamaecyparis obtusa. NCBI lineage: Eukaryota > Viridiplantae > Streptophyta > Pinopsida > Cupressales > Cupressaceae > Chamaecyparis > Chamaecyparis obtusa. Next base: position 413,210 of record BSBK01009033.1, on the reverse strand, counting down.
ACCTCGGACTGACCAAATAGAAACTAGCAACTGCTAAGAACTGGGACCCATGCGGACAGATGGCAAGCGGTCGCATGATCGCATGCCAGAAAAGTTTGACTTGTGGCCATGCGACAGCCAATAAGAACATGCTCCCTGCCACCCTTTTGACACCGGACCCACTTCACCGAAGAAATGCTTGGAACAAACAAAATCAATGGTAGGCGCATGATTGCATGGGGAAAGAATATTCCATGTGATTGCATGTCGACCGTTGATCTCCTCCCTCTGCCACTTTGAAGAAACTGGCCCCACATCATCGCACTTGCACACTTAAGACAAAGTAGACCACCAGGTAGTTGAACAGGACTGGGATCCACACGACTAGGTGGCAAGCAGTTGCATGATCGCATGTCAAAAAAGTCTGACATGCGGCCATGCGACAATGAATCAGGAAGAGTCTGGACCCACCATCCAGTTGGACTTGCATAGTTAAGACCGAGGTCAAAAACACACAAAGTTTTTGGCACCCAAAGACAAGTGCACAAAGATGGAAGGCAAAGGTTGAAAACAACGAGGGTTTTCGGCAAAAGATCGAAAACACACAGGAATATCAACAAACCAAAAGATAGCAGGGAAGCTGAAAACATCATGGGTTTTTGAAAACACTACAGGTTTTCGACACTGTGGCATAATTTTTAAAAAAGTTTCCCACAGACCTCAAAACTTGAAAAATTCCCTAGGCTTTGCAAATCAGCACGTGCAAATCAGACTAGAGCCTGGTGACAACATGAAGAACACAGGGGAGGAGCGCACACCATGAAACACTAAGGAGGAGGCCATTTTCATAAGATTTTGCAATGACTGGAAAATAGACTAACAAACACATTCAAGAATGATTTGGGGGTTCATTTTAAGCACTAAAGCAAGGTGTGTAGGATTTTGCTTCCTTATGGATTATTATTATTTTTTGAAAAAAATTGGCCAAGATCCCGTAAGAAGAAGAAGTGAACAGAATAGAAGAAGAATAAAGACAAGAAGTGGAAGAAGAATTCAAAGTACTACATCCACCTATAAGCTTGAAAATTTTGAAAACACTCCAAAACCCATCAGAATGTTTGCAAAGAACCCGTGAAGTGGGTCCCACTGGGCATGCTAGAATGTGACCAAGGCTTTTGAGGATCCTATATCTATTTTGAAAGGCTCAAATCAATCAAATATTAAGATTTTAATCTAATATGAAATCAATCCAAAATAAGGAAACTCTAAGCTTGAGCTAAAACAGGTGCACCCAAGCACTGTTTGATTTGCTCTTGCTTAAGGGGATGTGGGTGTGCTCTCTAAGCACTTGGAGCATACTCTAATGCATTCTAAGATAATTTGAGACTCATGAAAACCCCAAAAAGTGGCACAATATTGGGTAGAACACCCAAAATTGCCCCTAAGGCTTCAAGAACTCAAAATAATGCTTTAATGGAGATTTGATGCTATATGATATTCTAAATAAAGAAAGAAACTATGTTAATCCATTTATTGCTAAGCTATGATGCGCTAAAAAGCTTGAAGAAAACAAAGAAATCTAACAATTAGTTGATTTTAAGCTATGATCTAACATGAAAATGGCATTATAAGATTACTATTACTTGAAAATAAAAGTGGATGGATTTGCTATTAGAAATGAGAGTATTTATAGGCTTTTGGAAAGGTTTGGGTTAAGAGGATAGGTTAGAGTTTGGGGTAAGGTTAGAGTTGGAGTCAAGGGGATAAGGATGAAGACTTTCTAGAAGAGTCTAGGCTTTGGATGATGATAAAGACTTTCTAGAAAAGTCTAGGCTTTCTAAGGATAAATATGGAATTTAGGAAATAAATAAAGTTTTATTTATCTTAAAGGCTTTAATGAGTTTGAGGCTCATTAGGGTTAGGGTATGACTAGGAGTCAAAGGAGACTTAGATTAGCTTAGGGAAAGTAGGTAATTTTCCCTAAATGGGTTTAGGGAATGATTAGGAAGGTTCTAGAAGGGTCTAGAGTTTTCCTAGGGTAAATTAGGAATTGAGGATTAATATTTAATCTTAATTAAATATCTTGATTTGGGATTAGGGTTAGGAAATGATGGGATTAGCCTTTAATCAAAATTAAATAGGGATTAGAAGATTCTAGAAGAGGTTTAGGATCTCTAAGATATTTCTAAGGTTTTGGGAAAAAATAAATAAAATATTTGTTTTGGGATCTTTGGTCAATTTATTAATTAAATAATTAATAAATATTTTTGAGTTGAGATTAGGCTTAGGAAATGATTGGATTAGCCTTTAATCGAAATTAAAGAGGGATTAGTAGATTCTATAAGAGGTTAGTGGTTTTTAGGAATTTGGCAAAGTTTTGGGCAAAAAATAAATTAACTATTTATTTTAGGATTTTTGGTCAATTTATTAATTAAATAATTAATAAATAAGAAAATAATGTTTAAATAAGATTTAAACATTTTTGGGAGGGATTCCTTAATTAAATATTTTTAATTAAGGTAAAGGGATTTAATGGCATAAAAATAAATTAATTAATTTAAATAAATAATTAATTAACAAATGATGATGTCATCAGGGATTTTTCAGAAAATAAAAATACTTTATTTTCTAAAAGATTTTTAGGTGTCTACAAAATCTTTAGTAGCAATCAAACCATCAATATAAAGACAAATAATTACAATTTGAACTTGCTTGTTGATTTTCATGTATAGTGCAGTCTCACTCTCCGTTATGTGAAATCCTTTATTCACCATTTATGAATCTGTTTGGCTATACCATGCTCTAGAGGCTTGCTTAAGTCTATAAAATGTCTTCTTGAACTTATATATCTTGTCTTTATATCCATTTATTGATGCAACCCAATATACAACATCTAATGTACCATTAACATTTAGAAAATAATTTTAAAAAAATAACAAATACAAAAGAATTCTAAAATTGAAATTAATGACTTCATTTTATCATTCCTTCTCCAACCTCCTGACAATTAAAAATGAGAAATCTTATATCTTCCATACAATTCCCTTAACAATCTACCTTAATACAATCTTACTAATTTCTAATTGTAAGAGCTTTGTCAACTAATTATGTACAACTTGATCTAATTAGCTTTAATTCTCTTCATTGAATTTGATTGATGCAATGCCAAAAGTATTAGAAATTTAATATTCCTCCGAGGTCTGTTATATTTGGGTAAAACAACTTTTAGGTTTTCAAAGTCAAAAGTTTCTATAAATTTTACATTTAAGGTCCACTTAACTTCAATCACTATTTGCCACCAGCTTTTAATCAAATTCTTACCTTGAGTAGGTTGCATAAATGGACTCAATCATTTGTTATTCCTTTCTCTGTGAGTGGCTGAATTTAGCATCCCGCCTCGTGTTTGGCTACAAAATAACACTGTGTAGCTTTTTCTCTTGTTGTTGCGACTCATTTTTAACTTAATCCAATTAAGAAAATTAAAAAAATGTACCTGCAGGGCATTGCATAATTGCTTAAAATCATAGAATCTTAAGGATATCAATTTTTCATAATTTATATTATTTTTTGCTGTTATTCTTGAATTAGATTGTATGTTTTTTTTATCAATAATTTGGATCACCTTTAGTGATCTATCATAAAGATGTTTTCCTGCATTCTTACAGATTTTTATGATCAATTTGTGTCTAAGAAAAATGAAGATAATGAAATTTATTTTGTTATTAAAATATTTGATTTTGAAATTATGAACTAGTGAGGTCATACTAGATGAATTTATCCTCAACATAAGAATCAACAATAACAATTTAATAAAACTTGAACCTAGTTACAATAACAAACCTCCATTTAAATTATCACATATGCCAATTTTTTCATAGAAAAAATGAAATTTTAAGAAATTAATCAACTTCATATAATTTAGAATATTCATTTAATCTATTTAATTAGTAAATGTTATTTTTAAAAAATTGTTTAAAAATCAATTGATTAAAATACTAACAATTAATAAAAAAATTATAATAATCATAAAAGACCTATCACTCAAAAATTAAATTGAATTATTTTTGTTTTAGTGTTTCCTTGTGGATCAATTAGTTATCACTAATTTTATATTTTGATTGTAAACAAAACATAATATAATGATAGTTATATATTATTTCACATAGATAATTTATCTTACACAGTCTTATAGCTTGACTTTTGATTAGAATTGGTCAAATATATAAGTATTTGGCAATCATTTTTTAGGGGAAAGATTATACAAATGATGTTAACATGTTTTAGGTTTGAATTAGTATTATAATGATAATCATAATTTTGATGGGTATCATTGTTCAAATATTTAATCTAATTGTTATAACCATTTAGCCATCAGATTATGAGATGACATAAATGTTTTTTAGGTTTGAATTATTTGAGGAATGATATTGATGTTATTAATATGGCATTTTTGTAGGAAGCATAGAACAAATGCAATAAATACTTAGGTGTATGAAGCAACTTATAGAATGGAGGACCATATGTATGGGTGTACAAGAGAAATATATCAATTACAAAAGTAGATTGCAGAGCTTGAATCCTAGTTGACAACCATGCAAAAAGATCTCCTTAATATGTGTTTTACAAAAGACAAGCTTGGATCCCCTCTAGGACTTGATTTAAATTCCAAATCATAAAAAACTGAATACATGATGCATGAAGAGGTGGATCCCATGGTATTTTGGGAGCCACTATGGAAAGTATAAATTTAATAGAAAGTATATTATTGAACATATTATACCTTAAAATACATGTTTTATATTTATTACTATATATCAATATTTTTAAATTCTTCTTCTTTCTTAGTGGATTGAAGGCATTATTGGAAAGCCACCTTGTAATTTAATTATGTGCCTAGCAAACACATTTTCAATTTTGAACTATCACCATTGCATATATGGATCTTGTGTTCTCTCTCTCTTTCTTCCTCAAATAATTTTGAATATTTCGCATTCAAAATAGATGTAGAATAATAGATAAATTATGGCCATTTGAATGGATATTTGAGCATACACCAATAGAAAATTATATATATGCATGCATTATGAATAAAACTATGTGAACAATTATATTACCATTCTGCCAACAAAATTATTTTATTTATATTGAATGGTAGGAGGTTGTAGCTAGACATAGTAGGGAAAAAACAAACATTTGAATGTGTTTTTGAACAATAAGAAATTTTATTTTTCTTTTCCTCATAAAAATAGTTCTTTCTCTTATAGAAATATTTTAGATACGTTACTATTTATAGAGGTTGAAATAAAAATATTATCCTAGATCATAGGTGGATACTATCTATGGTATCAAGCTTACTTCATCTATATCTATATCTATATCTATATCTATATCTATATCTATATCTATATCTATATCTATATCTATATCTATATCTATATCTATATCTATATCTATATCTATATCTATATCTATATCTATATCTATATCTATATCTATATCTATATCTATATCTATATCTATATCTATATCTATATCTATATCTATATCTATATATATATATATATATATATATATATATATATATATATATATATATATATATATATATATATATATATATATATATATATATATATATATATATATATATATATATATATATATGTATGTATGTATATATTTCTAAGAATTTGTCTAAGGAAAAGAATGAAAATGCTAAGATCTAAAAGCTCAATTAATACCATAAGAAAGATAGGAAAAATTATATGATCAATTGGTGGACTTGATTCAATAATGATCAATAATTAAATAAAATAAATAATTTATGATTGATAATGACCAATTGATATGCATGAATATATGGGCAATTTATGATAACTAGGAACGATGCAAGAGATAACCTATCACCTAAACAAGGTGTAATCACATGTACACCAAAGGTGAATCATCCTCCATTGTACAAAAAAGTATATGAAACATGTGCAAAAATGATAGGATGATAATCTAATAAGAGCACTAAAGGTGGATCTCACACATAAAGTAGAAATTCTCCTACACCATGTGCTAAAATGATATGCAAAGTCCTAGGTGTGTCAATGAAAAACTACTATCCAATGCATTATCCTAAGTAAACTTATGTAAAGTGTAATTAGGATATTTAATTACACCAAAACCCCCCTTAATTGTAACTTAGTGGGATGCACTTAAGCTCACAAAACTAGATGAAAATGCACGATGGATTCAGACTATAGTACACTATGTTAGGTACTCATGTACAATATGCAAGTGCAAAAATAATGCAATCTCTTATAAAGAAGAGAAAGAGGGAAAACCTCATGGGAAAAACCCTCCCCTAAAAAGATAGATGAAAAAATAACAATATGCATGCATAGATGGAGTAATAAAGACCCCCCACCCACCATTATGATATAGATCATGTATATACAATCAAGAATCTCCATATATGAGAGAAGAACTGGAAGAGAGACCAAGTAGCCCCCCTTCAGTATAGAATGTACACCTATGGTAGATGTTTTATGATTGATGTAAAAGCTACCCCATGAGTTTAGAAAAATGTTCCTCCCCTTAGGAAGAAACAAAACCAAACCTATTCAACAATTAAGTCACCCCAATTTCTAGGAAGAAACCTCAAAATGAAGGGAATCTCTAAAACCTGCTCAAGTGTCCCCATGTCAATACTGAAAGGTGCCTCCTCCAAATCATGTGTACTAGGCCACACTACTAGAAAAAGACAAGTTAGGATAAACTAAGAACAAATGTAGAACATGTGTCAAAGACACAAGTGTCTCCTTTGAAGATAAAGAGACCCCACCAACTGATGTATCAAAGTATCCACAATCATGTGAACCTCAAAAGAATGATCAAGTAGAGAATGAATATGAGGGTTAGCATGTTCCCTTGCAACAATTGAAGAAGGATCATCTTCACCAAAAGACAAGATGAATTTCATCAATAATGTTTCCCAGATCTGCAATTTAGTACTCCACAAACAAAATTACAACGTATGTCAAGTAGTCATCCCAAGGAATTGTAATTGGAAGACCAGGAATCTCCTATTGTACTGAATCACCTAAACCCATGGTTGTATGAGTGCAAGAATCATCAGAATCAATAGTAGAAATAATATTAGAAGGGGGAGAAAAAATGGATGGCTCATGAACTAGATCACATGTGAGAATACCCAAGTTCAAGTAGCAAAATTTATCCTCAAAGTTTGAATCAACACTAGAAGTGTGCTCAAAATTGGTTGAAGAATCACTTTCATCAAGAGGAACAAAATTTGAAAAGGAGTATAATTGAGATTCATGACCAACCACACCTACAACAATGATATCTCTACTCTATAAGTCTTTGATAATAACTAAATTAGGTGTAAATTCCACATTCTTCTATGTAGAACCATTTGTGATTTGATAGATTGAAAGAAGATTATTGGTCAAGTGTGGAACACATAGCACATCATTGAAGTGTCCCTCCCTAACATCAATAATTCCTATCCTAATCACATTCATGTAAGTGTGATTTTCCATTAAAATAGGTGGACCTTTCCAAGGCTTAAATGATGAAAATGTGGACTTGGAATAAGCCATATAATGAGAAGCCCCTAAATCTGGAAGCCATCTCCCTAAATCAGGTCTTGAAAAAGAATATAAATATTATCCTTTTTGTGTGACAAATGCATGACCCTTTCCTATATATTTTTCTACATTTATGAAGAAGAGTTTGAAGTAGACATCCTAGAAGGAAAATTGATCTTGTTCTTAACAAGAAGATTCTTCAATTCATTAATTTCTTTGTAATTTTTTTTTCTTTATGTCCATCCTTTTTACAATATGCACAAAACCTATTCTCCTTCTTTGAAAATCCCCCCTGTGTATAGATGATGTAGAAGTGCCATCTTGTGTGTAAGTTGATTGTGCACTTTCTCGTTGAGACTTAGGCTTCCAATTCTTCAAGTCTTCTTTTGACTTTGATTTCCTTAATTCCCATGATTAGCCACCAATGTCTTAGAATTTGAAGACTTGAGAATCCCCATACTCATCAATTTTTCTTGTTCTAAGACTAAAATTTCTATAAATGATTCAAATGAAGGATAATTGAAGGCACTTCACATGGTAAACTTGTTAGTATTATAACTTGAAATAAAAATGGCATATTCAAGAGGAAGATTTTTCATCAAATGATTAATCAACTTCACATCCTTCATGGGATTACCACAATCCTCAAGTTGTTCTCTATAATCATTGACTTTGTTTAGATAATATTAGATTGTGTCAAAATTCCTTGGCTCTAATTTGAGAAGACCAATCTTGATTGATAATCCCATTTCTTCATCCACTTTAACAAATAAATCTACAAGTGTATCCCAAGATTTAGTAACATTGTTCATGGATTAGATGTGATACATGATAGGTTCAGAAACATTTTCTCTCAAGACTCCTAAAGCCATAACATTTTTGGATGCCCAATTACCTATTGCAACATCATCATCATCATCATCAATAGGATTTTTAATTGTATCATCCACATGTTGGCATTTTGATGAAGGTGATATGTTTTTTGGTAAAATGAGTGTATTGTGGTGTTGTTAGTGCTAGTAATATGTTGTTTTGATGTCAATAGATCAGATTTACCATTGGTATTGAAGGGTCAACTACAAAAGAAAATGAGTGTTTAATCAATTATTAAGAAGACAATATGCATGATTCAGATGATCAGATCTATATTTGGAGATCAAGTTAAGGTTTTTGATCACACGGACATTATCTAAAAAGGTATATTTGACTATATCTATGATCACACCCATTAGTTTGAAGATTTGACTAAGTTATTGAGGATTGAAGTGACATTGATAGTTAAAATAGATTACTAGTTAATAAAGTTGGTTAGATCAATGTTGCAACCAAATGTAAGTGGTTGGCTGACATATTTTCAAGTTTTGATGTTTTTAGCTGACATCAAGGATGTTGAATTTTGATTTTGGTGTATTTTTTCATATGTTAAGTTGGATTTGAGGGGTGAAGATTATAATACATTTTAGGGTTCTAGAACCAACATAGAATAAGTATATAAATGGTTGAGAAAATCATTAAGTCTGTTGGTGTGATGGTATGTAGTGACTGACAGAGATTATTGAAGATAGTACAGAGGGAGTAAAGTGTTTAGAGAAGTGCAATTGATTAGAAATATATTGGATATGTCATGCATTGAGTGCAAACATCAATTAATTCTTTACTTGTTAATTCTAATAGATTAAAAAAAAAAATCCTTAAACATGGTAACTTCTAACAAAGTGAGCAAAATTTGTAGTATAAATCCTCTAACGAGGTGAAATCTCAGAAGGAGTTTGAAATCCCTTAACAAGGTAGTCTTTAATAGGACTATTGTAGTTCTTAACCAGACTATAAGTACTCTTAACTAGGTATAACTTTAGAAAGGTTTAATAATTTCTTGTAACAAGGTAGATCTAATCATTTCACTAGTGAAATTTGTGGGCATCATTCCCAGATGTGGTTTTCTCCCTCTAACTAATGAAGGGTCAACTGCTCTGATACCACTTGATGAAGGGTGCTCCCCTAAATACCACAAACACATAACAGAAATAGAGAAATAACAACAATATGCAAGAACAAAAAATTGGCTTCTTATTATCTCCACAAATGTGGAACTACAAACTTTTAGAATTATAATATGCAAAGCCACATGGGCATTCCCTTACAATATTCTATAGGACAAAGCCTCGAATCAATACCCAGATCTACTACCCAAAACTGTCCCGAACTGCCTAAGACAACACTATGGGCCTTCTTTATATAGGTAATTTCCACTACCCGAGAAGGTTCCAAAAATTTAGCCCAAAAGGCTGACCAAACTTAGAATTATTTTATTTTACAATTTATTACACCAAAGTTGGCTCAAAATAACTTTTGAAACTCGAACAAAAATTTTGAAGGAAAATTATTTTCTGCCATTTTAGGTGACTCAACTTCTGAAGACCATAAGTCATCACCAATTTCTCTGATTGACTATTATAGCCCAAATTCAGAAAGGCCACGAAGCGCTCTAAAGGCCTAACTCATGCAAGCACCTGTCACCCAAATTTTTGACCTCATCTGAGGCCTCTAAAGCCTTCAAAACTGAGTTCAAAGTTTCTATACCTTGCTGCCAATACAAAAAATCTTCAATATCTTCAAAACCAGACTTGAGCTAGCCATGAAACTTTACTGGCAGGCTAATATGACTGAGATGAACCTCCACATGTAAAATTAGGACATTTCAAGATCGTATGACCAACTTACTAAAAACAACAAGTTTCCATAAATAGTAGCTCTACACAAGATAGCCCTTATTGAATACAAAAACAAAAATATTTTTGGGTGATGCAAGATTGCCCTTACACGCAGGATGCTACTGCATCAGACACCTAGGGTAATTTGAGAAGTGAACTTGTCACGACTCAGGTGTGCAAAGGAAAACCAAGATGGTTAACCTCCTTCTTTGTTAGCCATGATGAATCTTCAATAGGTTGTCCTTTCCACTTGACCAGATATTCTTCATATGTCCAATTTATTTTGTGTCTACCAACTTGACTATCTAGTATGTCTTCAATCTCCTTGTTATCTAAACTAGTTGCTAGAATACTCCACTGTGCTACTGTAACCTCATCTTCAAGACCTCCCACATGATACTCTATCAAATCTAAAATGTTAAACATAGGTGAAATATTCAGCTCAGTAGGCAATTCTACCTCATACGCATTTTGTGAATCATGCTTCTGTAGTATCTTACATGGCTCAAACTTCTTCATTTTCAATTTTTTATATGTACCAACTAGAAATCCCTCCTTTCACAAATGAACCATGACTTCATCTCCAACCTAAAATTTGTTATGCCTCCTTTTCTAGTCTACCTTAGCCTTATGCTATGCATTCATCTTGGTAATATGCTTCCTCACCTCCTCATGGATGTTCTTCAAGTGTTCTATAAAATCTTTAGCTTTAGCACTACTTGTTTCTCCTTTATCTATCTTTCTCAACTTAGATGCATTTCTTGGACTATTACCATATACAATTTGTGGATGATGTGATGAATTAAACTTCAAATCTATCTTCAATTCTTCACTTTTTGCTAGTTTCATTCTAGGTGCTGCCTTGTTTGGCAAATTGGCTCCTGGAATCAAGTGCATCTGATGACTAATCTTTCTTACTAGTGGTAATCCATCAGGCACATTATCAGATACAATATCCTGAAACTCATTCAATAATTCTACAACTTCTACAGATACATCTTCTACTTCCTCTTTCCCAGCCTTTGGAATTAAGGTAAAACACACATGCTCATGCCTCATACCATCTGGGAATTTTCTTCCATCAAAAAATGTTATTCTTGCATTACCACATACCTTTTCTTCAGTCTCCTTCAATGCCTTTAGCTTATGTCGCACTTTGTCCTTTGTTAGGGAATAGGTATTTTGCACGACCATCATGTATAGCACATCTGTCAAACCACCACAATCTACCCAACAACATATATCATACATCCATAGATATGATATCACATAGTACCTCATCTTGGTGATCGCCAATCTTGAACTTTACTAGGCATTGTTCACTAACCATGATCTTGTTATCATCCTACACCTAGGCAACCTGACATGTATTTGGATGTTTCAACCTCTTGAGCTTCAACTTCATCACCATCTCTTCTGACACCAAATTATCAGTATTGACACTATCAATAATCACATCTCAACACTTTCCCTCACACTTGCACCTAGTGTGAAATAGGCTCCTTCTTTGCTCAAGTTCATTTTCGCCACACAACAGGACTCTTCTTTTAATCAACGTTTCTCCTCTTTTAGCACCTTTAGAATGTGATGATCTGACATGTTCATCTACATATGAAACTCTGGCCTAGCCTTCATTCCTCCTATCCATCCTTCCTTTCTATTGAGGACATTCAAATGCCCTATGACCTTCTTCTCCACAGTGAAAACATGTTCCATGGAAGCCTCCTCTTCCAGATCCTTGTCCTCTTCCTCTTCCTCTCTGATCTCTATTCCTTTAATCCTGGAAGTGATTGACATTATCTCCTCTCTAATTCTAACTATTACTAGCCTAATCCTACCTTTTTAGATCTTCATTTCAATCTCTGTATGACTGTCCACCAGATCTTCCATCATGGCCTCTTCCGCTTTGTTTGCTCTCAAACTTCTTGTTCAACTTTTCCTCTACTTTTAGGGCAAACTAGTATGCATCTTCAATACTATTCATTCAAACTAGATTCAACTCCTCCTGAATGCTCGGCCTCAACACATTAAGATAATAGGCAACTTTCTACTTATCAACCTCCACATGGCCTGTTCTGATGAGGATTTGATAGAACTCCTCTGTATACTCCTGAACAGATCTTCCTGCTTTCTTCAAACTTTGCATTTATCTTAGTAGTTCATGCTCATAATCAATAGGGATGAACGGTCACTTTAATTTATCCACCATCCACCCCCATCTTGTGATTTTATCCTTTCCTCTTCGATTTCACTCCAACTAAATATCTTGCCACTAGATCTTTGCATGACCCTTCAGTCTAGCCTTCACAAACTTGACCCGATCAGGATCCTAGATATCTTCATACTAAAAATATTCTACACATTCATTGATCCAGTCGATCAACTCTTTTGGGTTAAGATTTAGCAAAAATGTCAGGACCTTAATCTTAGGTCTCTTCCCAATCTTTGAGATAGCTTGGAAAATTCTTTCTTCCTCCTAGTTCATAACTTTGACTTCTCCTTCTTGATCTTCTTCTTTGGCTTCATCCTCACTTTCATCTTTGACATTAACATTCATTCCTCTATGAATCTCCTCTTGCAATGCTCACACTTGTCTCTCAAGTTCCCTAACCTCAGGTGTTACAACACCATCTCTTCCACCACATTCCCTTCATGGAGGCATTTTTGTGCTTCTTGCTAAAACCCTAACCATGGTCCTGGTGCAAACTACCTTACATTTGGTGATGTATCTATATAGAAACCCTAACCATGGTCCTGGTGCAAACTGCCTCATAATCAGCGATCTATTTACATAGAAACCCTAACCCACAGTCCTGGTGCAAACTACCTCACAATCGGTGAGCTGTTTACACACTCAGGAACTCCTACTCTGATACCACTTGATGAAGGGTCAACCACTTTGATACCACTTGATGAAGGGTGCTCACCTAACTACCACAATCACATAACAGAAATAGAGAAATAACAACAATATGCAAGAACAGAATATTGGCTTCTTATTATCTCCACAAATGTGGAATTAGAAACTTTCAGAATTATAAAATGCAAAGCAACATGGGCATTCCCTTACAATATTCTGTAGGACAAAGCCTTGAATCAATACCTAGATCTACTACCCAGAACTATCCCAAACTACCTAAGACAACACTACGCGCCTTCTTTATATAGGCAATTTTCACCTCCCGAGAAGGTTCCAAAAATTTAGCCCAAAGGGCCGACCAAATTTAGAATTATTTTATTTTACAATTTATTACACCAAAGTCAGCTCAAAATAAAATTTGAAACTCGAACAAAATTTTTGAAGGAAAACAATTTTCTGCCATTTCAGGTGACTCAACTTCCGAAGACCATACGTCACCGTCAGTCACTCCGATTGACTATTATAACCCCAATTCAGAAAGGCCACGAAGCACTCTACAGGCCTGACTCACGCAAGCACCTGTCACCTAGATTTTGGACCTCATTCGAGGCCTCTAAATGCTTCAAAACTGAGTTCAAAGTTTCTGTACCCTGCTACCAATACCAAAAATCTTCAATATCTTCAAAACTAGACTTGATCTAGCAATGAAACTTTACTGGCAAGCTGATATGACTAAGATGAACCTCCTTATATAAAACCAGAACATTCCAAGATTGTATGACCAACTTACTAAAAATAGCAATTTTCCATAAATAGCAGCTCTGCACAAGATAGCCCTTACTGAATACAAAAACAAAAATATTTTTGGGTGATGCAAGATTGCCCTTACACCCAGGATGCTCCTGCATCAGACACCTAGGGTAATTTGAGAAGTGACCCTGTCATGACTCAGGTGTGTAGAGGAAAACCAAGACAATTAACCTCCTTCTTTGTTAGCCATGATGAATCTTCAATAGGTCATCCTTTCCAGTTGACCAGATATTCTTCATATGTCCTCTTTCTTTTACTTTTACCAACACGACTATCCTATATGTCTTTAATCTCCTTGTTATTTGAATTGGTTGCTGGAATACTCCACTGTGCTATTGTAACCTCATCTTCAAGACCTCCCTCATGATACTTTTTCAAATCTGAAATGTTAAACATAGGTGAAATATTCAGCTCAGTAGGCAATTCTACCTCATACACATTTCCTAAATCATGGTTTTTTAGTATCTTAATTTGCCCAAACTTCTTCATTTTCAACTTCTTATATGTACCAACTGGAAATCCCTCCTTCTGCAAATGAACCATGACTTCATCTCCAACCTGAAATTCCTTACACCTCCTTCTCTGATCTACCTTAGCCTTATGCTGTGCATTCATCTTGGTAATATGCTTCCTCACCTCCTCATGGATGTTCTTCAAGTGTTCTTTAAAATCCTCAGCTTCAGCACTACTTGTTTCTCCTTTATCTATCTTTCTCAACTCAAATGCATTTCTTGGACTGCTAGCATATACAATTTGTCGATGATGTGATGAACTAAACTTCAAATCTATCTTCAACTCTTTACTTTCTACTAGTGTCATTCTGTGTGGTACCTTGTTTGGAAAACTAGCTCCTAGAATCAAGTGCATCTAATGACTAATCTTTGTTACTAGTGGTAATCCATCAGGGACATTATCAGATACAATATCCTAAAACTCATTCAATAATTCTGCAACTTCTACAAATACATCTTCTACTTCCTCTTTCCCATCATTTGGAATTAAGGTAAAACACACATGCCCATGCCTCATACCATCTAGGAAATTTCTTCCATCAACAAATGTTATTCTTGCATTACCACATACCTTTTCTTTGGTCTCCTTCAATGGCTTTAGCTTATGTCACACTCCATCCTTTGTCAGGGAATAGGTATTCACATGACCATTGTGTATAGCACATCTGTCAAACTACCACTATCTACCCACCAACATATGACATGCATCCATAAATATAATATCACATAGTAACTCATCTTGGTAATCACCAATCTTGAACTTTACTAGGCAATGTTCACTAACAATGACCTTGTGATCATCCTACACCTAGGCAACCCGATATGGATGTGGATGTTTCTACCTCTTGAGCTTCAACTTTGTCACCATCTCTTCTGACACCAAATTATTAGTACTGCCACTATCAATAATCAGATCACAACACTTTCCCTCACACTTCCACCTAGTGCAAATTGGGCTCCTTCTTTGCTCAGGTTCATTTTCACCACTCAATAGGACTCTTTTATTAATCAACATTTCTCCTCTTTCAGATCTTCAGAATGTGATGATCTGACATCTTCATCTACATATGCAACTTTGGCCTGGCTTTCATTCCTCCTATCTGTCCTTCCTTGGCATTGAGGACATTCAAATGCCGTATGACCTTCTTCTCCACAGTGAAAACATGTTCCATGAAAGCCTCCTCTTCCAGATCATTGTCCTCTTCCTCTTCCTCTCTGATCTCTATTTCTTTGATCCTCAAAGGGATTGACATTATCTCCTCTCTGATTCTAACTGTTACTAGCCTCATCTTGCCTTTTCAGATCTTCATTTCAATCTCCACATGACCGTCCACCAGATCTTCCATCATGACCTCTTCCTCTTTGTCTTCTCTCAAACTTCTTGTTCAACTTTTCCTCTACTTTTAGGGCAAACTAGTATGCATCTTCAATACTATTTATTTCAACCAGATTCAGCTCCTCTTGAATTCTCGGCCTCAACCCATTAAGGTAATGGGAAACTTTCTCCTTATCAACTTCCACATGGCCTATTCTGATGAGGATTTAATAGACCTCCTCTGTATACTCCTAAACAGATCTTCCTGCTTGCTTCAAACTTTGTATTTTTCTAAGTAGGTCAAGCTCATAATCAATAGGGATGAACTGTCACTTCAATTTATCCACCATCCACCCCCATCTTGTGATTTTAACCTTTCCTCTTCGATTTCACTCCAATTGAATCTCTTACCACCAGATCTTTGCATGACCCTTCAGTGTGGCCTTTGCAAACTTGACCCGATCAGGATCCTTGATATCTTTATGATCAAAATATTCTTCGCATTCATTGATCTAGTCGATCAACTCTTCTGAGTTAAGATTTCCAAAAAATGTTGGGACCTCAATCTTAGGTCTCTTCCCAATCTTTGAGATAGCTCAGAAAAGTCTTTCTTCCTCATGGTTCACAACTTTGACTTCTCCATCTTGATCTTTTTTGGCTTCATCCTCACTTTCATCTTTGACATTAAGATTCATTCCTCTATGAATCTCCTCTTGCAATGCTCGCACTTGTCTCTACAGTTGCCTTACCTCAAGTGTTACAACACCAGCTCTTCCACCATGTTCCCTTCATGGAGGCATTTTTTCACTTCTCACTAAAACCCTAAACATGGTCCTGGTGCAAACTACCTCACAATTGGTGATCTATTTACACAGAAACCCTAACTCATGATCCTGGTGCAAACTGCCTCACAATTGGTGATTTGTTTACACACTCAAGAAATCCTACTCGTATACGACTTGATAAAAGGGTTAACAAATCTAATACCACTTAATGAAGCATCAACCACTCAGATACCACTTGATGAAGAGTGCTCCCCTAAATATCACAAACACATAACAAAAACAGAGAAATAACAAAAATATGCAAGAATAGAAAATTGGCTTCTTATTATCTCCATAAATGTGGAATTACAAAATTTTAGAATTACAATATGGAAAGCCACATGGGCATTCCCTTACAATATTTTGTAGGATAAAGCCTCGAATCAATACCCAGATCTACTACCTAGAACTATCCCAAACTGCCTAAGACAACACTATGGGCCTTCTTTATATAGGCAATTTCCACCACCCGAGAAGGTTCCAAAAATTTAGCCCAAAGGGCTGACCGAACTTAGAATTATTTTATTTTATATTTATTACACCAAAGTCAGCTCAAAATAAATTTTGAAACCCGAACAAAAATTTTGAAGGAAAATTATTTTCTGCCATTTAGGGTGACTCAACTTCTGAAGACCATAAGTCGTTGCTAGTTGCTCCAATTGACTATTATAACCCCAATTCAAAAAGGCCACAAAGCGCTCTATAGGCCCAACTCATGCAAGATCCTATCACCCAAATTTTTGATCTCATTTGAGGCATCTAAAGCCTTCAAAACTAAGTTCAAAATTTTTGTACTTTGTTGCCAATACCGAAAATCTTCAATATCTTCAAAACTAGACTTGATCTAGCCATGAAACTTTACTGGCAGGCTGATATGATTGAGATGAACCTCCACATGTAAAATTAGAACATTCTGAGATCGTATGACCAACTTACTAAAAATAGCAAGTTTCCATAAATAGCATCTCTACACAAGATAGCCCTTATTGAATACAAAAATAGAAATATTTTTGCGTGATGCAAGATTGCCCTTCCACCCAGGATGCTCCTACATCAAACACCTGGAGTAATTTGAAAAGTGACCCTGTCACAACTCACATGTGCAGATGAAAACCAAGATGGTTAACCTCCTTTGTTAGCCATGATGAATCTTCAATAGGTCATCCTTTCCACTTGACCAGATATTCTTCATATGTCCTATTTCTTTTGCTTCTACCAACATGACTATCCAGCATGTCTTCAATATCCTTGTTATCTAAACTAGTTGCTAGAATACTCCACTATGATACTATAACCTCATCTTCAAGACCTCCCACATGATACTCTATCAAATCTAAAATGTTAAACACTAGTGAAATATTAAGCTCAATAGGCAATTCTACCTCATACGCATTTCCTGAATCATGCTTCTACAGTATCTTACATGGCCCAAACTTCTTCATTTTCAACTTCATATATGTACCAACTAGAAATCTCTCCTTCTGAAAATGAACCATGACTTCATCTCCAACCTAAAATTCCTTACGCCTCCTTTTCTGATCTACCCTAGCCTTATGTTATGCATTCATCTTGGTAACATGCTTCCTCACCTCCTCATGGATGTTCTTCAAGTGTTCTGCAAAATCTTTAGCTTCAGCACTACTTGTTTCTCCTTTATCTATCTTTCTCAACTCAGATGCATTTCTTGGACTACTACCATATACAATTTGTGGATGATGTGATGAAGTAAACTTCAAATCTATCTTCAACTCTTCACTTTCTGCTAGTGTCATTCTATGTGCTACCTTGTTTGGAAAACTGGATCCTAGAATCAAGTGCATCTGATGACTAATCTTTCTTACTAGTGGTAATCCATTAGGCACATTATCAGATACAATATCCTAAAACTCATTCAATAATTCTACAACTTCTACAAATACATCTTCTACTTCCTCTTTCCCAACCTTTGGAATTAAGGTAAAACACACATGCTCATGCCTCATACCATCTAGGAATTTTCTTCCATTAAAAAATGTTATTATTGCATTACCACATACCTTTTCTACAGTCTCCTTCAATGGCTTTAGTTTATGTCGCACTTCATCCTTTGTTAGGGAATAAGTATTCACATGACCATAGTGTACAACACATCTGTCAAACTACCATGATCTACCCATCAACATATGACATGCATCCATAGATATGATATCACATAGTACCTCATCTTGGTAACCACCAATCTTGAACTTTACTAGGCACTGTTCACTGACCATGACCTTGTGATCATCCTACACCAAAGCAACCCGATATGGATGTAGATGTTTTTACCTCTTGAGCTTCAACTTTGTCACCATATATACTAACACCAAATTATCAGTATTGCCACTATCAATAATCACATCACAACACTTTCCCTCACAGTTGCACCTGGTGTGAAATAGGCTCCTTCTTTGCTATGGTTCATTTTTGCCACTCAATAGGACTTTTCTGTTAATCAGCATTTCTCCTCTTTCAGTATCTTTAGAATGTGATGATCTAGCTTCTTCACCTACATATGCAACTCTGGCCTAGCCTTCATCCATCCTATTCATCCTTCCTTTGTGTTGAGGACATTCAAATACCCTATGGCCTTCTTCTCCATAGTGAAAACATGTTCCACAGAAGCCTCCTCTTCCAGATCCTTGTCCTCTTCATCTTCCTCCCTGATCTCTATTACTCTGATCCTAGAAGTGATTGACATTATCTCCTCTCTGATTCTAACTATTACTAGCCTCATCCTACCTTTTCAGATCTTCATTTCGATCTCCATATGATTGTCCACTAGATCTTCCATCACAACCTCTTTCGCTTTGTCTGCTCTCAAACTTCTTGTTCAACTTTTCCTCTACTTTTAGGGCAAACTGGTATGCATCTTCAATACTATTCATTCAAACCAGATTCAACTCCTCCTAAATGCTCGACCTCAACCCATTAAGGTAATAGGTAAATTTCTCCTTATCAGCTTTCGCATGGCCTATTCTGATGAGGATTCGATAGACCTCCTCTGTATACTTCTCTTCAATTTTGCTCAAACTGAATCTCTTGCCACCAGATCTTCACATGACCCTTTAGTCTGGCCTTCACAATCTTGACCCAATTAGGATCCTTGATGTCTTCACACTCAAAGTATTCTTCACATTCATTGATCTAGTCGATCAACTCTTCTGGGTTAACATTACTAGAAAATGTCGAAACCTCAATCTTAGGTCTCTTCCCAAACTTTGATATAGCTTAAAAAAGTCTTTCTTCCTCCTGGTTCACAAGTTTGACTTCTCCATCTTGATCTTCTTCTTCATCTTCATCCTCACTTTTGTCTCTGACATTAATATTCATTCCTTTATGAATCTCCTCTTGCAATGCTCACATTTGTCTCTGCAGTTCCCTAACCTCAGGTGTTACAACACCAGCTCTTCCACCACGTTCCCTTCATGGAGGAATTTTTGTGCATCTCATTGAAACCCTAACCATGGTCCTAGTGTAAACTACCTCACAGTTAGTGATCTATCTACATAAAAACCCTAACCATGGTCCTTGTGCAAACTACCTCACAATCGGTGATCTGTTTACATAGAAACCCTAATCCATGGTCCTTGTGCAAACTACCTCACAATCAATGATTTATTTACACACTCAGGAACTCCTACTCTGATACCACTTGATGAAGGGTGCTCTCCTAAATACCACAAACACATAACAGAAATAGAGAAATAACAACAATATGCAAGAACAAAACATTGGGTTCTTATTATCTCCACAAATGTGGAATTACAAACTTTCAAAATTACAATATGCAAAGCCACATGGGCATTCCCTTACAATATTTTTTGGTACAAAGCCTCGAATCAATACCTAGATCTACTACCTAGAACTGTCCCGAACAGCCTAAGACAACACTATGGGCCTTCTTTATATAGGCAATTTCCACCTCCAAAGAAGGTTCCATAAATTTAGCCCAAAGGGCCGACCAAACTTAGAATTGTTTTATTTTACAATTTATTACACCAAAGTCGGCTCAAAATAACTTTTGAAACTTGAACAAAAATTTTGAAGGAAAATTATTTTTTGCCATTTCAGGTGACTCAACTTCCAAAGACCATAAGTCATCGCCAGTTGCTTCGATTGACTATTAAAACCCTAATTCAAAAAGGCCACAAAGTGCTCTACAGGCATGAGACATGCAAGTGCCTATCACCCAAATTTTTGACATCATCTGAGGCCTCTAATTCCTTCAAAAATGAGTTCAAAGTTTCTGTACCTTACTGCCAATATTAAAAATCTTCAATATCTTCAAAACTAGACTTGATCTAGCCATGAGACTTTACTGGCAGGCTGATATGACTGAGATGAACCTCCACATGTAAAATTAGAACATTTCAAGATCATATGACCGACTTACTAAAAATAGCAAGTTTCGATAAATAGTAGTTCTGCACAAGATAGCCCTTATTGATTACTAAAATAGAAATTTTTTGGGTGATGCAAGATTGCCCTTACACCTAGAATGCTCCTGCATCAAACACCTGGTGTAAATTGAAAAGTGACCCTGTCACGACTCAGGTGTGCAGATGAAAACCAAGACAGTTAACCTCCTTCTTTGTTAGCCATGATGAATCTTCAACAGGTCATCCTTTCCACTTGACTAGATATTCTTCATATATCCTGTTTCTTTTGCTTCTACCCACATGACTATCCATTATGTCTTCAATTTCCTTGTTATCTGAACTAGTTGATGGAATATTCCACAGCGCTACTGTAACCTCATCTTCAAGACCTCCCTCACAATACTCTATCAAATCAGAAATGATAAACACTAGTGAAATATTTATTTTAGTAGGCAATTTTACCTCATACGCATTTCTTGAATCATGCTTCTACAGTATCTTACATTACCCAAAATTCTTCATTTTCAACTTCTTATATGTACCAACTGGAAATCCCTCCTTCTGCAAATGAACCATGACTTCATCTCCAACCTAAAATTCATTACGCCTCCTTTTTTGATCTACCTTAGCCTTATGCTATGCATTCATCTTTATAATATGCTTCCTCACCTCCTCATGGATGTTCTTCAAGTGTTCTGCAAAATCCTCAACTTCAGCACTACTTGTTTCTCCTTTATCTATCTTTCTCAACTCAGATGCATTTCTTGGACTGCTACCATATACAATTTGTAGATGATGTGATGAATTAAACTTCAAATCTATCTTCAACTCTTCACTTTCTGCTAGTGTCATTCTATGTACTACCTTCTTTGGAAAACTGGATCCTGGAATCAAGTGCATTTGATGACTAATCTTTCTTACTAGTGGTAATCCATCAAGCACATTATCAGATACAATATACTAAAAATCATTCAATAATTCTACAACTTCTACAAATACATCTTCTACTTCCTCTTTCCTAGCCTTTGGAATTAAGGTAAAACACACATGCTCATGCCTCATACCATCTAGGAATTTTCTTCCATCAACAAATGTTATTCTTGCATTACCACATACCTTTTCTTCGGTCTCCTTCAATGGCTTTAGCTTATGTTGCATTCCATCCTTTGTCAGGGAATAGGTATCCGCACGACCATCATGTACAACACATCTATCAAACTGCCTTGGTCTACCCAACAACATATGACATGCATCCATAGATATGATATCACATAGTACCTCATCTTGGTAATTGCCAATCTTGAACTTTACTAGGCACTGTTCATTGACCATGACCTTGTGATCATCCTGCACCCAGGCAACCTGATATGGATGTGGATGTTTCTGCCTCTTGAGCTTCAACTTTGTCACCATCTCTTCTGACACCAAATTGCTAGAACTACCACTATCAATAATCACATCACAATAGTTTCCCTCACACTTGCACACAGTGTGAAACATGCTCCTTCTTTGCTTGGGTTAATTTTTGCCTCTCAAAAAGACTCTTCTGTTAATTAGCATTTCTCCTCTTTCAACATCTTTAGAATGTGATGATCTGGCATCTTCATCTACATATGCAACTCTAGCTTGGCCTTCATTCCTCCTATCTATCCTTCCTTAGTGTTGAGGACATTCAAATGCCCTATGACCTTCTTTTCCACAGTGAAAACATGTTCCACAGAAGCCTCCTCTTCCAGATCCTTGTCCTCTTCCTCTTCCTCTCTGATCTCTATTACTCTGATCCTGGAAGTGATTGACATTATCTCCTCTCTAATTTTGATTGTTACTAGCCTCATCCTACCTTTTCGGATCTTCATTTCAATCTCCATATGACCATCCACCAAATCTTCCATCACGACCTCTTCCACTTTGTCTGCTCTCAAACTACTTGTTCAACTTTTCCTCTACTTTTAGAGAAAACTGGTATGCATCTTCAATACTATTTATTCAATCTAGATTAAATCCTCCTAAATGCTCAGCCTCAACCCATTAAGGTAACAGGCAACTTTCTCCTTATTAGATTTTGCATGGCCTATTCTGATGAGGATTCGATAGAACTCTTCTTTATACTCCTAAATAAATCTTCCTGCTTGCTTCAAACTTTGCATTTTTCTTAGTAGGTCAAGCTTATAATCAACAGGGATGAACTGTCACTTCAATTTATCCACCATCCACCCCCATCTTGTGATTTTATCCTTTCCTCTTGGATTTCACTCCAACTAAATCTCTTCCCACCAGATCTTCGCATGACCCTTCAATCTGGCCTTCACAAACTTGACCCGATCAGGATCCTTGATATCTTCATACTCAAAATATTCTTCACATTCATTGATCTAGTTGATCAGCTCTTCTAGGTTAAGATTTCTAGAAAATGTCGAGACCTCTATCTTAGGTCTCTCCCTAATCTTTGAGATAGCTCAAAAAAGTCATTCTTCCTCCTGGTTCACAACTTCAACTTCTAGTTCTTGATCTTCTTCTTTGGCTTCAACCTCATTTTCATCTCTGACATTAAGATTCATTCCTCTATGAATCTCCTCTTGCAATTCTCACACTTGTCTCTATAGTTCCCTAACCTCAGGTGTTACAACACTAGCTCTTCCACCACGTTCCCTTTGTGGAGGCATTTTTGCACTTTTTACTGAAACCCTAACAATGTTCCTAGTGAAAACTACCTCACAGTCTATGATCTGTCTGCATAGAAACCCTAACCATGGTCCTGGTGCAAACTACCTCACAATCGGTGATTTGTTTACATAGAAACCCTAACCCACGGTCTTAGTGCAAAGTACCTGACAATCGGTGATCTATTTACACACTCAGGAACTCCTACTCTGATACCACTTGATGAATGGTCAACCATGCTCATACGACTTGATGAAGGGTGCTCCCCTAAATACCACAAACACATAACAGAAATAGAGAAATAACAACAATATGCAAGAATATAAAATTGGCTTCTTATTATCTCCACAAATGTGGAATTAGAAACTTTCAGAATTACAATATGCAAAGCCACATGGGCATTCCCTTACAATATTCTATAGGACAAAACCTTGAATCAATACCTAGATCTACCTCCCAGAACTATCTCAAACTACCTAAGACAACACTACAGGCCTTCTTTATATAGGTGATTTCCATGGCATGAGAAGGTTCCAAAAATTTAGCCCAAAGGGCCAACAAAACTTAGAATTATTTTATTTTACAATTTATTACAATAAAGTCGGCTCAAAATAACTTTTCATACCTAGATAGAAATTTTGAAGTAAAATTATTTTCTGGCATTTCAAGTGACTCAACTTCCAAAGACCATAAGTCATCACCATTTGCTTCGATTGACTATTATAACCCCAATTCAGAAAAGCCACGAAGCGCTCTACAGGCCTGACTCACGGAAGTGCCTATCACCCAAATTTTGGACCTCATCTGAGGCTTCTAAAGCCTTCAAAATTGAGTTCAAAGTTTCTGTACCTTGCTGCCAATATCAAAAATCTTCAATATCTTCAAAACCAGAATAGATCTAGCCATGAAACTTTACTGCCAGGCTGAGATGACTGAGATTAACTGCCACATGTAAAATCAAAACATTCTGAGATCATATGACCAACTTACTAAACATAGCAAGTTTCCATAAATAATAGCTCTGCACAAGATAGCCCTTATTGAATACAAAAATAGAAATATTTTTGGGTGATGCAAGATTTCCCTTACACCGAAGATGCTCCTGCATCAGACACCTGGGGTAATTTGAGAAGTGACCCTGTCATGAATTAGGTGTACAGAGGAAAGCCAAGATGGTTAACCTCCATCTTTATTAGCCATGATGAATCTTCAATAGGTCATCCTTTCCACTTGACAAGATATTCTTCATATGTCCTGTTCCTTTTTCTTTTGCCAACATGACTATCTAGTATGTCTTCAATCTCCTTGTTATCTGAACTAGTTGCTAGAATACTCCACTGTGCTGATGTAACCTCATCTCCAAGACCTCCCTCATGATACTCTATCAAATCTAAAATGTTAAACACTAGTGAAATATTTAGTTCAGTAGGCAATTCTACCTCATACACATTTCCTGAACCATGCTTATGCAGTATCTTACATGGCCCAAACTTCTTCATTTTCAACTTTTTATATGTACCAATTGGAAATCCCTCCTTCCGCAAATGAACCATGACTCCATCTCCAACCTGAAATTTCTTATGCCTCCTTTTTTGATTTGCCTTAGCCTTATGCTATGCATTTATCTTGGTAATATGCTTCCTCACCTCCTCATGGATGTTCTTGAAGTGTTCTGCAAAATCTTTAGCTTCAGCACTACTTGTTTCTCCTTTATCTATCTTTCTCAACTCAGATGCATTTCCTGGACTGCTACCATATACAATTTGCAGATGATGTGATGAATTAAACTTCAAATCTATCTTCAACTCTTCACTTTCTACTAGTGTCATTCTGTGTGCTACCTTGTTTGGGAAACTGGCTCCTAGAATCAAGTGCATCTGATTACTAATCTTTCTTACTAGTGGTAATCCATCAGGAACATTATCAGATACAATATCCTAAAACTCATTCAATAATTTTGCAAATTCTACATATACATCTTCTACTTCCTCTTTCCCAACCATTGAAATTAAGGTAAAACACACATGCTCATGCCTCATACCATCTAGGAGTTTTCTTCCATCAAAAAAAGTTATTCTTCCATTACCACATACCTTTTCTTTGGTGTCCTTCAATGGCTTTAGCTTATATCGCACTCCATCCTTTGTGAGGAAATAGGCATTTGCACGACCATCATGTACAGTACATTTTTCAAACTACCATAGTCTACCCAAAAACATATGACATGCATCCATAGATATGATATCACATAATACCTAATCTTTGTAACCGCCAATCTTGAACTTTACTAGGCACTATTCACGTACCATGACCTTGTGATCATCCTAGACCCAGGGAACCCGATATGGATGTGGATGTTTCTACCTCTTAAGCTTCAACTTTGTCACCATCTCTTCTAACACCAAATTATCAATAATACCACTATCAATAATCACATCACAACACTTTCCCTCACACTTGCACCTATTGCAAAACAAGCTCCTTCTTTGCTCAGGTTCATTTTGACCACTCAACAAGACTCTTCTATTAATCAACATTTTTCCTCTTTCAGCATCTTCAGAATGTGATGATCTGACATCTTCATCTACATATGCAACTTTAGGCTGGCCTTCATTCCTCCTTTCTGTCCTTCCTTGGCATTGAGGACATTCAAATTCCCTATGCCCTTCTTCTCCATAGTGAAAACATGTTGCATGGAAGCCTCCTTTTCTAGATCCTTGTCCTCTTCCTCTTCCTCTCTGATCTCTATTACTCTGATCCTGGAAGCAATTGACATTATCTCCTCTCTGATTCTAACTGTTACTGGCCTCATGTTTCCTTTTTAGATCTTCATTTCGATATCCATATGACCATCCACCAGATCTTCCATGATGACCTCTTCTGCTTTGTCTGCTCTCAAACTTCTTGTTTAACTTTTCCTCTATTTTTAGGGCAAACTAGTATGCATCTTCCATACTGTTCATTCAAACCAGATTCAACTCCTCCTGAATGCTCGACCTCAACTCATTAAGGTAACGGGAAAATTTATCCTTATCAGATTCCTCATGGCCTATTCGGATGAGGATTCGATAGAACTCCTATGTATACTCCCGAACAGAGCTTCTTGCTTGCTTCAAACTTTGAATTTTTCTTAGTAGGTCAAGCTCATAATTAATAGGGATGAACTATTGCTTCAATTTATCCACCATCTGCCCCCATCTTGTGATTTTATCTTTTCCTCTTTGATTTTGCTCCAATTGAATCTCTTGCCACCAGATCTTCACATGACCCTTCAGTCTGACCTTTGCAAAGTTGACCCGATTAGGATCCTTGATATCTTCATACTCAAATTATTGTTCACATTCATTGATCCAGTCGATCAACTCTTTTGGGTTAAGATTTCAAGAAAATGTCAGGACCTCAATCTTAGGTCTCTTCCCAATCTTTGAGATACCTTAGAAAAGTCTTTCTTCCTCCTAGTTCACAACTTTGACTTCTCCTTCTTGAACTTCTTCTTCAGCTTCATTCTCACTTTCATCTATGACATTAAGATTCATTCCTCTAATAATCTCATCTTGCAATGCTCACGCTTGTCTCTACAGTTCCTTAACCTCGGGTGTTACAACACCAGCTCTTCCACCACATTCAATTCATGGAGGTATTTTTGCACTTTTCACTAAAACCCTAACCACGGTCCTAGTGCAAACTACATCACAGTCGGTGATCTATCTACATAGAAACCCTAACCATAGTCCCGGTGCAAACTACCTCACAATCGGTGATCTATTTACACAGAAACCCTAACCCACAGTCCTGGTCCAAACTGACTCACAATCAGCAATTTGCTTATACACTCAGAAACTCTTTCTCTAATACCACTTCATGAAGGGTCAACCACTCTGATACCACTTGATGAAGGGTGCTCCTCTAAATACCACAAACACATAATAAAAATAGAGAAATAATGACAATATCCAAAAACTGAAAATTGACTTCTTATTATCTCCACAAATGTGGAATTACAAACTTTTAGAATTACAATATGCAAAGCCACATGGGCATTCCCTTACAATATTTTGTAGGACAAAGCCTCAAATCAATACCCAGATCTACTACCCAGAACTATCATGAACTACCTAAGACAACAGTACGGGCCTTCTTTATATAGGTGATTTCCACCGCTGACAAAGTTCCAAAAATTTAGCCCTAAGGGCTGACCAAACTTAGAATTATTTTATTTTACAATTTATTGCACCAAAGTAGGCCCAAAATAATTTTTGAAACCTGAACAAAAATTTTGAAGAAAAATTATTTTCTGCCATTTCAGGTGACTCAACTTCTGAAGACCATAAGTCATCGCCAGTTGCTACAATTGACTATTATAACCCCAATTTGGAAAGGCCACGAAGCGCTCTACAGGCCTGACCTGTGCAAGCAACTACCACCCAAATTTTTGACCTCATCTGAAGCCTCTAAAGCCTTGAAAATTGAGTTCAAAGTTTCTGTACCCTACTGCCAATACCAAAAATCTTCAATATCTTCAAACTCAGACTTAGTCTAGCATTGAAACTTTACTGGTAGGCTAATATGACTGAGATGAACCTCCACATGTAAAATCAGAACATTCTGAGATCGTATGACCAACTTACTAGAAACAACAAGTTTCCATAAATAGCAGCTCTACACAAGATAGCCCTTACTAAATACAAAAATAGAAATATTTTTGGGTGATGCAAGATTGTCCTTACACCCAAGATGCTCCTACATCAGACACCTGGGGTAATTCAAGAAGTAACCTTGTCACAACTTAGGTTTGCAGAGGAAAACCAAGATGTTTAACCTCCTTCTTTGTTAGCCATGGTGAATCTTCAACAGGTCATCCTTTCCACTTGACCAGATATTCTTCATATGTCTTGTTTCTTTTGCTTCTACCAACATGACTATCCAGTATGTCTATAATCTCCTTGTTATCTAAATTGGTTGTTGGAATACTCCACTGTACTGCTGTAACCTCATCTTCAAGACCTCCCTCATGATACTCTATCAAATCTAAAATGTTAAACACTGGTGAAATATTTAGCTCAGTAAGCAATTCTACCTCATACACATTTCCTAAATCATGCTTCTGCAGTATCTTACATGGCCCAAACTTCATCATTTTCAACTTCTTATATGTACCAACTGGAAATCCCTCCTTCTACAAATGAACCATGACTTTATCTCCAACCTAAAATTCTTTACACCTACTTTTTTGATCTGGCTTAACCTTATGCTATGCATTCATCTTGGTAATATGCTTCCTCACCTCCACATGGATATTCTTCAAGTGTTCTACAAAATCTTCAGCTTCAGCACTACTTGTTTCTCCTTTATCTATCTTTCTCAACTCAGATGCATTTATTGGACTGCAACCATATACAATTTGTGGATGATGTGATCAATTAAACTTCAAATCTGTCTTCAACTCTTCACTTTCTGTTAGTTTCATTCTGTGTGCTACCTTGTTTGGCAAACTAGCTCTTAGAATCAAGTGCATCTGATGACTAATGTTTCCTACTAGTGGTAATCCATCATGCACATTATCAGATACAATATCTTGAAACTCATTTAATAATTCTGCAACTTCTACAGATACATCTTCTACTTCCTCTTTTCCAACCTTTGGAATTAAGGTAAAACACACATGCTCATACCTCATACCATCTATGAATTTTCTTCCATCAACCAATGTTATTCTTGCATTACCACATACTTTTTCTTCGGTCTCCTTCAATGGCTTTACCTTATGTCGCACTCCATCCTTTGTTAGGGAATAGATATTCAAATGACCATCATGTACAACACATTTGTCAATCTGCCATGATCTACCCAACAACATATGACATACATCCATAGATATGATATCACATAGTACCTCACTCTGGTAACCGCCAATCTTGAACTTTACTAGGCACTGTTCATTGACCATGACCTTGTGATCATCCTACACTAAGGCAACCTGATATGGATGTGGATGTTTCTACCTCTTAAGCTTCAACTTTGTCACCATCTCTTCTGATACCAAATTATCAGTACTACCACTATCAATAATCACATCAAAACACTTTTCCTCACACTTGCACCTGGTGTGAAACAGGCTCCTTCTTTGCTCAGGTTCATTTTCACCACTCAACAAGACTCTTCTATTAATCAACATTTCTCCACTTTCAGCATCTTTAGAATGTGATGATCTTGCATCTTCATCTACATATGCAAACTTGGCTTGGCCTTCATTCCTCCTATCCATCCTTCCTTGGCATTAAGGACATTCAAATGCCCTATGACCTTCTTCTCCACAATGAAAACATGTTCCATGGAAGCCTCCTCTTCTAGATCCTTGTCCTCTTCCTCTTCCTATCTGATCTCTATTACTCTGATCCTAGAAGCTATTGACATTGTCTCCTCTCTAATTTTCATTATTACTGACCTCATCCTACCTTTTCAAATCTTTGTTTTGATTTCCATATGACAATCCACCAAATCTTCCATCATGACCTCTTCCACTTTGTCTGCTCTCAAACTTCTTGTTCAACTTTTTCTTGATTTTTAAGGAAAATTGGTATGCATCTTCAATACTATTTATTTGAACTAGATTCAACTCCTCCTAAATGCTCGGCCTCAACCCATCAAGGTAATGAGCAACTTTCTCCTTATCAGCTTCTACATGGCTTGTTATGATGAGGATTCGATAGAACTTCTCTGTATACTCCTGAATAGATCTTCCTGCTTGCTTCATACTTCACATTTTTCTTAGTAGGTCAAGCTCATAATCAACAAGAATGAACTGTTACTTCAATTTATCCACCATCTGCCCCCATCTTGTGATTTTAACCTTTCCTCTTAGATTTCACTCCAACTAAATCTCTTGCCACTAGATCTTCACATGACCCATCAGTTTGGCCTTCGCAAACTTGACCCAATCAGGATCCTCAATAACTTCATACTCAAAATATTCTTCACATTCATTGATCCAGTCGATCATCTCTTCTGGGTTAAGATTTCCAAAAAATGTTGGGACCTCAATCTTAGGTCTCTTCCCAATCTTTGAGATAGCTCAAAAAAGTCTTTCTTCCTCCTGGTTGAAAACTTTGACTTCTCCTTCTTGATCTTCTTCTTTGGCTTCATCCTCACTTTCATCTTTGATGATAAGATTCATTCCTTTACAAATCTCCTCTTGCAATGCTCGCACTTGTCTCTGTAGTTCCCTAACCTCAGGTGTTAAAACACCAGCTCTTCCACCACGTTCCCTTCATGGAGGCATTTTTGTGCTTCTCACTGAAACCCTAACCATGGTCCTAGTGAAAATAGCCTTATAGTCGGCAATCTATCTACATAGCAACCCTAACCATGGTCCTGGTGCAAACTGCCTCACAATCGGTGATCTATTTACATAGAAACCCTAACCCACAGTCCTGGTGCAAACTGCCTCACAATCAGCGATCTATTTACACACTCAGGAACTCTTGATTTGATACCACTTCATGAAGGGTCAACCACTCTGATACCACTTGATGAAGGGTGCTCCCCTAAATACCACAAACACATAATAGAAACAAAGAAATAACAACAATATGCAAGAACAAAAAATTGGCTTCTTATTATCTCCACAAATGTGGAATTATAAACTTTCAGAATTACAATATCCAAAGCCACATGGGCATTTCCTCACAATATTCTGTACAATAAATCCTTAAATAAATACCCAAATCTACTATCCAAAACTATCCTGAACATCCTAAGACAACAGTATGGGCCTTCTTTATATAGGCAATTTCCACCGCCCGAGAAGGTTCCAAAAATTTAGCCCAAAGGGCCGACCAAACTTATAATTATTTTATTTTATAATTTATTACACCAAAGTCAGCTGAAAATAACTTCTGAAACCCAAACAAAAATTTTGAAGGAAAATTATTTTCTGCCATTTCAGGTTACTCAACTTCCGAAGAGCATAAGTCATCGCTAGTTGCTCCGATTGACTATTATAACCCCAATTTAGAAAGGACACGAAGTTCTCTATAGGCCTGACTCACCCAAGCACTTGTTACCCAAATTTTCAACCTCATCTGAGGCCTCTAAATCCTTCAAAACTAAGTTCAAATTTTATGTACCGTGCTGCCAATACCAAAAATATTCAATATCTTCAAAACCAGACTTGATCTAGCCATGAATCTATACTGGTAAGCTGATATGACTGAGATGAAGCTCCACATGTAAAATCAGAACATTCTGAGATCGTATGAACAACTTACTAAAAATAACAAGTTTCCATAAATAGTAGCTCTGCACAAGATAGCCCTTATTGAATACAAAAATAGAAATATTTTTTGGTGATGCAAGATTGCCCTTACACCTAGGATGCTCCTACATCAGACACCCAGGGTAATTTGAGAAGTGACCTTGTCATGACTCAGGTGTGCAAAGGAAAACCAAGATGGTTAACCTCCTTGTTTGTTAGCCATGATGAATCTTCAACAGGTCATCCTTTCCACTTGACCAGATATTCTTCATATGTCCTGTTTCTTTTGCTTCTACTAACACGGCTATCCAGTATGTCTTCAATCTCCTTGTTATCTGAACCAGTTGCTGGAGTACTCCAATGTGCTCCTGTAACCTCATCTTCAAGACGTCCCTCATGATACTCTGTCAAATTTGAAATGTTAAACAATGGTGAAATATTTAGCTTAGTAGGCAATTCTACCTCATACACATTTTCTAAATTATGCTTCTGCAGTATCTTACAGGGCCCAAACTTCTTCATTTTCAACTTCTTATATGTACCAACTAGAAATCCCTACTTTCACAAATGAACCATGACTTCATTTCCAACCTAAAAATTTTTACGCCTCCTTTTCTGATCTGCCTTAGCCTTATGCTGTGCATTCATCTTTGTAATATGCTTCCTCACCTCCTCATGGATGTTCTTCAAGAGTTCTACAAAATCTTCAGCTTCAGCACCACTTATTTCTCCTTTATCTATCTTTCTCAACTCAGATGCATTTCTTGGACTGCTACCATATACAATTTGTGGATGATGTGATGAATTAAACTTTAAATCTATCTTCAACTCTTCACTTTCTGCTAGTGTCATTCTATGTGCTACCTTTTTTGGCAAACTAGCTCCTAGAATCAAGTACATCTGATGACTAATCTTTCTTACTAGTGGTAATCCATTAGGCACATTATCAGATACAATTTCCTAAAACTCATTCAATAATTCTGCAACTTCTACAGATACATCTTCTACTTCCTCTTTCCTAGCCTTTGGAATTAAGGTAAAACACACATGCTCATGCCTCATACCATTTAGTAATTTTGTTCCATCAATAAATGTTATTCTTGCATTACCACATACTTTTTCTTTGGTCTCCTTCAATGGCTTTAGCTTATGTCACACTCCATCCTTTGTCAGGGAATAGGTATTTGCATGACCATCATGTACATCACATCTGTCAAACTACCATAGTCCACCCAACAACATATGACATGCATCCATATATATGATATCACATAATACCTCATCCTATTAACCACCAATCTTGAACTTTACTAGGCACTGTTCACTGACCATGACCTTGTGATCATCCTGCACCCAAGCAACCCGATATGGATGTTGATGTTTTTGCCTCTTAAGCTTCAAGTTTTTCACCATCTCTTCTGACAAAAAATTATCAGTACTACCACTATCAATAATCACATCACAACACTTTCCCTCACAGTTGCACCTGGTGTGAAATAGGCTCCTTCTTTGCTCAGGTTCATTTTCACCACTCAACAGGACTCTTCTATTAATCAACATTTCTCCTCTTTTAATATATTCAGAATGTGATGATCTGGCATCTTCATCTACATATACAACTCTGGCCTAGCCTTCATTCCTCCTTTTTGTTTTTCTTTGGCATTGAGGACATTCAAATGCCCTATGACCTTCCTCTCCATAGTGAAAACATGTTCCATGGAAGCCTCCTCTTTCGGATCCTTGTCCTCTTCCTCTTCCTCTTTGATCTCTATTACTCTAATCCTAGAAGCAATTGACATTATCTCCTCTCTGATTCTGACTATTATTGGCCTCATCCTCCCTTTTCGAATCTTCATTTCAAGATCCATATGACCATCCACCAGATCTTCCATCACGACCTCTTCCACTTTGTCTTCTCTCAAACTTCTTGTTCAACTTTAACTCTACTGTTAGGGCAAACTGGTATGCATCTTCAATACTATTCATTCAAACCAGATTCAACTCCTCCTAAATGCTCAGCCTCAACCCATTAAGGTAATGGGAAAATTTCTCCTTATCAGCTTCCACATGGCCTGTTCTGATGAGGATTTGATAGGACTCCTCCGTATACTCCTGAACAGATCTTCCTGCTTGCTTCAAACTTTGCATTTTTCTTAGTAGGTCAAGCTTATAATCAACAAGGATGAGCTGTCACTTCAATTTATCCACCATCTTCACCCATCGTGTGATTTTATCCTTTCCTCTTCGATTTCACTCCAACTGAATCTCTTGCCACCAGATCTTCTCATGATCCTTTAGTCTGGCCTTTGCAAACTTGACCCAATTAGGATCCTTGATATCTTCATACTCCAAATATTCTTCACATTCATTGATCCAGTCGATCAACTCTTCTAAGTTAAGATTTTTAGAAAATGTCAGGACCTCAATGTTAGGCCTCTTCCCAATCTTTGAGATAGCACAAAAAAGTCTTTCTTCCTCCTGGTTCACAACTTCAACTTCTCCTTCTTGATCTTCTTCTTTGGCTTCATCCTCACTTTCATCTCTGACATTAAGATTCATTCCTCTACGAATCTCCTCTTGCAATGCTCACACTTGTCTCTCCAGTTCCCTAATCTTAGGTGTTAGAACACTAGCTCTTCTACCACGTTCCCTTTGTGGAGGCATTTTTGTGCTTCTCTCTAAAACCCTAACCATGGTCCTGGTGCAAACTACCTCATAGTTGGTGATCTATCTACACAAAAACCCTAACCACTATCCTGGTGCAAACTGCCTCACAATTGGCGATCTGTTTACACAAAAACCCTAACCCATGGTCCTGGTGCAAACTACCTCACATCAGTGATCTATTTACACACTCAGGAACTCCTGCTCTGATACCACTTGATGAAGGGTCAACCATTTTGATACCACTTGATGAATGGTGCTCCCCTAAATAGCACAAACACATAATAGAAATAGACAAATAACAAAAATATGCAAGAATAGAGAATTGGCTTCTTATTATCTCCACAAATGTGGAATTACAAACTTTCAAAATTACAATATGCAAAGCCACATGGGCATTCCCTTACAATATTCTGTAGGACAAAGCCATAAATAAGTACCCAGATCTACTACACAGAACAATCCCAAACTACCTAAGACAACACTACGGGCCTTCTTTATATAGGAAATTTCCACCGCCGGAGAGGGTTCCAGAAATTTAGCCCAAAGGGCCGACCAAACTTACAATTATTTTATTTTAGAATGTATTACACCAAAGTAAGCTCAAAATAACTTTTGAAACCTAAACAAAAATATTGAAGGAAAATTATTTTCTACCATTTCAGGTGACTCAACTTCTGAAGACCATAAGTCATCGCCAATTGCTTCGATTGACTATTATAACCCCAATTTAGAAAGGCCATGAAGTGCTCTACAGGCCTGACTCATGCAAGTGCCTGTCACCCAAATTTTTGACCTCATCCAAGGCCTCTAAAGCCATCAAAATTGAGTTCAAAGTTTCTGTACCCCACTGCCAATACCGAAAATCTTCAATATCTTCAAAACCAGACTTGATCTAGCCATGAAACTTTACTAGCAGGCTGATATGACTGAGATGAGCCTCCACATGTAAAATTAGAATATTATGAGATCATATGACCAACTTACTAATAATGACAAGTTTCCATAAATATCAGCTCTACACAAGATAGCCCTTATTGAATACAAAAATAGAAATATTTTTGGGTGATGCAAGATTGCCCATACACCCAGGATGCTCCTGCATCAGACACCTAGGGTAATTTGGGAAGTGACCTTGTCACAACTCAGGTGTGTAGAGGAAAACCAAGATGGTTAATCTCCTTCTTTGTTAGCCATGATGAATCTTCAATAGATCATCCTTTCCACTTGACTAGATATTCTTCATATGTCCTATTTCTTTTGCTTCTTCCAACATGACTATCTAGTATGTCTTCAATATCCTTGTTATCTGAACTAGTTGCTGCAATATTCCACTATGCTATTATAACCTCATCTTCAAGATCTCCCTCACGATACTCTATCAAATCTAAAATGTTAAACACTGGTGAAATATTTATCTTAGTAGGTAATTCTACCTCATACACATTTCCTAAATCATGCTTTTGCAGTATCTCACATGGCTCAAACTTCTTCATTTTCAAATTCTTATATGTACCAACTTGAAATCCCTCCTTCCATAAATGAACCATGACTTCATCTCCAACCTAAAATTCCTTACGCCTCCTTTTCTGATCTTCATTAGCCTTATGTTGTGCATTTATCTTGGTAATATGCTTCCTCACCTCCTCATAGATGTTCTTGAAGTGTTTTGCAAAATCCTCAGCTTCAACACTACTTGTTTCACCTTTATCTATCTTTCTCAACTTAGATGCATTTCTTGGACTGCTACCATATAAAATTTGTGGATGATGTGATGAATTAAACTTCAAATCTATCTTCAACTCTTCACTTTCTACTAGTGTCATTCTGTGTGCTGCTTTGTTTGGAAAACTGGCTCCTAGAATCAAGTGCATCTGATGACTAATCTTTCTTACTAGTGGTAATCCATCAGGCACATTATCAGGTACAATATCCTAAAACTCATTCAATAATCTTGTAACTTCTATAGATACATCTTCTACTTCCTCTTTCCCAACCTTTGGAATTAAGGTAAAACACACATGCTCATGCCTCACACCATCTAGGAATTTTGTTCCATCAAAAAATGTTATTCTTGCATTAGCACATACCTTTTCTTCTATCTCCTTCAATGGCTTTAGCTTATGTCACACTCCATCCTTTGTTAGGGTATAAGTATTTACACGACCATCATTTATAGCACATCTATCAAAGTACCATGGTCTACCCAACAACATATGACATGTATCCATAGAGATGATATCACATAGTACCTCATCTTCGTAATAGCCAATCCTGAACTTTACTAGGCACTGTTCACTGACCGTGACCTTGTGATCATCCTGCACCTAGGCAAGCTGATATGGATGTGGATGTTTTTACCTCTTGACCTTCAACTTTGTCACCATCTCTTCTGACACCAAATTTTTAGTACTGCCACTATCAATAATCACATCACAACACTTTCCCTCGCACTTACACCTGGTGTGAAACAGGCTTCTTCTTTGCTTAGGTTCATTTTTTCCACTCAATAGGACTCTTTTGTTAATTAGTGTTTCTCCTCTTTTAGCATCTTTAGAATGTGATGATCTGGCATCTTCATTTACATATGCAACTCTAGCCTAGCCTTCATTCCTCCTATCTTTCCTTCCTTGGTGTTGAGGATATTCAAATGCCCCATGACCTTCTTCTCCATAGTAAAAACATGTTCCACAAAAGCCTCCTCTTCCAAATCCTTGTCCTCTTCCTCTTCCTCTCTGATCTCTATTACTCTGATCTTAGAAGTGATTGACATTATCTCCTCTCTAATTCTAACTGTTACTAGCCTCATCCTACCTTTTCAGATTTTCATTTTGATCTCCATATGACCATCCACCAGATCTTCCATCATGACCTCTTCCACTTTGTCTGGTCTCAAACTTCTTGTTCACCTTTTCCTCTACTTTTAGGGAAAACTGGTATGCATCTTCAATACTGTTCATTCAAACTAGATTCAACTCCTCCTGAATGCTAGTCCCCAACCCATTAAGGTAATGGGCAACTTTCTCCTTCTTAGCTTCCGCATGGCCTGTTCTGATGAGGACTTAATAGAACTCCTCTGTATACTCCTGAATAGATCTTCCTGCTTGCTTCAAACTTTTCATTTTTCTTATTAGGTCAAGCTCATAATCAACAAGGATGAACTATCGCTTCAATTTATCCATCATCTACCCACACCTTGTGATTTTATCCTTTCCTATTTGATTTCACTCCAACTGAATCTCTTGCCACCAGATCTTTGCATGACCCTTCAGTCTGGCCTTCGCAAACTTGACCCGATCAGGATCCTCAGTATCTTCATACTCAAAATATTCTTCACATTCATTGATCTAGTCAATCAACTCTACTGGGTTAAGATTTCCAAAAAATGTCGAGACCTAAATCTTAGGTCTCTTCCCAATCTTTGAGATAGCTCAGAAAAGTCTTTCTTCCTTCTGGTTCACAACTTTGACTTCTCTATCTTGATCTTCTTCTTTAGCTTCATCCTCACTTTTTGTCTTTGACATTAAGATTCATTCCTCTATGAATCTCCTCTTGCAATGCTCGCACTTTTCTCTACAGTTCCCTAACCTTAGGTGTTACAACACCAGCTCTTCCAC
Source organism: Chamaecyparis obtusa (assembly GCA_027943335.1). Lineage (NCBI taxonomy): Eukaryota > Viridiplantae > Streptophyta > Pinopsida > Cupressales > Cupressaceae > Chamaecyparis > Chamaecyparis obtusa. The sequence continues at coordinate 375,005 of BSBK01009033.1, read as the reverse complement.
CATGTTCCCTTTGTGGAGACATTTTTGTGCTTCTCACTAAAACCCTAACCACAATCCTGGTGCAAACTGCCTCATAGTTAGTGATCTGTCTGCACAAAAACCCTAACCATGGTCTTGGTGCAAACTGCCTCACAATTGGTGATCTATTTACATAGAAACCCTAACCCATGGTCTTGGTGCAAACTACCTCACAATTGGCAATCTATTTACACACTTAGGAACTCCTACTCTGATACCACTTGATGAAGGGTCAACCGTTCTGATACCACTTGATGAAGGGTGCTCCCCTAAATACCACAAACACATAACAAAAATATAAAAATAACAACAATATGCAAGAACAGAAAATTGGCTTCTTATTATCTCCATAAATGTTTAATTACAAACTTTCAAAATTACAATATGCAAAGGCACATGGGCATTGCCTTACAATATTCTGTAGGACAAACCCACGAATCAATGCCCAGATCTACTACCCAAAACTGTACCAAACTGCCTAATACAACACTATGGACCTTCTTTATATAGGAAATTTCCACCGCCTGAGAAGGTTCCAAAAATTTAGCCCAAAGGGCTAACCAAACTTAGAATTATTTTATTTTACAATTTATTACACCAAAGTCAGCTCAAAATAACTTTTGAAACCTGAACAAAAATTTTGAAGGAAAATTATTTTCCACCATTTCAGGTGACTCATCTTCCGAAGACCATAAGTCATCACCAATTGCTCCGATTGACTATTATAACCCTAATTCAAAAAGGCTATGAAGTGCTCTACAGGCCTAACTTGCACAAGTGCCTATCACCCAAATTTTTCACCTCATCCGAGGCCTCTAAAGCCTTCAAAATTGAGTTCAAAGTTTCTTTACCCTGCTGCCAATACCAAAAATTTTCAATATCTTCAAAACTAGACTTGATCTAGCCATGAAACTTTACTGGCAGACTGATATGACTGAGATGAACCTCCACATGTAAAATCATAAAATTCCAAGATCATATGACCAACTTACTAAAATTAGCAAGTTTCCATAAATAGCAGCTCTGCACAAGATAGCCCTTATTGAATACAAAAATAGAAATATTTTTGGGTGATGCAAGATTGCCCTTACACCCATGATGCTCCTTCATCACTAACAAGGGTTTGCATGGGAAAAAATATTGTGTCTTGCATTCATTGTGTGTAAATGCTTTATATGTTATTCTTCATTGTTATATTAGATTTTTCATGTTAGTTATTGTGCAAGATAATTATTAAAAGTTTCAAATTTATAGATGCAATGATTCACCCCCCCCTTCCCCCCCCTCTCAGTGCCTTATAATACTAATAATTAGTACCAAATCCTTGTTCCCTTGAAGAATCCTAATAGCTTGGGGAAGATCCTTTAGGAAAATATGGAGGGTTTGAGATACAAGAGATAACTTGATAAAGTTGAAAGGGTTATCAAAGAACTAAAATATCAGTTGAAGAAATCTTTTGCCTAGCAACAAGAGCTTGTTGAACAATAGAATAACAATCAAGACTACATTGAGAAGTTTTTTGAACAATGTGGATCTGAGGAATCTGGAGTAACCCTAGAAGGCATGGCTAAGGAGAATGAACAATTACACAAGGATAAGAAAAATATTAAGAGATATATTGAAGCCTAATCAATCAGAATATGTGAAGAGATAGAAGCAAAGATATCTGAAGAGATTGCAAGGAAAATGTATTATATTCCCTAAAGGCTAAGGATGAAGCACTAAAACCCATAGATGATGAAATTTTCAAGACAAGATAAGAGGTTGGAACATTGAATGAACATTTACATGATACCAATTAGGAAAATGGAAAAGTTCTAAGGGACAAAGAGAATCTAAGAAACAAGATTGAGTAATTAAAAGGAGAACTAAATAATGTAAAGAATTTGTTAAAGAAATTCAATGAAATTATTATAAAACTTGATGAACAACTCAAAAATCATAGAAGAAGCAAAGAGACCACAAGCCCATGATATACTAGTTTTACTAATTTTTAAGTTGGTGAAACCTCTAGAACAAAAGAGATCAAGAAAAAAAGAAAGTCTACTGAAGGTAAGACAAAGAACTTCTGGTAAAAAATCCTACAAGCCGGCATGTCTCAATTGTCACAAGGTAGGTCATACTACAAATCTGTGTAGAAGTAGATTTGCAAATAGGTCTAACACTTTTGATGGATATTTCTATAACTATAATATGTATGGTCATAGTGCTCATGATTTTAGATCTCAATCTAGTAGTAGACCTAGCAGCTTTGATGGTCACTTCTACAATTGCAACAAATATGGTCACAAAGATGATGAGAGTAAGCCAAGAGTGAAAAATCAGAGGTTACCTATCAACTAAAATACACCTTACGAAAAGGAGAGGCAATTTGATGTCACCTACTTAATCTATGGTAACTATGGACATATAGCGATGAATTATAGAATGAGGAATTTATGAGAGGTAATGCAAGACCATGGATATTAGTTGGTATGGCATGTTTTATTATCACAAGATTGGATATCTAGTAAGGGATTACAGGTTAAGGAACAAATTAGTAAACTAGTCATGTAACCGAAAAGGAAAGAAGATTGTGAATGTAGAAGAGACCAGGAAATAAATAATCAAGACGGAGAAGAAGGACAATAGTAAGTGATCAGAGGAATCTGTATCTCTATCAGTTGTTGAGAATTCTTCATCAAACTAAGCCTTCATGTGGCTTAGGGGGAGAAAGTATTGTTAAATCCATATTTGGAACCCCTATAGGTGTGGGGTAAGATCTATTGGTATTTGAAGATGCAATAAAGTATTTTGGAGTATAATGTGAAGTTTTGTTAGATTACATGGTGTTTTGGTCATCAGTAATGAGCTTTCAGGTCAACTAATGAAAAGGTATTTTCTATCGATAAAAGCATTTAATACGCATGCTAAGGTAGATAAAAAGAAATTTTTGCATTTGATTTTTCACCTTGTACATTTTAAAAGTTGTTATGGAGTTGAGAAGATTTGTTTGAGATATTATAGAGATCTAAATGATAAGAAGGGCTTATTTTTGGTGATCTATAAGAGTGAACTGATCTATGGAAGTTTTCATTATGGTTACAGTGGTTGTTGTAATCTTCTTCAAAAAGAACCCTTGTTGTGAACAATTTGAGGTATTTATTTGTTATCTAGATTTTTGATTAAAATATAGGATGTATACTCCTAATTTGATTGATATAAATGAGAGACCTACACCAAAGTTTAAAAGACATCCATTCAAATCAATTTAAAATGATACATTGGGTACCCTAACCAGTTTTCCCTATAGTGTTCTACACATTGAGAATGTTAGTGCATATATTTAATACAAAATGGAAGATCTAGGATTAAGAGAAATCTTTGAACAATATAATTGGTGTGATGCTAGGTTAGTGTTGAAAGATGAACACAAATGCATTGTAGAAAAATGTTTTCATAATGCGGTCAGTTATCCTGATGATTTTTAAGAGGATCAAATTAGAAATGTTTTAAGCATAATCCATGATTAGCTCATGTGACTTGACCGACCACATAACATTACAAAGGAAGCAATTCATGATGTATTCGATCTATGCTCAACCAGTGAATTATCTATCCTTCACACTATCCCCAAAAAAGAAGTAATCATTTTGACTAAATCTAAGTGGGATGGTCATATGGTGAGTGTAAATGATATTATAGATGAATAGGTGAATTATGCATCTATGGTCACAGGATACACAGTCTACCATTCTATTTAGTTGAATAGAATTAAGGTGGTGTTGTTCATATAGTGTATAAGGTGATCAAGGAAAATGTTGACTATAATCTAGCTGAGGCGATGAGGGAGAAATTAAAGTTGAATCTTGAGAAGATAAAGAAAGACAAGAGATAGAAATTCAAGTATGGTTAGGTAATTATTTGTTTATTCTTCTATTTCCAAAATATGTTTTCTAGTATTAGTGATGTTGCATCAATAGTAGATACTCTAGCTTTTATTTAGATTAACAACATGATCAAAATATTTGAAATTTATTTTAGTAGAAAGATTTGGGGTTATTTCTAGGAATTTCAAAAAAAAGATGTATGAAAAAGAGAGGATTCCTTTTAGAATTTTGGATAAGTACAAGGACACTATTTTTTTATGGTTGATAGAGACACTTTCTTGATGAAATAATTTGAGCCAAGGACCTTATGGGTAATGCCTATGGGTTATAAAGTGGATGGAGATACTCTGACAATGTATGCACATAACCTATTAGCTCAACCAGTTGATCCAAAGACTCCAAGGTTTGGGACATTTCAAGAGAAGTCACTTAAAGTGCATAATGAATTATTGAAACCATTTATCTAGAAGAAAGTGGGAAAGGAAGTGGAATAGTTTATGATTTAGAAAGGCTTTACAAAGGAACAAATTGAGAAAGATGGAGCCAAGCATGCTACTAAACAAGCTAGTATTTCAAGAAGAGAAGAGGATGAAGATGTTGAAAATATTAGTGCAACTGGTAGAAAAATGAGAAGTGCCACTATTATAAAGAAGCAGAAAAAAAATTGAGTGAAGATTATAGCTAGAAGTCTAATCAAGAGGATACAATCTAATCCTACAAGAGCCAAGGATGCTACACCTACAAAACTTGTTGGAAAAGGAAAGAAAGAAAAAGCTAAGGGATACAAAGAAGGACATGAATAAGATGAAGGAACATATTCAAAAGAAGAGAAGAAGGATCTCAAGGTTCATGACAAGAAATATAAAGTGGTAGGCTCCCTCAACACTAAGTTAGTTAAGCCTGAACTAGATTTCAAATCAATTTTGTTTCTAGTGATAAGATTATGAATAAAGTGAGAAAGTGGCATATACTTGTTTTTGATAGAAAAAGTAGCAAGAGGGTGCTAGCCCATGCTACAAAAAGACTAGAATCACATTAACAACATATTAATCACACTAGTCACATAGTAGATAATCAGTAGAAAGTCAGCAGAGAAAAAGTGTCTAGTCTGCCTCTGTCAAAAACAAACTTAAAGGTCCTTTTCAAAAATAATGAAGCAGAGTAGCTTAACCAGAAAGTAAATAACATATTATCAGTAACTTGCTACATAGGGATAATCTAAAGTCTTAAAAACTTAACCATAAAATAGGAAAGAAAAATATGAGACTTGGGGCCAACAATTCTAAACCAGAACAAAAACTTCATGGCACTAGCAATAGCTAGGATCTCCTACCCAGACATTTAGAAATCAGGGTTGTAGCCCACTCTTCCTATAGAAATAGGAAGAGGTCTTTGTTATCCTCATCAGCTTCTAATTTCTCACCAACCATCTTCTCATGCACGTTCCATAGGGTCAAAACTGACATGTGCACAAATTTGAGGGAAAATTTGTTCTAATATGGGACACGAGCTTTGATTTCTCTCATGTCTAGTTTGAGGCCGAGGATATCATTATCTAGCTCATTGAAATTCTATTTGAGAGAGCCTTTAATAAGTATACTTGTTGGATTTAATAAGTACACTTGTTGGATTTAATAAGTATTATGATAAATTTGGAAAGGAGGACCAATAAAAAAATAAAGATGGTGTACTGTACAATCTGAACTAGTTTAGATTAACTTTGATGGAGTTACAAGGATAGATACAAGGATTGCCTTTAATAAGTGGCATATACTTGTTGGATTTAATAAATATTATGATAAATTTGGAAAGGAGGACCAATAAAAAAATAAAGATGTTGTACTGTATAATATGAACAAGTTTAGATTAACTTCAATGGAGTTACAAGGATAGATACCTGCTTCATTATATAATAAACTTGATGCTAGGTGGAATACTACAAATAGATAGGATAAGGAGTTGATTCAGTATGTTCTACTTCAACTTTAACCATAAATGATAGAAGAAGAAATGAAGAAGATACTTATAGAGACAAGATCAATCTTCAAGACAAAGAAGAGATTAACAAGATTATTGTTCGGTGAGTCTCTTGGAGTTCAATATGAAACTGAGGACAAATTGATAAAACACTTGGGTATGTTAAAAGACACAAAGGATAATTAATCAATAAAAGAAAAATAAGATGAGCTAGTGGTTACTCAAAAAGGATGAAGGATTTACTATTGATGGTATGAAGGGCACACTTAAGGAACTCGGAGATGAGATAAATTATTCAGGTGATATCCCAACTATGGAGGTACACGATGAGCCTATGGATACACAAGATTAACCTAAGGAGAAAAAGGAAGAAGAACTATAAAACATTGGTACTAGTTAGGTTGTGACTAATGGCGAGAAAGTCCAAATTCCTATAGATGATCAGTAGAAAGATAAAGAAGAAGAAAAGGATGATACAAATAATATTGTGCAAATAAAACAAAAGGAAGTAATGACACGAAAAGAACAAGAAAAGACACTGTCTTTCTCACTATCAAAGATGAGATTTGATGATGATGATATACTAATAAAAGGTCAAGTTCAATTGAGCACTATGAGCCTAGAGGAAATGATCAATTTTTCTATGGGGATAGAGACTAATGACAATAAAGATAAGCTTGAGAAAGAGGAACAAGTCATAAATAAATCTAGAGACCTATTTTTTCACTTGATGCCAAATGTAGGCTCTACATGAGATATTAAATATGTTTTTTGGTTTAAAGAAATGTCATTAGAATAATAATGTTTTTAATTTTTTTAAAAATATACATTTTTCAAAAAGTCTATGTGTATAAAATATTGAACATGTTTGAATTGTCAAAGTTTGAGACTATTAGTATTTGACTTTTCTTGAAGTTTATGAATTTACTAAATTTTTCTATCATAAAAAGTATATTTTTTATTAATGGAAAATAGGTTTTGATTGGGCACTAGAACCCAATAAAAACAAATTTTGGTAGGATCTGGAACCCAAAACCAACCAACTATAAGGAATATAATATAAATAATCAACAGTTACACCAACAAAAATAATCAATAGTCTGAAAGATAGGACCATAAAGCTCTAGCTGCAACAAAATTAAAAATAGATTTTGAAAGGGATCTGGAACTAGCCAATAAATTAGAGCTACTAAAGATACAACAAATTGAAGAATAAAAACTAACCATACTCAAATCAAAAGAAGCCTTGGGCATAATTGTGACCAATGCACAAGCTAATCTACATGGGTTTTTATGGTACCCATAAATTATCTACAAGGGGTTTTGACAAACTCCCCTAACCATTACAAATAACTTCAAAATATTGCACCGTCAAGAACCAACTGAATAATCAATGGGTTTTTAAACTAGCACCCATTTTTAGCATAGGGTTTCGAAAAGGCTCCCCAAACCATCAAGCGGTTTTAAAAATCTCCCCTAACCTTTACAAATAGCCTCATGAGATTGTTCGATGAAGGACCCATTGAAGAACCATTGGATTTTGACATGGCACCCAAAACCATCAAAGGGTTTTGAAAGGCTCACCAAATTTGTAATGAAAGATTAGACTTGATTCCAAATACTAAAGTACTACCAAGAGAAAAGAATCCCCTTAGACCATCCATAGCTCTATAAAGCAACTCCTCTCTACCTCAATATGAGAGGCTCCCATCTTAATAGGGCCAGTAAAAATATGTTATTTAATGTTTTATAGCATAAATAAATATATCATAAAAATATATTATTAAAAATATACAAATAATATATTACTAAAAAGGTGAATAATATTTACATTGATTATAGACATATAAAAGATTAAATAAAAATCAACTAACAATATTATTTTTATTACTAGGTATATAGATGCCTACACCATTTCAGATTTTCATGGTCTTGGAGTGTTTTTCTTTGGCAAAACTTTATATTTATATTAATAAAATCAACTGGTTCAAAAGGGCTCCTAGAGAAATAACCCAGAAAGAAAACTTCATTCGTGCCCCATCATATTACAAAAATGAGGCCTAGATTGAGGAAAAATATCTAGGAACCCCAAGACCCCCCAAGGCCATGAAAAGTCTTCTTACAAATTACAAATGATCATCCCATATACAAAAAGAACTAGGCTTGAAGGCATATAGAAACCCCCTGTTACAGAATTTTCCCATGAACATCCCAAATACAAAGAGGCTTGGCCCAAAGCCATATGAAGGCCCCTTATTACAAAATTTCCCAAAAAATATCTAGCAGTAAATAAATATTACATGGTATAATGAAGAGACCTAGACTATCCTAAACAAAAACTGAAATAAAAATTGGTTATACAATATAATGACTACAATATGAGACCACCCTGATAATCATATTTGAGCTTTGAAGACAAAAAGGGCATAGTAGCCAAGAGAAGCATCAGTAATGAAGATATGCCAAGCAACAGTGTATAAGATGTGTCGATAGCTAAACATGATCAGTGAACCCCAAGTATCATCGAAGCCAAGAAGAAATCCACAAAGACACCTAGATACGATCATCTACAAAAAAAAACATTAGTACAAAAATTGATGTCGGTAATGCCATAAGAAAATTATGAAGCACCTTCACAACTAAACTATGAAGGGGGAGTGAAGAAAAGGGAACTCCATAATCGATTTTCTTGCCGCTATAATGCAGCCTCTGAGCATGAGGCATTTTGGTTGTGAGTCTAAAGAGGAGAAAGAGTTAGGAGCACAGTAAGTTGCACTTGGAAGAGGGCCAATATTACATGGTAGAGAATTACCACCTTCCACCAAAGAATAAATTACTAGAGGCACCAAAGCACAGGCATGAGAAATTAAACCGAGAACAACATAAGTTTATGTGAAAGCTTTACTTCTGTAAGCATGCCCGAAGTGAACCCTGTTGAGAGCACGATCAAGAGGCATAATGGCAGAAGACAAGAAACAATCTTTAATTGTGGCTAACATGATTACAAACTTATCAGAATTAAAAAGAAAATGTCATGGAAATATTCCCCCAATGAGGGCATCACCGTGCTAGAAATTATAGCCTTGCACTACTGAGAGAAGAGAATTATTTTGAAGAAAGCTAGGTAAAATGATGATATTGGAAATATTAGATAGTAAAGACCAAGATTGTGATATGTCAAGTATATTGGAGCAAAAAATGGAGAGTAATTAGGAGGGGAATATGATGCATTTAAATCATGGAGACAAAACTGACTCACCAATAAGCCTCTGAATGCACCTGCAACATTTTGGACAATGTATGAAAAAGATGGAAGCCAATGAGTCATCATATATAGTATCTTCAAACAGAATTTAACTCAAAGATTGAAGGGGCTAAATTCATCGAAAAACCTGATAGCAGCCATAAGGAGAAAGCTACAAAGTATGGAAAGATAAATTGACCAACAACATTTATAAAGAGGAAAAGAACATCATAAGGAAAGATGGGCCTTCAATATAATAAATGCAACAGTCATTTAGCTAGTCTCGTATAGGGAATAAGTGATCATAAATGAAATAAAATCTACTACACAAGGGAGATAGATATAGAATGTCATGTGATATTACTACCGAAAAGATATCCTACACACTTAGAAATTAATATAATAGGTTAGAGTCGTGTAAGAAATAAATGACGTGCAGAGGAAGTGATATGTGGCATGTGCAATAGAAATCAAGGGATACTCATTACATGATGCAAATTGAAAAAGGTGTCCTGATCAATTAATAATTTGCACAAACATTAGAGCAATAATAATCTGAAAGTACTCATTAGCTGACGCAACTCAAAAGGGAAACCAGAACATTTAATGAATGACATAATCATTATTATGAATTGAAGAAAGAATCAAAATAATGACCCAGCCAAATATACCTATGAAATATGATAAATTAGGGTGATTCATGTGATATTAAATCAAAAATTTGAGAAAATGAAGTCGAAGAAACTATAATAGAGGGATAAGAAAGATGAAGACCCTCAACACCATCATTAGCAAGCATGTCTACTAGCTTGTTTCCCTCTCTGAACACATGGGAAACATAATGTTGGGTATATTCTTAATTTTCTGAGGTTTTTGTCCAAATGTGGGTTTAGTCCTCTGGTCTGTGAAGTTTTCCTAGGTACAGGTGTTAGAATTTCTTCAAAAAATTGCATAGCCCACTTAAAAAATCCTTACCCTAGGTCTTGTCTTTGAAGAATTTTGAATTCATGTCAAAAACCCTAAAATGTTTGCCATTTTCAAATAAACCCTAAGTCATTCTCCTCATTTCTTTTCGAGCGTTACTTTTTAAGTCACTTAAGTTCATTAAAGAGAACATGAATTTATTTTTCACATGGGGGTTATATCTTTTCCTAAGTCTAGAACCCCAGTGATATAAATAACATTTCCTATGTCCTAATTACCTTGTATTCTAATGTTTCAAGTTTCATTCAACTGTGAATCTTTAAAGAAGATCTAACGGCGGTCGCGTGTTCACATGGAATATTTCCAAGCCATGCAAACATGTGAAATAATCATTGATTTTATAATGAAGCTTGATGCGGAAACAAGGTGGGACCACTGACAAGTATTTCATAAGTGGCAGCCTTTTATTTGTAAAGGACAGTGGGGCCAGTGACAAAGGAATCTCCAAAGTTTGAAAAGCAATAAGGGGAAGATCAGACGGCTATCATATAATCGCATGGGATCTAAGAAGCCTATGCAATCATGGGACAAGCTATTGATCTTGCATTAAACCAAGCGTGATTCTCAGGTGGAACTTCTGTCAGATGTCCATGAATAATGTTTTCTCATTGGCTAGTATCAGCAGACGCCAGTGCTTGGAAAGAAAGAAAGTACTTGATAATTTTCCAGGTGTTGCAAGCGTGGATTTTCTTTATTGACAAAGGTGGGGTGGGACTGGTGATTTGAAGGAAGATGATGGTGGTGATAAGTGCTAACGGGTTTTTGCATGTTTACATAAGCTTCTTTTAAGCTATGCGATCATGCGAATAACATTTTGTCTTAATGGTGGAAGTTACAAGAGACCGCCAAAAATAGAAAGGTAACGTGATGGTTAGTCGCATGTTTGCATGAGTGTTTTTCATGCTATGCGATCATGTGATAGGCCGTTAGATCATCTGCTAATGAGGATCGATGGTTCTATTTCAAACTGGAGATAAAGTTGTGCAAAGTTGAAGTTTTCCGTTGAGAAGTGACAGTTCGCTCTTCTGGAGGAGTAATTGTTTCAATTGTGCTAAATTAATTGTTGACATGATTGCTTTAATGGCTCATATATTAGAATTTCACGTACTCTCAAAAGCACAAAGAGATCAAAAATTTGCAAAGACTCAGGCGTGAAGAATTACGAAGACTGGCTGCTATTCCCTGGTGGTTTTTGAGAAAAAAGGTTGGTGAAATACTTGTGTGAATTGCTTCCCTACTAAAAGAATCATAGTTCTATATTTTGTCTATCTTGCAAAGATTTCTTTTAAAGATAAACCTTAAAATGGCACCAAGGAAAGAATTGTTGGGTAAAATAGAGTATAGTGAAAGAGGTTTGCACGAGGATTTATTGCAATTACTTCCTGGCTCTTCCACTACCCTAGTGAAAACTAGGAGTTTGATTCCCAAATATCCTAGGGTAAAAATAGCGGAGGGTTTATATGACACAACAAGTTTTATTAGAGAGGCCAAAATTGGTACAATCAATGCAAGAGGTGACTCTGATATCACAGGATTGGAATTATTCAATGTAGGTTTTAGTCAGAGAAATGCCCCTCACCCCGCAAGCAATATATGGTAGTCTGACCTAGGAAATCATGCCTGATGTCTTTTTAGATGTAGATTTGATGACCCAGGTTGCAAAGAGTTATGATACAATCACTAAAGAAGTTAGGGATGCAAAGGGAGTATTATTGATTAAAGTTTCTGTTGAAGAAATTAGGAAGGTGTTCAGGTTAAGTGAACCCTCAGACAGTTTGGAGAGCATTGATTTTGAAGAACTAAGGCAAGTGTATAATGCACAAAGGAACTATTTCAGAGGCAAGTTGTTGAAGGATTTCTGCACCAAAATAAAAAAAATGGTTATTATGGGACAGAACACTCAGGAGCCTTTTAAAATAGAATATTTTGATCTCAGAGCTAAGGGTGCATACTAGTCATTATGTCAAATTTTTGGAGAAGATGTTAGTGAAAGGATGCCAATACACTTGATGTGCATGATTATCCAAATTTTACATGCACACGTATCTATTACTTTTGATTTTTCTCCTTTTATTGCTGAATTAATCCATAATGGATTAGTGAAGATTCAAAAGAATGAAGGTGACAGGCCCTTTTGTTGGTACTCTTTCATAATGTACATGTTTTTGTTTAAAGGAGCAAGTTATTTTGAACAAGAAATGGAATTAGTGAGAAAGAAAGATGGTGAAGATATGCCAGTCCAACTATGGAGCCTCACAATGACTTGGGATAAGAAGGATCATAGTTTCATTAATTTTGATAAACATTTTGCAGCTAGACTCAGGAAGTTGTTTGTCTTAGACAACCCAAGGATCCCAACAGTATTGGCATAGCTTGTTAGGCCAAACCAGTTTGCTAAGAATCTGAACATCGTACACAATTGGGGAGATGTTATTTTCTACAATGTATGAACTGTCATCAGGTTGTATGGTTTCAGGGGGACCTCTTTTATATTGCCCTATCAGGTACCCCTTAGGATTGGAATTGCAGAGTTCTTGAGGCAATTAGGAGATATTGAAGAGTGTGCCCTCACTGGGAAAGGCAAGGGAACTTTATTCCCAGATGTTACCATTGCCCATCAATTCATAATTACTAAGGGTGGATGGGTTTACATGGATAAAATTTTGGCTCCATACCATATGGCTACTGCAATTGCCAGAATAGCAGATCCAGAAGGTTTCTATAATGAAATGTTTAAAAAGAGAGCCAAGTGTACCATGGTTAACCATATTTTTAATTTCCTTGAAGATATTGTCAGGAATGTAGCAAAGATGCAGGAACAAGAGGCTATGAAAGAAAAATGGTTGGTATACAGGAAGACACTAGATTTTATCCAGCAATTTGATTCGGGATGGGATCCCCTGAAAAGCATAACTCCAATGGGGAAGAAAATAGATACTCTTATGAATTGTTTTCAGGATATTTTTTAGACCCTAAATGAGAAGAAGGAAAAGGTTATGAAGGATGATCCAGAAAAGGCTAGAAAATTGTTGAGAAAGCTTGTGTTTGCAAAAGGGTTACCCCCGAGGAGGTACATGGTGCAAAAGAAGACTAGTTATAATGTGGTGATACCAGAACAAAGCCAGCAAAAGAAAATAGATAAAAGGGATATCCCATCAACCTCACAACAGGTTGGAAAACAAAAGGAGATTGTGGAGATCCCTGATTCTCCTTGTCCTCAAACTTTTGAGGATATAATTGATTCTCCACCCCCATCAAAAAGGAAAAGATTAGAAGAAAGACCTGCTCATGTTGAAAAGGAGTACTCCCCATCACAGTCTCCTCTAATATTTTTTTATGACCAAGAGATTGCAGAACAAGTACAACAAGTAGATGCTCTAGGTAAAATATTTATGACTTATGAAGAAGTAAATGGGGGAGTGCCAGAGCTACCAAAAGAACCCAAGTTGGATTTAATAGTAGGGGAATTGGTAGGTACGGAATTGGACCCTATAATCAAGCAAGCTTGTGAAGAGTTTTTGGTTGATGATACTTTTGTTAAAACTAGGGCCTTTATGCAATTTCTTTGGAAATTAAACATCAAACAATTTCAAGAAATCTGTGAGAAGAGACATGAAGAGAATCTGGAGAAGGATTTACAAGTCATAGAGGAAGAAGTGAAAATAGAGATGACTGCAAAATTTAAACAAATCACTCCAGAACAGGGAAGAGATATGGTAAAGGTGTTAGGAGTACTAATACTCCCAGAATGGGATATAGCTGATGCAGTAGTGATTGATGCAATCAGGAAATAGACCACTCCTCTCCATAGAACTCTAGAGGAAGTAGAATAGGCTATTAAAGGAGTCACTTTCAGTGATAATCATCAAGCGTTGGTAATGTGGTCTTTAAGAAAGAATGAAAGTAACAAGGGAAAACAAATTGTCAAAGATGACCTCTCAGGGAGTCTAATTGTAAGAAGAGTTACTGATACTTCTTTGGTGGAAGCATCAAGTATGGTAATGGCCATGGCACAATTAATAGAAAAAGTTGCAGAAAAGGAAGCTAAAGAGAAGGAAGAGCTAACTGCAAAATTGGAAACAGTTTTGAAGGTTTATGGTGAGATGAAACAGGGGATTCTTGAGAGAGATATTCTGATTGCAGACTTAAGAAATAAATTGGGAGAACATGGCCCAATACAATTATCAGAGCAAATTTAGATAGCTTCCTCCCCTACTGGGCCTTCCTCATCAAGCCCTATTATTGAACTTCCCCCTTCCCCTTTTCCTCCTTCCATAGATGAGGAGGATATTGATCAAAAAGTAAAGGATAGGTTAGGTGAAAAGATAAAAGATGTTGTGTCACATTTTGTTGCAAAGGTGAGGCCTAAAGAAATATACAAATCTACAAAATAATTTTCAGATGTCTTAGCAATTTTTTAGAAAGAGGTGGCTACTGTGGACAAAATTTTGGAAAGGTGGTCTGCAAGAAAAGATAGTCTGAGGTCATGGTTTGATCAAAATAAGGATAAATGTGTTGTAAATATTGAGCTAGCAAATACTTACATGTTTGTCAAGGATCTTTTTGAATTTGAGGTAAATAGGGAGAGTATAAGAAGAAGGTTAGAAATCCTAAGGGCAAGATATTTCCAGGATGATTTCTAGATTTTTCCTGGTCTTATTAAGGTAGATGGGGTAATCAAAGATAAAGATCAATGGATGGAGAAAACAAATAGACAAGTACTGTCTAAAGTAGATTCCATTTTATGTACAAATGATAATACCCCATTCATACAATTTATTGAACTCCTTTAGGATGCTAGGATATACTTTGCAAATGTAAGAATAGAGGTTCACCAGTTGGTTGCTGAGTGGGACAAGTTGTCCCCAAAGAAAGATGAGGTCCTTTCCTTTCATTGGCCAAGTGAAGAAACCTACATGACTTGGTAATCGACATATTTGTCAGAAGATTCAGAAGAAAAGGTATCAAGTGAAGAAGTGGCAGGTGTTAGTACTCCAAACACTTGAGGATCAAAGTAGAAAAGGATAAAGATTTCAAGAAAGTTATCATAAGCATGAATGTGACACCTGGCTAAAGTTGAATTACCCTTGGGAGCTATTACAAGATTTTGAGGCTCTTCCTAACAATCCATTTTGAAGATTTGTAGCAAGAAAAGGAGGAAGAAGAATAGAATACACATGGAACCTGATCCAGAATTTGAGGAAGAACGGTTTCAAACAAAGGATTATGTAAGTTAGCCGGATGGCAGTCATCATTCATGCAACAAATTTAGAAATTTCTCTGAAATATCCTTATACAAAGGTGCCACCTGCAAGATTGCTAGAAATAGATATTTGTAATATGTTGTTACAAACAACTTTATCAGTTTGTAATCTTGTTTTTAGTGCAAGATCTTTTAACAGCCATCTAAAGCTTGTTGCATCCTTTCGAGGATTCCAAGACGGCTGATTGGTATAAGTAGCAAGTCTTTGTTCATTTCAAGGGAGGGTTGAAAATACTCTGTAAGAAAGGTTCTAAATACAAAACCTTATTTTCTAAAAATGAGAGGATACTGTATCTATGCATTTTTTACCGTTAATACAAAACATTGAAGCTTTGTTACTACTATTTTGCTGTCTTTCTGTATGGAATGTATTATTTTTCTTATGTATTTAAATTGCAAGGCTTTCTTAAATGCATTATTCACAAGGTGAATATAGGGGTTAAGCTTAAGTTGCTTTCAAGGAAAGAGTAAAATCTTAGGGGAGATCTTTGGGAACGACTAATCCATGTATGAATTTGATGATAGTAGTAGGAATTAAAATGATGGTATGTTAGGCATGTCATTTAAGTTTCAAGAAATTAGTTTTGATAGTTATATGTAGAGGTAGGGTTTGAATCTATCACCCAAGTGGATAAGGCACTGGTTTCAGATCTATTTACATTGATTTGCCACCCTAAATCTAAATAACTATTTCATTTTACTTTATTTGTACAATCACAAACCTGAATCATTCTGTGACAAGTTCATATATATGCTTTGTAATGCTTTGTAGAAGCACTGAATGAGGTTAACCTTCCTTGAGTTCAACTCTAAAAAGAAGAAGGATGAATATCCTTAAGCCATTATTTTGTGTTGTTGCTTTCATGATTTCCATCATAATATTGTGTATCAAGATAATATGGGCCATACTTAGAGTTCTCTCATCTTATTGAGTTGAGTTTGGAAGTGAGGGTAGAACAGTGAAGGAGCTAGTTCACAATTCAGAGCTTAGTCAAAATTGTGAATAGGAATAGGTACACCCACCTGAGTATTCATACTCGAAGTGAATAAGGTTTTCTAACCTTATTACCTTAGTGTTTGCATCTTGCTAGATTATGTCCATTAGGATTGCAAGAGTATTTGATAATCTACAGATTTGAGCACTAACACATAACATTCAGATAAAGAATCTAGCAAAAACTAGATCTGAGATAAAATATAATGAATATGTCTTGCAAATGAAACTCTTTTGACACAATCATTTATGATTACCTAAGAATCCCCTTCCACATGAAGGGATTTAATATTTAGTTTTTCTGTAGTTGTAAGACCATATAGAAGTGCATAAGATTCAACCAAATTATTAGTCCCTAGAGGAATTAGTCAAGCCTCAAAGAAAAGGGGATAACCATATGCCTCCTAGAAAATAAAACCAACACCAGACTTCCCTAGGTTCTCTCTCGAGCAGCCATCAAAATTCATTTTAATAAAGCCATATTGAGGAGGGGACCATGTAATTGAAGCTCTAGTTTGAAGTCTATCTTTAGGGCAGAGAGGAAAAGGAAGAGTAGGGAAAACCAACCCCTTCCATTTATGCATAATGATACCATCCCAAGAAATAAATCCCCGATTACCTCTATATTTTGAGATGTAAGCATTTGAAACCTCAACAATAGACTGATGAATCCTATTTAGAATTGCATCAATCGATGAAACAGTATTGTGAAAAATCCTTTTGTTTCTCTCCCACCAAATGGACCACAAAATTAGCGATGGTACACAAATCCAAATACATGAAAACATAGCCTTTGGAAATAATGTTGGCCAAGACTAAAACAAATCCCAAATAGAACAAGGGAGAGGCATAGAAAGATCAAGTTTATTCACAAAGGTCCAACAACTTTAAGTAAAAGGGTAATTCAAAAATAGATGATCAGTTGATTCCTGAGCTTGACCACAAAGGAAACATTGGAAGACATTGGCAATATTAAGTCTAGCCAACCTTTAACTGGTAAGGACTCAGTTTTTAAGAATGAGCCAAGAAAAATAATCTACTTTAGGAAGAATTGAATTATGCCAACAAAAAAGATAGGCTCTATGTTTGACTTTATTATTATGATACGACTGAGCCATCTCATAGCCAAGTTTAACAAAGAAGTTTCCATTAGGGGATGTGGACCAAAAAAGATGATCAGGGGTTTTAGAAAAGATAATGATCTGGTTAGAAAGAAATTGGTTAGAAATTTCAACAAGTTGAGGATTGATAGGAAGAGAAAAAAAATCTTTCCAAACAACTATCCCCAAATGAATATAAACTACAAATACATAATTAACTAATTTATGACCCCAAAGCAAAGAGGCCACTTCCCAAATGTCTAAAAAAGGTTGAATCGTATTCAAAGGTGGCAAGGCATTCCATGAATCAAGCCAAAAATTAACTAGTTCACCATTATGAACTTCCCAAGACACAAAAGAAGTAACAATATGCCTAGATTTAATCATGAAATCCCAAATAGCAGACCCTTTTGGTGGGTCAAGTACATATATAATTCTAGAGGGATCTAAATTATCTAAGTACTTTTCTTGCATCAATTTGCACCATTTAATATTAGGCTGAGCATACATTTTCCAGACTAGCTTACTACCAAAGGCCAGATTCTGAGAGGACAAATTGTGTAACCCCACACCACCTATGGTTATAGAATTAGACATATCTACATGTTTAACACAATCTTACTTTATAATTTCTCACAAATCTCTCCATTCTAAATTATCTTTCTACCATCACATCATTTTGGAGTTCAAGATGCTATGAAAGTTTGAGTATGATATGAGGAAAGATGCCCCCTTATGTCTGTATAGCTTGTGGATCACAACACAAAAACATGCATGGATGACTTTCTTTATTGTGGGTGTGTTGGATTATAGAGAGGGGGGGGTGGGTGAATTAGTAATCCTGATCACAAAATACCTTATAATAATTTTATTTGATTAACTCGGTAACTACTCAGTAGATACATCATTGTCTATTTATCGACAATAGTAAATAAACTATATCAATCGGTAACTCATTCACACAAATCATTCACAATGTATGATGCTAATATTTAACGTGGAAACCTAGCTTTGGGAAAAACCACTGTGGGAATTTTCAACTACTAAGAAATATACTCTTCTAAAGTACACCTAGTTAAGAGCCAATCTAGTTAAATTAGATCTATTAGGATCTTCACCCTATTAGGAGTGGCCTTGTTAGAGGTCTTAAAACACTCTTTCTGGATTGTCACCTTTCTCAAGGATTTACAATAAGATTATTAAGTCTAATTTCTTAAGAGATTTTACTATTACAAATATTAGTAAGTAATAGTAACAAAAATGACCTATAAATGTGACGTAGACCAAGGCTAGGAGGATCCAATTAAGGATAGTCTAGCCTTGCATCTTCAAAATTACATAGTAGATAACTCAACACAATAATTTTTTTAACTCAATTTTCATTAACATGCCTGGTTGTAAGGCCTTCTGGGTTAGAGCCAATTACAATAAGAAGTAATTCTATAAGATCAACAAGATCTAATATAACTCTAGCTAGTTCAGGTCTAAAACTATTAGCAACTGATGAAAATCCTAAGGTAGATCTAAACTTGAGCTCGCAAGCCTCCAAGAAATATCCTTGTTTCCAAGCCTCAACCACTAGCTCTGCTACAACAAACTATGAAAAATAAATTTGGTGTTCAAGATCCCACAAGAACTTTTCCACAACTTCACCACTCAAATCTACTATTAGAATCTCCTATCTAATCATCCAGATCTACTACCTCTAATTCATCTCATCTGACCTCTCAAAACAACTACCCAAACACCCCTTAAATACTAATCATCAGCCACAAGTCAGCTGGATGAAACCATTAACTCCTCCTAAAAAATATTAAATGCAATACAAGTCATCTCTCAAATAGCCCTACAATAATTAAATCCAACATGTCAGCCTGTAACAATAGCTACCAGTAATAAATGTAACAAGTTGGCCCAACAAATCACATAGAACTCTAGTTGGTAAATTGGAACAACTGAGCACTAGTGAAATAATCGAGCATGCCAAGCATCACCAAGAACTAGTGTCGACTAAGCACCATAGGCATCACCAAGTAACACTTTCACTGAGTTCCAGAGATTACCGAGTTCCTTCAGCGACCGAGCTTCCTTCAATGATCACAATCATTAGTCAAGGTTGCAACTGAGTAACACTGGCCAAAAAACACACCTCCATGTAGATTCACCGAGTATGCTAGAATTCTCCTACATCAGACACCCCAGGTTTAAAAAGATTTTCATATGTGAGAAGAACATCTTCTAGGATTCAACACATAAACCCTGAACTAGTTCTTCACATAAAAGTCCTCCACTCTTTCAGTTTGCATACTCTTCCACTTCAGCTTTCTCTATCTCTTCAAGTCTTTCCTCAACAACACATAGGTATGTCCTTCACACTGATCAACCATACCTTTAGGATCCACCAAATCAACTCGGCTACCAATACTCACGCTTCTCCTATCGAGCGTTGTATCAAGAAAAGGCATCGGGGAAAACTTCCTCTCATCCTTCTCAATAGTAAACACATTTCTAACACAGTGATACATAACTCTACAATCACATTGCTAAGGTCTACCGAGCAATATATCACAACTATTCATCTTCACAATGTCACATAGCACAAGATCCTTATACTGGCCAATCTGAACATCAATAAATAATTGTTCTCTTACTTCTAGAGCATGAACATCTTGCAACCAGCCAATCCTATAAGGACAAGGATGCTTCATTCTATTCAACCTAGGTTTCTGAACCATGTCCTCAATAACAAGGTTATCAGTACTACCACTATCAATAATAACATCATAGAGTTTACCTCCATACTTGCATTAGGTCCTAAACAAGTTACTCCTTTGACAAGGTTCCTCCTTTGTACCAAGCAATGTTCACCTAAGCAGCAAGTTCTCAGATTCATGTTCATTCTCATTCACTACAATAGTTCATCGATCACCAAGCTTCTTCAATGTACACTCAAAAGAATGGTGTCCTTCCTCTCCATAGTTATAACAAGTACCCTTAAAGATAACTCTACCAGTCTTCTTCTTTGGTTCCACATGATTCTGTTCATCTTCTGCATCAGTCAGTTTATCCTTCACCAAGCGATCAATATTTTCCTTCCCTTGGGGATTACTATGTTGTTTCCTCTTCAACTTATCTTCTGCCTTCAGAGCATATTGATAAGCATCTTCAATAGACTCAATCTTTAGCATACCAAGCTCATCCTTAATATTGAATCCCAAACCATTCACATACCGAGCTACCTTTTCCTTACCAAGCTCTCTGTGTCTAGACCGAATAGTAAGTTTGTATAACTCCTCGGTATAATCTTCAATAACCAAATCCTTCTGCTTCAGATTCTACAACTTCTTAAACAAGTCAAGCTCATAGTTAGAAGGTATGAACTTAGTTTTCAACTTAGTCACCATCAACCTCCACCAATATATATTCATTTCACCTTCATCTTCTCTATCTCTTTCTAGTTCTTTCCACCAAAGAGCAGCATATCCTTTCAACTTTGTCTATGCTAATCTCACCCGAAGAGGATCTTCAATTTCTTCTAGCTCAAATAAATCTTCAAGTTCACTAATCCAATCAATCAAGTTCTAGGGTTTCAAAGTACCAGAGAAAGTAGAAACTTCCATTCGGTAGCTACTACTTAACGAAGCTCCAGATCTATCCCTCTGGTCATCACCACTAGATCTAGTAGGTTTAAAGTCTTTAATAGCTTCCTCATAACCATCTTCAGTACCAACATTCTAGGGTACATGAGAAATAACTCTCATGATCTCGATGACCATGTCATTCTTCATCAATTCCATCTCAAATCTGAAATCTGATTTCACCTTCTATGTAATCCTAGATTCCATAGTATCATAGAGGGTTGCAAGTACTCTAGGGTCCAATCTTCTTAGAGGCATCCTTTAAACATAAGAGAGACCCTCTGCAATAAACCCTACACCGACCACCTTATGGCAATCTCCAAGTTGTATGCAAGTCAGATCTCAACCTGCCACCTTGCATAAATAACTAGGGCAAGATCTAAAAGTTCAATGCTCTGGATCTGCAACTCAGATCATATGATTTCTTAACCAACAAGATCAACTTTGCAAGATCATCCTTGCTAGGTTAACCTTCACTCTACAAGATCAACTCTTCTCTGATACCACCTCACACAGACCAAGGTTGGGAGGATCCAATTAAGGACAGTCTACCCTTGTAGCTTTAGAATTACATAGCGGATAACTCAACACAACAATTATTTTAACTTGATTTTCATTAGCATGTATGACTGTAAGGCCTTTTGAGTTAGGGCCAATTACACTCGGAATTAATTTTACAAGATTAGCAAGATCCAATATAGCTCTATCTAGTTCAACTCTGAAACTATCAAAAATTGATGAAAACCCTAAGGCAGATCTAAACTTGAGCTCGCAAGCCTCCAAGAAATCTCCTTGATTCCAAGCCTCAACCACTAGCTCTGCTACAACAAACTATCATAAATCAATCTAATCTGCAAGATCCCATAGGAACTTTTCCATAACTTCACCACTCAAATCTACTATCAGAATCTCCTATCTGATCATCTAGATCTGCTACCTCTAAGTCATCTCATCTAACCTCTCAAAACAACTACCCAAACACCCCTTAAATACTAATCATCAGCCACAAGTCAGCTAGATGAAACCATTAACTCCTAAAAAATATTAAATGAAATACAAGTCAGCTCTCAAATATCCTTACAATAATTAAATCCAACATGTCAGCATGTAACAATAGCTACCAACAATAAATGCACAAAGTCGGCCCAACAAATCACATAGAACTTCAGTTGGTAAACTGGAATAATCGAGCACCATTGAAATAACCGAGCATGCCTAGCATCACTGAGCACCACTATCGACCAATCACTATAGGCATTACCGAGTAACACTTTCACCAAGCACCAGAGATTACCAAGTTCCTTCAGCGACCGATCTTCCTTCAATGATTGAGACCATCAGTCAAGGCTGCAACCAAGTAACACCAGCCAATCAACACACCTCCATACAAATTCACCAAGTACCCTAGAATTCCCCTACATCAAGATGTGCAACTTTTTTTTCTCAATCAGATCCTTGTATACTCTTCAATCTTCAATTCAATTCTTCATCTTCCACTAGAATTAACACTTCATCAAATCTCCATTTTCCCACTCAGAATCTCTTTGTTCCTTCTTCATTGCAGTAGTTGGTAACCCTTCAACTATTCAATTTTCAAACCAATTGTGCATACAAGATCATCCTTTATATAGGAAATTTTTGCCTCTTAATCTCCTATATTACATTTTCCATTAATCAATCTTAATCATTCAATTCATTATTCATTGGATTTGGATTTTGGTAACACATTTCCTTTTTACCTGGGAACTCAAAATTTTCTTGTAACTTGTTCCACTTATTTTTGCCTCTTAGATATAGCTGTAGATCTTTATCTTAAATTTTCATAGCCATAGATCTTTTGTAGCTAACTTTTTCTCATCATCATGATCATCCAGCTCATCATAGCTAATCATTAAATATAAATTTCACCCACATTTAATACATTTTCCTTGCTTCATGTTCTTAACTTAGAATTTTGGTTACATTGCTCTATGCCTAAACCTTTCCACTTTACCAAGTGACCAACTTTTTACCTTTACCTTATCGATTTACTTTTCCATCTTGGTAGCCATAACAAATTTACTTATTGAGTTGTCAAAACTTCATCACCATACTTTAGCAACTTAACATAGTCATATGTTAAGTAGAAAACAATTATATCAACATAATCAAATCATTATCCAATATATATCAGTTTTCCATTTAAGTTCTACAACTTCTCATTTCATCTTCTCCTTAAATCATTCATCTTATATCATTACCGAATGATATGGAAACATAATATAAATTAGAAATCAATTTCTTGACATCAATGAAAATATTATAACGAATCTCATATTTCTACTATCATCATGTATACCTCAGATATTTGATAGTCTTCATCATCAACTCCATCAGATAATCAATCATCAACATTATTATCAGTTATGATAACAATTTCCCTCTTTGGCATTGATGGAAACACTAACAAATTCAGTGTTCAATTGATGATGGTACACTTCACTATCATTCATATTGTGAAAACCTTCTAAGTAGTCACTTCTCCTTTTAGAACTTTCAACTGTAGTCTCTTTTTGATCCTGTCAATAATATTCTTATTTGATACTCATCTGATTTATCTCCCTCTTATTGTATTCATTTCCCTTATGATAAGCAATTACTATTCTTCATGATCTACTTACTGATCTTCTCCCTCTTTGACATATACTGAATCATCTTCATTCTTCTAAATTTTTATAATTCATCTCCCTCTTGTTCTTTTGACTGTATTTCTCATTATTCTCCCTCTAACATCTAAATTTCTGTATCATCTCCCTCTGACAATAATTCCAAAGAATCATAAACATCTCAAATATGGGTATGTGCAAGATCATGAGGGGCCAAAAAGTGGCGATGTCAGTTCAAAACTTTGACAATGTAGCTGACGACTTTTTTTTCACTTGAATTTGATAAAACAAAAAGGGTATCTTAAGGAGATTATCAGCTTTCTATCGATATAATTTCTGTCAAATTTTGAATTCGGTAAGTAATTATTAGTTATTTTCTAATTGAGCTACCTCTAAAGTGTTGATTTATATACTGATTGAAAAATGACTATAACTTTCAAATGGTATAACATTTTTGAAATCCAAAAAATGCGTCACATTCTATGCTTCACCTACTATAAGGAAAAATAAAATAAAATTGAATTTTGTAAAGTTTTGAATGAGTTAAGGTGGTTAGACACGGGAGTTTTTTATTCTGAAAATGTTGTAGAAAAAAATTCATAATTAATTTTTTTTTTGGAATAAAATTATAAAAAAATATGCATCACATCTGAGCATGAGTCTACTACTTATATATAAAATCTTATAATAAAATATTATCATTTGATTATGATTAAGGTGGTTAGACATACACCTACTTCTTATTTTTTTCCTGAAATTTTTGTACTGCTGCATTGAAATCTATACTTTTCACCAATCATACTAACTTTTTCTCAAAAAAGGCCTAGTAGTTTAGAAACTACATTCAATTTTTTATAGATTCTATTCTTACAACTTTTTGATATTAGGTTCATAGCTAGTTGAAATTTTCACGTCAAGTTGACTAACCCTGATTTTCTGATTTTTCATTGCCACTTAAGGGCATAGTTTGGCCCCTCATGATCTTTCACATACCCATATACGTCAAGTATATAGATTTCCCATTACAGTCATAAAATTCTTTTTTCAAAACTTCATGCTTCACCTAAAGAGTGAAATAATAACATCAACTCACAAGATATATATTCTATTAAGTCCTTGAATTGATGCACCATGCATCTTTCCTTAATGTACATTGAATAGGGGAAGAACCCCTAACTTACCTCAGAGATACTCAAAAGCATCCTTCAACAATGGTTTTGTAAAGATATCAACTATCTGCTCCTTTGAATTCACATACTCCAATGTCACATGCTTATCTTGTACTTGCTTTCTCAACTACTGATACTTGATAGATATATGCTTTATCTTAGAGTGAATCACCAAATTTTTTGATATGTTAATAGCACTGCTATTATCACAATAAATTTTAATAGGATCAATAATTTATTCATGCATACCTTCAAATAATTGTTTGATCCATACAATATTAGAGTAATTCGTAGTTGCTTCCACATACTTAGCTTTAGTAGTAGATTAAGAAATACAACTCTTTTTCTTTCTTTTAACCATGTCACTAGCCTTTCTCCTAAAAATAAAGCTCTACCACTAGTGCTTTTTATGTCATCAATATTTCCTACTCAATCAGCATCAGTATAAACCTTTAGATAAAAATTTCATTTTCTTGTGTATAATAGATTGAAATCTTCAGTCCCTTTCAAATATCTGAATATCCTTTTAACTACAAACAAATGTGTTTCCTTGGGGTTTGCTAAAAACCTTGCAACAATACTAACTAAATTTTCAATGTTAGGTCTACTATGGACAACATATTGTAACTTACCAATTATGGATTGGTAAAGAGTTTCATTCACCTCCCTAGTATCATCTTCTTTTGACAATTTACAATCAATAGCCATCAGTGTTCCAACCAGTTTTGAATCTTCCATATTGAATGTTTCTAGGATATCCTTCATATACTTAGATTGGATGATGTAGATCTCATCCTTAAATTGTTGTATTTGAAGTCCAATGAATAATTTGATCTCTCCTATCATAGACATCTCAAATTCCTTTCTCATTTCCCCAACAAAATATTTTATCATTATCTCATTACAACCAAATATAATGTCATCAACAAATATCTCACCAATCAAAATTTCATCAGACTTATCACATTTCAAGTATAAATTTTAATTATCACTAGTCCTTTCAAATCATTGAAACTATATCATTGATCTCAACTATGTAATTTTAAATTCCTTTTTAAAGGTCAATTTAAACATTTCTAATATAAATCTCGAGTAGCAATAAAATTGTCAATATATAGACAAATAATTACAATTTGAACTTGTTTGTTTCTTTTCATATATAGTGTATGCTCACTCCCCCTTATGTTAAATCCTTTATTCACCATGTATGAATTAATTTGACTATACTATGCTCTAGGTGATTGCTTTAGTTTGTAAAATATCTTCTTCAACTTATATATCTTGTGTTCATATCCATTAATTGATGCAGCTCAATTCATAGTTCATCTAATTCACCATTAACATTTAGAAAATAAAAAAATACAAGAAAGGTCCAAAATTGAAATTAATGATTTTATTTTATCATTCCTTCTCCAAAATCCTTATAATTAAAAATAAGAAACCTTGTACCTCCTCTACAATTCCCTTAACAATTTACCTTAATACAAACTTACTATTTACCTTAATACAATACTTAAATGTGTTTCCTTCGGGTTTGCTAAAAACCTTGCAACAATACCAACTAAATGTTCAATGTTAGGTCTACTATGGACAACATATTGTAACTTACCAATTATGGATTGGTAAATAGTTTCATTCACCTCCCTAGTATTATCTTCTTTTGACAATTTACAATCAATAGCCATCAGTGTTCCAACCAGTTTTGAATCTTCCATATTGAATGTTTCCAGGATATCCTTCATATACTTAGATTGGATGATGTAGATCTCATCCTTAAATTTTTGTATTTGAAGTCCAATGAATAATTTGATCTCTCCTATCACAGACATCTCAAATTCCTTTCTCATTTCCCCAACAAAATATTTTATCATTATCTCATTACAACCAAATATAATGTCATCAACAAATATCTCACTAATCAAAATTTCATCAGACTTATCACATTTCAAGTATAAATTTTAATTACCACTAGTCCTTTCAAATCATTGAAACTATATCATTGATCTCAACTATGTAATTTCAAATTCCTTTTCAAAGGTCAATTTAAACATTTCTAATATAAATCTCGAGTAGCAATAAAATCATCAATATGTAGACAAACAATTACAATTTGAACTTGTTTGTTTCTTTTCATATATAGTGTATGCTCACTCCCCCTTATGTTAAATCCTTTATTCACCATGTATGAATTAATTTGACTATACTATGCTCTAGGTGATTGCTTTAGTTTGTAAAATATCTTCTTCAACTTATATATCTTGTGTTCATATTCATTAATTGACGCAGCCCAATTCATAGTTCATCTAATTCACCATTAACATTTAGAAAATAAAAAAATACAAGAAAGGTCCAAAATTGAAATTAATGATTGTATTTTATCATTCCTTCTCCAAAATCCTTATAATTAAAAATAAGAAACCTTGTACCTCCTCTACAATTTACCTTAATACAAACTTACTATTTTCTAATTGTGAGACCGTCCTGAACTAATTACATAGAAATTGAAAATATCTCAAGAAATTACTAAAAAAATCTAAAATTTATAATTTACTTACATGACACTTGAGAACATCTCAAGAAATAAGTAATATCTTAAACTTTCTAATTTTTATTGATATTTTATAAATAAATTGCTAAAAACTCAAGAATCAATAAAATTTTGAAAAGCCACTGAAAAGCTCTTGCATCATTTTCATCTAGTAGAAAAGAACACAACACCTACAAGTTTCTATCCTTAAATACATGCCACTTATCTCTATCTAGTCCTTCCCATTAGACTAGATATCTATTGTATTGACTATGCATATGATATACTATTTTCTTGGTCAAAATATGTGCAATCATATCCTTTCTTCTACTTGAAATTTGTTATTGAAAATCTATTGGAGTAAATAGTCTTACTATTTACTCATTACTTAATTTTACTTAGGTGAATACATCTATTAGGTAGATGGATATCATTGAGTCCTATTTGGACAATAACTCATCTTGAGAGGATATTGTAGAGTTCTATCAAAACTCTACTTCCTCTAGGTTGAGACACTTGTCTCAAACTTGTCCACTCTACCTATCCTCTCTTACCTATTTAAGCATAGTCTCTATACCTTTGTAAACACCTCAATATCTATTACTTCATTGCAATACAACTCTTGTGTTGATTGTCTCTCTATTCTGGAGGATGTCTGTAGACTGGGTCCTGGGTATAGGATGACCTTTCCTAACATGGTATCAGAGCAGTCAGTCTCTCAGCTCTATCCAATTATTCTTGAGAGTGTTTCATAGTTTTGAGGTCTTGTAGATTTGTGGGAACTAAGATATGTAGTGTTCTTCCTAGAAATGTTGTTTTAGTCAAGTCATAGTATTTCCTTGTTTGAAATGTAGTTTATTTCCTTTAGTCTATGCATTCAATGGATTGATTGATCAATAGAATTGTTTTGTAAAATCCTTAGATGCTTTATATTACCCGAGTTTACATCTGTCAAGTTGAATTTTATATTCAATAGGGGTGTTTTGTAATAGATCACTGTCCTTTCTTGGTCACAATAATTTATGAGTTTACTGCTCATTTTTTTAGCTTCTCAATGGCTTTGTAGACCTTTGATCTCTCCTATGTGGAGATCTTATTGTCTTTATGCTTGCTCACACATCTTTTTTTGGTGGGAAACTGGTATTTGGTAGGCCTTGGATGCTTACCACATCACCTCTCCAATTTAGAGAGCTCCAACTTTCTACCAGCTTTGGAGATTAGGCCTATAGCGGGAAGCTAATCTGAGAAATAAGGATATTATTCTACTCCAAATGCATAAGTTTTATAGTCTAAAACTCTATCTACTATCTGATATATGACTGACTACTCATTGTCATCCTTTACATAAAACATAGGCATTTCTTACTCTATTGAAATCAATGAGTGGTTATGGTTAGTGATCGACATACTCAAGGAGTAGGTCTTCTAGATAGAGCATTGGGTCTTTAAGAAAAGAGTACATAAGTGCACTGATGTTTCTGGTTTGAGCCCTTTAGGCTCTTTTTTTAGTCTTTCCCTCGCTAGTGATATACCATCCCTCGGCACCTTTTGTGCCCCCGAAGACATTGGCACCTTTCATGCCCTTGACGACCCATCCACTCTCCCTCTTGCATGGTGTCATTCTCTTTGAATATTTCCCCAGAAATCCTTTGATGGGACACCATTCATGGACATTCTCACCACCTAAAGGAGCTCCTTCTCCCAGATCATGAATTTGAGGTATTGCCTGTGGGCATAATAATTGTACTCTGACTTTGAGTTACATGTGCTTTAGATACCCTAAGAAATTGGCCCCTCACATTTTCCAACATGTCATCAGTATTAAACTAAGTCCAATTCACATATCTAATGGTGATTCACTTTCCATTAATGTTTTTCACGTTCACATGAAGGTTGCGAGAAGATTGTTAAGCTCTATAGCAATACCCTCTTTAGCTGCTAAATCTTTCTTGGGGCCAGATGATATCATGAATAATGCAGTAGTTAAAAGGAGTATGATAGCCAATGCAAACAATGGTGGAGGAGACATGATAGGGCTAGTAGCCATAGCAATTTTCAAGTTAAAGTCTTTTGGCAGCTGTGTGGCGGTCTTCATCGAACTAGTGATCCTTATTAGCATATGGGAGCACAGTGGTTGCGTGTTAGACCATGACTACCACACCTTTTCAATGGGTGCCTATCTACTTGATTGTCCATGATCTTTCTTCTGGTCAGCACATTTATTGGAGATCAAATTTCATACTGCAATGAGATCAAATTGGGTCTACCCATTGATTGGTCAAACCCGCAATTCCATTAATTCTTGTTAGCCATTTTATTTGGAGCGTGAACATGTCTTCTTTTCTATGGTGGTTTAGTGACCATAATCACATTTTTCTTCTGGTTGACACTTTCAATGTGTTTCTTTTATGTTGGTGATTTTATTAAAGCTAGTGATTGCTTTATGCAGGAACACTTTTTACAATGAGACTAGTCAACACTTTCAATGTTGTGTAGACTGTCGGTGGCCTTTCTGTGCTTGAGCCTTTAATGAAGGTTATGAATGTATTTTATAGCTCATGGACACATAAAGAAACTATGAGGTTTTCTTGGGCTTCGCAAGTGCTTCAAATGGCCCTTTATTTGCCTCATTGTGCTCATATTGTTTGGCACACTATTCACCAGACCATCAAATTCTTGGTGCCCTCATCCTTGCCAATAGTTGCAAAACTATCTGATGTTTTTCAGTCCCTATTGTCTATTTCAAGTGGTCAATGACTATAAAGCCTTCAATGGTTCTTAGTGGTTATAGGGGTTGGCGTGCAGAGCCATCATCAAATCTAGCCACCTACTTAGCTCTTCTCGGGCCCTCTCCATCTGGGAGGGGCACTCTTTATTGTAATGGTGAACTAATGGTCCCATGGAGGACCAAACTCATGCCTCCAGGTACTTAAGAGGGGTGGGTCATTTTTTCACCTTTCGGCCCTAATAAGCGAGCATCGTCACAAAGGTGATTTCATGCACTTCCTTAGTGTAATTTCTTTTCAATTTTTTTTATTTGTCCTTTGGATTAGTTGAGAATCCTATGTAAGTACTATTGTAGACACATTAGATCCATTATCCATCCATGTCTTTTGGGGATTTTGCACACATGATGTGCCATAAAACTATTTGTACTCGCATTGAATTATAAAGTGCTATGGGGGGTTGTGTAGAGATATTTTTTGCCAATCATAGCTTTGTTAAAGTGAGATTACTCCATGACAACTGAAAAATCACTGATATTCTTGCCTCATGTGAGTGTGTAGTTTGACCACACACACTATTTTCCCAGTTGTAGATAATTTTCATCCCTTTTGCATAGCATGGTGACACATCATTCTCATGGATCTATCAAGCCTAACCCAAGTTAACATTATGGGGTGTATCCTAATGTTTGTGTTCATGCTAATTCTTCCTTGGTTTCTCTTGAAGTGCACTGAGATGCTCTTGCATTCCTTTTTAGTGTAAGTTCTTTGGTTTCACTTGAAGTGTATTGAAACACTCTTGGATTCCTATAAGACTATTGCACCTGCATTTTCAAAAAAGTTGAGAAGTGATAATGGTATCACTCAAACAACATCATTGGTTGTGTAGTGAAGATCACTCATGAAAATTCATGTGTCATCTGTATCTACAATTGACAGATGCTATTGCCATTGTTGACATCTGATAAATGTTTGAGAAGTTCCAATTAGAGAGCTCATACAGATTTTATCTTTCAAATCATCATCTTCTTCAGAGGATATCATTAGATATAGCACTAGATCACTCATCAATAGTTGTCTATAGATTCTTTATGCTTTAGTGATGTTCATGTTCATGATTTCAGGACATATTTTTTAAGGCTTCTCAAACCTTCATGTTATCTCTTTTGGAGAGGAGTTTTCTTCCACTGGGTTTTCTCTTTTTTCTCTGGTTATGAGAGATTGCATTGTAGTTGTACATGGGTACCTAACATGGCCTAGTTGTTGGGACCCATAAATCTTTTTTAATGCATTGTTGTACTCCCTAAGTTACACTTAAGGGGGGGTGTTGGAGTAAATAGTCTTACTATTTACTCATTAATTAAGTTTACTTAGGTGAATACATATATTAGGTAGATGGATATAGTTGAGTCCTATTTGGACTCTAACTCATCTTGAGAGGATATTGTAGAGTTTTATCATAACTCTACTTCCTCCAGATTGAGACACTTATCTCAACCTTGTCCACTCTACCTATTTTCTCTTGCCTATTTAAGCAAAGTCTCTATACCTTTGTAAACACCTCAATATATCATTACTTCATTGTAATACAAATCTTGTGTTGATTGTCTCTCCGTTATGGAGGATGTCTTTAGACTGGGTCCTAGGTATAGGATGACCTATCCTAAAAAAATCTACTTCTTTCTCACACCTCACATATTTTGCCACTAATTCTCCTTCCACCTAATCTCTTATTTACATTTTATCATAAAGAAAATGAGGAAAAAAAATATTTACCTCATTTTTTATATATTGTTTTTTATTCCAGGAAAAAAATAGGCTTTAAAGGGGACCCAAAACCCCATACAAGATAGATAAAAAGTTTAGCATTAAAGGAAACTAAAAAGAAATAGGATTGGGGTTTAGTCTACCATAACCAAAACCAACATAAAAACCAAAAAAAAAATTACTAGTAAAAAAATGACAAAAGGCTAGCACCAGGGACCTAGGGCACTAGACAAACTTCTTGCAAGTTTCATCAGCTTCCTACTTTGCATCAAATATCTTCTTTATTGTGTCATTGAAGTCAAAGAGATCCTAGATTATTTCTTGAATCTTGCTCCTTTTCACAGACCTTGTACATTTTTCTGAGCCTTCCTCTTCCAAGTCCTCTATATTCTCATCAGGTTTCTTGCTAGGGGAGCCAGCATCCAACAAGCTTTAATGGTCATGGAGCAGTCCATGGCTGAACCCATAAACTGATTGTTATCATGCATGTGTTTTTTCATGGAATTCTCCATCATTTTCATTCTAGCTTGTATTTATTGCACTTTTTATCTCCATCAATGTTCATGTTGCCTTCTGTAGTTTTCGAACTAGACTCCAACTTATCCTGCAAGGAATCCACCTTAGCAGAAATGGACCAATACTTTAAATTTAAATTTTTTATTTCCTAAAAAACCCATTTTAGTAAGCAAAAAGAATACATGGAAGTAGCCTTAGTAGTTTGGAGAACCCCAAAGGGTGGATCTATTTTATTGTCCATGTCTTCCTTAAGCAGTTGAACATTCCATTCCTGCATATCCACTATTTTTAGGAAAGGAATGTTCTGAGAACTAGGAACATTCACTTTCTCTGCACTAGGTGAAGTCATCTCCACATTAGGGGAATTTTTCTCCGTGTCTATGGCATCCTTCTGAATATTTGACCCAACCTCCATGACCACTTCCAGTTTAGGGGAGATGGGCATGCCATGATCGTTAGAACTATCATAGTCCACTAAAATGGGCACTTGTTGACCACCAACATCCTCCTCATTCTTATCATCCCCGTTGTTACTCTTGATTCCAAAGGTATCACCCATCTCCATAGTACCAGTAGCCTCCTCTTTAGTGTTATCATTTTCCCCTGAAGCTGTATTCGAGACCAAGGTCAAACAATAGCTATCTTCCTTAGTGGAATCAGCCATGTCATCATAACCTTCTGCACTATTAGCGAAGGTATCCATTTCCATACCAACCTCCTTATCCTTTCTTAACTTTTTACCTAAAGGACTCTCCTCTTTAGTGACCATCTCCCTAATTATTTTCTTCCCCGAACTAGTTTTGGGCAAAGAAATGATAGGGCTAGCACTAGCAGTCTTCTTAATATGTTCAACAATTAGAAGAATTAACCCTTCATGAAGAATGGGTTTCTTCTCCTTCTTCCTATGCTAGGAAATACTAAGACAGAGGGACTAGAGAATATAGTAAGGTAGGGACACACTAATTTTATGATGAAAATGACAAAGCAACACAAAATGGTAGGAATGGGTGTGTTTGAACCTACCGTCCAGGGTAACATATTCCATAATCACCATCATAACCATCGCCCAGATTTATTTGAATGCAACAACATCATAGCACCCCCTAAACCCTTTCACCACACTTTTCTTTTTCTCCTTGCTTTTGGGGAAGCACTGAATGGCCTCTTGCGAGACTTTCTTGTCATGGTAAAATTTTATGTCCTTAGTACTAAGCCCAAACACCTCAGCAATGAGTTCCTCCGTAATGTTCACTGTGATACCAACAATAGTGACAGCCCCATCTTTCTAGGAATCAACAAAAAACTTTATGGCACTATCTTTAGTCCCATGCAGTCATTCCATGTAGGTGGTAAGACCCCCCTTAATGAGAATATCCCAGACCTCCAGCATATTTTTCCATTTCACATAGTGCTTAGGCTCTTTACAATTAATCCCTCTACCCATGATATCAAAGCTAACAGTGATAGTCGTAATAGTAGAGAAAAACCAAATGTTGAGGTAACAAGCAACATTGAAGTTAACAAAGGTTAACTCATGTTTGCAATTATTTCTCTTGGGAAAGGCACCACTTTCCATAATCATATTACGTCATTTCTCTAAAAATTTTCTAATCATCATAACTTCTTGAGATATGCCCAATCCACCCTTTTACTTTGAGACCTGTCAAAGGCCAACTTGGCTTTCATATCAACGGTGAGATTCCCACTACTGTGCCAAATCATGATATCCTTGGATTTAACCACAAAGTTAGCCAGCTCATCAGCAGTACAATTCACTTCCCGGTAAATTTGAGATATAATGACTTACTTAAAGGATCTAATGATAACCCTAGCTTCCTCGATTATCTCCTTAATGGACCATGATGGTTTAGTCATGTCACTGATGTATCTTAATATATTCATAGAATCTCCCTCAATCCAAACATTTTGAGCCATATTCTTCTTGAAAATTTTAAGAGTCTGCAGTAGGGCCATGGCCTCTGCCACGTGGTTGCTTTGCACCCTAATAGGCATCACCACCATAGCCAGGCAATTAGCCATGTCATCGTGAATGAGACCACCAAAACCCACTGGGCCCAGGTTTCCCTTCACAGTGCCATCAAAATTTATTTTTATCCATCCTAGTGGAGGAGAAAGCCAGATGGTATTCTCCCTTAGATTTAAGTTTTTATTAGTATTATGTGCACTCAAATCACCAGCATTAAAGTCCAGCATCCTACTAGTTGACAATTTGTAGTTTTCCTTGATACTTCTCTTAATCTTCTCAGCAATCACCTTAGGCAGAAGTTCCATATTCCTAAAGAATTTGTCATTGTGTTCTCTCCATAACCACCATATCACATTGGGGGCTATGATGTTCCATAGGTGCTGATCCATAGGGACCTCCACTTCTCTCTACTATCTACAGAAACTCTCCATGTTGTTCAGAAAAAACCAGTTAATCTACAAACATTGTAATAAAAGATTCAAAACTTCCCAATAAAAGCAACAGTCAATGGCAAGATGAAAGACGGATTCCTCAGCTTTTTTACACAAGAAGCATCTATTGCTCAAAATCATGCCCCATTTTTGGAGGTTTTCTATAGTTGTATGCACCCTAAAATGGTCGCCTAGACTTTGGGCCCCCATTCAGCAATTTATCAAATCCCTGAATCAATATTTTCAAAAATCAACATTTTC
The DNA here is from genome assembly GCA_027943335.1 of Chamaecyparis obtusa. Lineage (NCBI taxonomy): Eukaryota > Viridiplantae > Streptophyta > Pinopsida > Cupressales > Cupressaceae > Chamaecyparis > Chamaecyparis obtusa. The sequence goes on along the minus strand of BSBK01009033.1, from coordinate 339,889 downwards.
AACTCAATATCAATTTCCTTGATCAAATCCTATTTCATCATTTTCGATTATTTGCCTTGGGCTAACCATTTTATCCTAAGTCTTTATTTATTTAAAAGGAATTTCCTCCCCTTTTATTAAATAAAAATCCCCCACTTTTCCTCTTATCCTAAGTTGCACAAATAAAGCATTATTCCTATTTTATAAAAAGCGAAAAAACACTTTTTGTCTCATATGGACATGAAAGTCAACTCTTATTTTCTGATTGGAGGATATTTGTGCACATGGATTGCTCCTCTTTCAAGCTCCGCCCTTGATTAAATATTTTGCCTCTTAATCTCCATGGTCCATTCCTTCTCATTTCCTATTAAAGAAGAGCCCTCTTCCTCATTTTCAGATGCATTTTTTGAATACTAATGTTATGCTGGAGGTTTTCTAGGTCACTTTGGAGCTTTTGAAGATTTGGAGCATTCTTGGCTTTCATACTTTCATGCTATCATAGTTTCATTTCTTACATTGTCATGGCATTCATAGCTTCATATTAGCTTAGATTTCCTTTATGCTATAGATTAATCTCACATAGCGTAATAGGAGGATTTGTAATACTTGTATCTTTCCTTTTCCTAGCATAGCTTGTACTTTCATTTCCATAGACTAGCTTGCATCCTCATTCTTAGCTTACTTACATTGCATTTCATTTTGATTCTTGCAGCTATGGGCATTCTTTCCCTTGTTTTCATTTGAATCTCTCATTGTGTGGTTGACTAGCAAGGTCATTAGCTTAATAGCTCTAGATGAGAGCAATTTTAATATCTTGCAACTCCATGCATAGAGAGCTCTAAATCGATTTCTCAAGGTTTCCAATCCATGGATTTTCTTGGATGAAATGATTTAGAGAAGTGCACTAATTGAATGTGTACAATAGTAAGAATTTTATTCTGCAAAACTAGCCAGAAGAAAATATTAATTTTAGGAATTAAACTTTTATCCCACTTAAGCCCAAAAAGGGAGGGGATTTGGTTGTTTCAGTAAAACCTCAGAATAGGAAACCACCATGAAGATACTAGAAGGAAGAATACCCCAAAGCAACTCATCTTCTCTAGACTCCTTCACCTTCCATATCATAAGATCCAACATCAAAGGCTTAAGTGCTTCATCCACTAGGGAGAGGTCAATCCATGAGCCATTCCTCCAGTAGTCCCTAATCCTGGCTCAAAATCTCTGAATGCATTGATTAATGAAAGGTTGAAAATCAGAGACAGATCTCAGGGGATAGCCTTTGAGCCAGTAATCCTCCCAAAACCAGATCCTTCTACCATTTCCTAGAAACCACTTAGCCCCTTTAAAAGCTGCCTCCTTAGCATTCTAAATATTGTTCCAAATAAAAGAACCTTGCACTTTCAAATCCATTTCTCAAAATTCAGAAATATGGAAGAAAGAGAAGAGATATTTTCTATGGATAATTTCATTCCATTCTCTTTTTTCCCCAAAAATTCTCCAAGTCTATTTGGCCAGCAGCGCCATATTGGTGACTCTTAGAGGGTGAATTCCCACCCCCCCCCCCCCCCCCCCCCCCCCGACCACTTTTTAGGAGTACAAACCTTTTCCCAGACAACTAAAGCATCTTTTTGTCTTCTACTCCCAACCACAAGAATTTTCTTTGGATTTTTTCAATAATATCAGCATGTTTACTAGGTATCTCAAAAAGACTAAGAGCATAAATAGGGAGGCTTTGCAAAGAGGCCTTTAAGAGCTGAAGTTTACCTACTTGAATAAGAAGCGCACCTTTCCAACCAGCCAATTTCCTATTGAATCTATCAACAATGCTAGCCCAAAAGGAATCAGGAGGTTTGAGACCAAGAGGAAGGCCAAGATAGGTAGCAGGAAAAGAGTCAATTTTGCATCCTATGATTCTAGCAATTCTATATTGCCTATCCTCAAGAGTGTTGATAAAAAAATAAAGAGCTCTTATCCCAATTAATGGATTGGCCTAAACCTAGAGAATAGGTAGAAAGAGCTTGTTTGATAGTCTTCGCTTCCTGGATAGAAAAGAAACCCATGATGATAGTGTCATCCACAAACTGTTCATGAGAACAAGGACTAGAAGTCAAAGAAGGTGAAATCCCTTTAAACAAACCAGTGGAGACAATCTTATGAAGAAGATGCCCCAGATATTCAGCCAAGATTGAAAAAAGGATAGGAGAAAGAGGATCTCCCTACCTAAGACCCCTGGAGGGTTTGAAAAATCTAGAGGGGGAGCGATTGATTAGAATAGCAGCAGTAGAAGTACTAATGAGCTTATAAATCAATTTGAGGAATTTGTCACCAAAACCAAAGGATCTCAACACCTTGATCAATAAGTCCCAGTCCACCCAATCATAAGCCTTCAAAAGATCCAATTTCAAAAGAAAACCAGAGTTAAGAGAGACCTAAGTGGAGTGGATAACCTCATGAACCTTTATAATTGAATCAAGAATATGTCTGCCAGGAACAAAACCACTTTTCTAAGGAGAAATAATCTGAGGAAGAATAACCAACAAATGAGAGGTTAAAACTTTGGATAAAATTTTGTACACATAATTACACAAGCTAATCGGTCTAAAGGAATTCACCGAATCAGCTTCAAACTTCTTAGGAATCAGAGCAAGAAAGGTCCCATTAATCTCTTTAAGCAAAGACCTAGATCCAAAGAATTATTTAAAAGCATTGCTGGTATCCACACCAATAATATGCTAGAATTATTGAAAGAAGAACATTGGGAACCCATTCGGAACTGGGGGCTTATCAGCTTCAAAATAGAAAATAGAAAACTTGACTTCATCCAGAGAAGCGATAAAAATAAGTTCTTTGTTGGTAGTATCATTAACAATGGAAGGAATGGTTTCGAGAAGGATATTTTGATTCCCCACATCAAGATTAAGGTCTTTAGAGAGTAAAGAAGAAAAAAAATTAATCATGGCTTTAGAAATATCTTTATCATTGGTGACTTCCCCATCCTCCACTTTAAGTTTGGATATTCTATTAGTAGCTTTGTGTTTGTAGGCCGATAAGTGAAAGAATCTAGTATATCCCCAGCTTTAAGCCAAATAGACCTGGATCTTTGTCTCCAGTATTCTTCCTCCTTGGAAATGATATTATGCAATTTGGAAAGGATGCTCTCCTCCTTATCCCTCAGGTCCACCGTCTACCTAGAATGTTGGATGGTGTTCTAAATAACATTGAGATCCCTTTTAAGTTGAATTTTGGATTTAAAAATGTCACCAAAAACTTCTTTACTCCACGCCTTCACATTTTGTTTTACACTGAGAAGTTTCTTAGCCACTCTAAACATAGCAGTGCCTTGAATATTAACATTCCACCAATCTTTGATATACTGATCCAGCTCCGAATGATTAGCCCACATCTTTTCAAACCTGAAGGGCGGGTGACCCTTCGCAATAATCAGATAAGCACTAAAACACATCAGGAAGTGATCAGACCCAATCTTTGAAAGGGATGACATCGAGCAACCAAAGTTTTTAAACTAGCACCCAGTGATCAACACATGATCCAACCTAACTTGGATGAGATCATGACCAATCCTTCTATTCAACCAAGTAAAATTGACCCCCTCAAGCTCCATATCAAAAAGGGTTTGATTATTAATAAATTCCATTAGCTCAATTCTACCATCAAGATGACTCTGATTATCCACCCCACCAAAGTTCTCATTGTCTTTTAAAGGAAAATTGAAGTCACCAATAATCAACTAGGGAAGCTCCTAGAAGGGGATTTTTTGTGATTTTCAACTTTTTTCTAGAATTGGGATCTACCAACTTTAGAGTTGGGGGCATAAATAGTAGTAGAAACCCATTAAAAATACATCTTAATATGAGCAAAGATAATGCTAAGGTAGTTCAGATTTTCCATGATCACAGACCCCCGAACGTGATTCTAATTCCAAAAAATAGCAACCCCTCTCGAAGCCCCTTCAGAGATAAAGACAACCACCCCATTATTTTTTAAAATTCTAATTTTTTCCACCTTCTCTTTCCCCATCTTAGTTTCTTGAACAAAAATGATGTCAAGATTATGGTCTCTTACCAGATTCCTAAGAATGTCTAGCTTGTGAGAGGCATTCATTCCTCTTATGTTCCATGAGATGAGCTTCATTTCTTAATCGAAGTGCAGACTCCCTGGATAGTAAGTTTCTTACCATTCGCAATATCCTTTTTTCTTTCTCTTTCTTTGATATCTTTGTTAGTATATCTACCTTGAGTCTTTTCCTAAGATCCAACATCCACTTTTAGATTGGATCCCCCATGTATTTTACTTTGAGTGGTGACTCCCTTGGAACTCGATGTGACTGGTTCAAGTTTCTTTTCTTTCTTTTTTGTTTCTTCCATTTTTGAATAGTCAAGGATCTATTCTCATCAGAGGGCTCATCTCTAGCTACAGGGTCTTCATCACTGCTTCTTGAAAGAGTATTAGGAATAGAAGAGGAGTCATCTTCATCATATTTAACATCTTCAACAAGAACCCTGTCAACCAAGGGTCCTATCTAAGAAACCTCTTCCAAAATAGGAACCAGCACCACCATTGGAGCCGAGTCATCATCAAAAAGACTAGCACCCAATGGATTTTTAGGAGATTCAGAAAAAGCAGGAACCTCCTAGTTATTATCATTAGAGACAACATCCTTATAGGAGATAGAAACTAAAGCTGACACATGGGAAACCAATTCAGCCATTTATCCCTCCTCCAACACTGGGATAGAGTTAGTATCCACTTTCTCCACCGATTCCTCCTTTTTATTGCTATTGTCACCTTTAACTTCCTCCCAGACTTGTCTATTCATCTTTTTAGGTTTTGAGTCTGCTAGCAAAGAAACCTTAGGAGTTTTCTTTGGGCAATGTTTAGCCCAATGACCCATTTTATGACAAACAAAATAGGTGAACAGGACTGACTCAAAAGTCACCTCCTATTTCCATTGACCCAATTTAGAGTTGATGTTGATAACTGAGAGGAGTTTGTTAAACTGACCAATATTAACATAGATCCTAGCAAAAACAAGTCTAAACTTGGCCACCATCATAGGATCAACAGAAATGAGTTCTCCTCCAAAAGAGGAAGCTAAACCTTTGAAAACCCCCTCATTCCAATATTCTAGGGGAAGCACAGGAAACCTAACCCAAACAAGGGTCACCGTAAATAAATTATCAAAATAGTTCTAGTTGGGAACCCATTTGCAAAAAGCCATAGCCGATCTACCAAACATCTAGGGACCACCACACAACACATAGTCCCCATCTTCCTTATTTGAGAAATAAAATGATAGAAAGCCTTTTGGAAGGGCCACAATATCAACATAGCCTTTCAACACCCATTTTTTCTTAACAAAATATCTAACCGCCTCAATATTAGGACAAGGACCTAGAAACTTACCAATCAACATGAACTCCATGGCCGAAACAGATTGATCCACCAAAGAATTTGGAACAAGAATAGCAACTTCTCCTTATTGAATAAATACCTTAACCGATTCTTCAGAGGATGTGGTGTTTTCCTCCTTTCTCACTCCCACTAGATCCAACCACTTTTTGAGACTATGAGGGTTGAATTTAGCACTATTAGAGCTGGAGATACCTTTTGACCCCACTTGTGGGTCCTTTGAAGAGGTGGCCTCAATGCTCAACACCTTACAAGTGGGATAGGGCCCCTCTCCTAACACAGCTTCACACACAAGGGAAGCCCCATTTGACACTTCCTCCGAAGGGTTACTTGTGATACCCCTGCATAGGGAAGAATTCTTCTACCCCAATAAAGAAGGATCTGACATCGATAATGCCAAATCCAGTACTGGAAAAGAAGGCATCTCCAGGACCATAGGCCCTCACTTGTACGATTGCCAAAGCCAGGACCTACAGCCACATCGCCATGACATTTCCTACAGTTTGAAAATCCTTTCCTGCTTGAATCCTCTTCTCTCCCACTTGAATCCTTTCCCATCCCGCTCGAATCCTCGTTTCTATTGTTAGAGTTTATCTTTTTTAATATATTGTTGCAACATACTCATCCTCATTCTCATTTGTACTTTTCTTTTTTAAACCTTAAACATTCTCCAAAGGGTGTTCATCTACTTCTTCTAGTACTTGTATCCCTTCACTTTCTTCTCTCGACATCATGACAACACAATGAAATAATATTGCTTTCATATATTGGATAGGTTCCCTTTTAGACAACATATTTTATACGTTTTGTTCAACCTTAAGAGGTAATTACTTTAGAGCCATCCTTCCAAAAGTTGTATGTATTATTTTCTCCATCATATCAATATAACAACTTGACTTGTGGAAAATATCGCATACTTATCAACTTATTAGTTAAAGTATCTTTATAAGGAATTTGAGTCAAGTTCATTGATCCATGTTTCATTAGTAGTAGATAAGTTCACTTTAGTTGGAGAAATATCATTGTAGAAGTGAGTAGAAAGAGTAAGTTTGGATAAGCATTGATTCAATATGGTTTTTTGGCATGGTTGTTATTGATGTCAACACATTGAACATTGCATTTATGTCAATATGTTTTCTATATTGTGGTGTTGAGGAGTTTACTCCACATATTCTTTATCTTGTGAATCAATTACTAAGATTATGATATGTTCTTAAGTATAATTTAGAGCAGTTGGATTCATGTTTTTTGTGGTTTGGATTCCAATGCAATGATTTTGATATGTGTATGAGTGTGATAATGAATGATAGTATTCTATCCATGAAATGTGTGCTCAACATTTCTCCATGTAATGTTTTATGATTGTATACTTATATAAATAACATATTAATGTTCTTAGATTCATTCATTTTAGTTGGCATGAGATTTTTCACTTCAGACACAAGGTTTCAAAGTTAAATGGTGTTTCTAATCTATGTTTGGACAACTTCAAGTGTTTACACTTCAATTAATTGTTCAGGTGAATGCAAGAAGATATGTAACGTGTATGGTGCTAGTTTTGGCCTCCTATGAGGCATGTTGTGGCCCACTTCTCATTCCTCTCTGTTCCAAAAAATTTTAATGTTGACCTAATATAAATGTTGTTCGGTCCTTGCCTCATTGATTGAAGGAGACTTCACAAATATAGATTCAATATAAAAAAGGATGAATCATTTATGGAATGGTATGACATATGTATGTATTTTTTAGATATTTTGAAAGTATGTATGTATGTGAGAGGATGTATGAAAGAGGTTTTTTCTCCCTAATTGCATAAGTAAAGTGTAAAGTGCATTGAAAAGTACTGTGAACTTTAATGTGTTAGCTTCTAGAAGTAGTGAGTTGAACATGACTATAGATATTTATTTATTTTTGTGGTTGTATATTAGTGGTGGATATTTTCTCTCTCATCCTTCCTCATCTAGGTAGTGAACCCTCAGATGGTGTATCTTTTTCCAGTAGTGAGCCTTTCTTGTAATCCACCATAATTAGTGCTCATATAATTGAGAATAATCTTCTTCGTGGTTTTTCCCTTTACAGGGTTTTCCACATAATTTAATTATTTTGTATATTTATGGTTGTTGTATTTTTCATTCAAAATATCATTTAGTAATTGAAGGTCTAAAGTAAGTTTGGTGGAACTGATTAAAAGTGTTTTAATTCTTATTTTGTTGACAACTGATTGACCCTCCCCTTCTCAATTATCGTGCACATTCAACAAATACTAGGATGGGTAACCTCCTATGAAGGCCAAATATTTCACCCTTGTGGGCATCGCTAGATATAATGAGTGCTAAATGGTTCATTCATTCTCACTAGATATGGATTCTTCTAAACTACTACTAATAAAACATGGGTTGATGATTTTGACTCAAAAACTACATAGTTGAATCTTGATAACAATATCACAGTTTGACTTTCTATGAAAATATCTCCTACAAATCAATTGGTGAGTTAAATGGGCTTTGTAATGAATGGTTCATAAGGCATAACACGCAATAAAGATTTTTTCCATGGGGTAGTAAGATAAGTGGGCTTAACCTTGAAGAAAATTCTATGATTAAGTGTGCTCGAGTTAGAGAAATACTAGGATGGGTGACCTCCCAGGAAGGCCCAATGCTTCACCTTTGCGAGCATCACCTAGATGTAATGAGTGCTAATTATTCCATTCATTCTCATGAGATAGGGATTCTTGTGAACGTATAGATTTAATACACATGAAAGAAACAATAGACAAACAAAGTCAAAATTTTAACACAAATACGAATAATTCTTTATTAAAATTGCACCACTAATTATATTTTGTAGGTTGCATTTCAAACAACAATAAAAATCTATTTTCTAGATCTCATATTGCTATACAATAATTTATTAACAAGTAGCTTAAAATATGAGACAACTATAAAAAATTCTCCCTCAACATGCATTGAATTCTCTCAACCTAATCAGAGCGATGACAGCTAATGGTGATAAAAAATGGTTAAGTTAGCTATTTAAAAAATCACATGACAATTGTAGGATGAACTAAACAAACAATTTTATTTGAATGCTATGCATGAGGGGAGGTCATACATCAGTTACTACTCATGAAACATGGGTTAATGTGTTTGACTCAACTACTACACAGTTGAATCCTCATATAAATAACACAACTATTCAAATATCAAATATTAATAGTATTTATCAACTTAATGGCGAACAATTATATTATCTACAGTGATGTGGTAAATAAAATAATTGTAAAGTAAAATAAATATATCTTTTAAATACTAAAAAATAATTCTAAACTCCTATCCCTTGAGATTTTTTAGATAATGTGGTTAAACTGGCGCTGGATGGAAGAGATTTGTGCCATTTTAGAAGAGAAATGCCCAAGCTCATCGACGTGGTTCCGAGTTGTATCTTGGCATGTTTGACAATATGTTGGTGGTCCTGGCTTATGTTGAGAACGCGGGCCTTGCTGCATCTTTGCATCCTTCTTCTCCTCAGGCCTCGTCCTCCTCTTTTTCAAACAGACTTAGGATGCCTTCTTCCTTCTGCCATAAATTTTCGACTAGTGCAGCGAGGGGGAAGAATAAAGGGGGGCTCCAAATTTTGAGTTCTCTCTTCTCCTTCTGAAAGTTCTTTCTCATTTAGTTTTAGCTGTTTCCTTCCTTTGGGGTTGATCTGTCCCTCTCATGGACTTTCTAGGGGATCCTGTCTGTATAAATCTGTGGCTCTTCGGTATGTCTTGGAAACCCATTTTGTAATATGAAAAGTAAGGAGGGGCTTTTCTTCCCCGCTTCTTTCCCCCTGAACTTCTTGAAGCGGGGTGTAAAGAAATAGTTAATTATTAATATATTATAATGGCCTTGCCCATATATATTATTTCATTTGTTAAAAGATTGTGGTTTAATTGCTTATATAAAAGTGATCAACCAAAATTCACATCCCATTATTAGATTAAAGTCAAGCATCAGATAACTTTCACAGATTGAAAATTACAACATCTATATATAGAGACGTGCTTCCAGCACAAAAATATTCTAGAAAACATCCGTACAAATAGTTATGCCTTTAATAGGTCTGTGAAATAGTTACGCCTTAAAACGTTGGTCGAAATACTGAAGCCGTACGAAGATCCCGAAATCTGATAGCTTTGTTTTGTAGCGTAGTGAAACGAAGCAGCCATGAAAGAGTTGGGAATTCCAGTATTTCAACGGGGACACGCTTTAAATTTTCCAATCCCAATTACCGAGCACTCACTCCCTTTGAATAACATCGCAATTATCTTCTTGTCTTTTGACTTCGAATGTGAAATCGCCGGCACCCCAGTTTTCTACGTCAATTTGGAAATAAGAAAGAGAAAACCGAGTAACCTGTTTCACCTGGCTATTTTGAGTTGTGTATGATTATATTGGCAACATAGGACCTTCGGCCTGCGCAGCTTGCCAATATCAGCGAAAGAAATGCTCAGATGAATGTTTGCTCGCTCCTCATTTTCCTCCGGAGGATCTTCAAAAGGCTACGATCGTGCATCAGATCTTTGGAATCAGCCGTGTCCTCAAACTTCTTAAAGTGATCTCTAGCTTTTCAGACCTCAGATGGAATCACTTTCATTAGCTTTAATCCTCTGCATTGAATTTGATTGTTGCAATACCAGAAGTATTAGAGATTTAATATTCCTCCGAAATCTGTTATATTTGGGTAAAACAGTTTTTAGAGTTTCACAGTCAAGATTTTCTATAAAATTTCCATTTAATGCCCACTTAACTTCAATCACTATTTGCCGTCAGCTTAATCAGATTCTTACCTTGAGTAGGCTGCATAAACGGACTCAATCATTTGTTATTCCTTTCTCTGTGAATGGCTGAATGTAGCGTCTCACGTCGTGTTTGGCTGCAAGATCAGACTGTGTAGCTTTTTCTCTTGTTATTGCGATTCAATTTTAACTTAATCCGATTGAAAAATTGAAAAAAGGTACCTTTAGGGCATTCCATAACTGCTTAAAATCATAGAATCTTAAGGATATCGATTTTTCATAATTCATATTATTTTTATTTTCTGTTATTTTGGAATTAGATTGTATGTTTTTTTAATTAATATTTTTGATTACGTTCAGTGATTTATTTATTATGAAGATAATAAAATTTATTTAGTTAATAAAATATTTGATTTCGAAATTATGAACTAGTGAGGTCATACTAGATGAATTTATCCTTAACATAACAATTAACAAGTGCCACATAGCGTCTACTATAATTTTTAATTATAATTAAATATTAAATATAATTCTAATTTTAATATAACATTATATAAATTAATTTATAGAAAAAAATAGAAAATCAAATTAAAAAAAAAAATTAATAATGCATATTATAATTTAACAGCATGAGCTCATAACACAAGGGTAGTTGCGATCCCCTAATGATAGGGGCGTGCACGGTACGCTGGAGGCTCCCGCATGACCAGCGATTGCACTAGGCGCTGCTATGGTGCCCATGGAGTGACCCACGATGGACAGTTAGCGGGCACGAGTCTCTCAGGCAATTCCCAAACCGTTCGCAGACTGCTTGACGCGAACGTGTGTTTCTGTTGGTGTTGACCAGCTGACGGGGAGCGCTGACTGTACTGGTCACGGGAGTCGGTGACCAGCGGCTTGGAGCGCTCCAATTGCCTACATGGGTGGATGTTAGTTGGAGCTGCGCGTGCTCAGTGGTGGTATTCCGGCAGCGTTGGAGAGATAAGGGGATGACCGATTAGGGGTTGACCGGAAACAATGGAGAGATAGACAACGATGGAGTGATAAGGTGGCTCATTGGTTGGGTGGTCAGGCACTATAAATATAGGTGTATCTAGTAAAAAGTATATATATATATATATATATATATATATATATATATATATATATATATAATTTATAAATTTATATTAAATATATTGGTTGAGTATTATATAAATTTTATTTTATTTTTATATAATATAAAATATTGCATATATTTTAAAAGTATTATTATATTATGAAAGCATATTTTATATTAAATATTAATATATTATTTATATTTTAATTTTATTTAGTGTATTGATATTGGAGTAAATTAAAATTGAGCAAAATGCTGGTAACAATATTGAATGATAAAAGGCGAGAATAATAAGAGATGGCTTTGAAAGTGTAAAAAGAATTGTTACTTTCCACAATTTTCATGTATAAGACTCAAACCTATTAAGCCAATCAAATGATTAATAAATAATTTTTACAATTTATAAAGTTAAAAATATTTCATTTACACTACAGAAAAATAGAATTTGTAACAAAATTAAAAATATGGTAAATTATGATTGGTTCAAACAACTTTTTTAATCACTAGTTAAAAGAGGAAATCCAAAAACCATTACAAAAATACATAGCTTATTGGCAAGTACTAATAATAACAATTTAATAAAATTTGTACCTTAATGATAATAACAACACTCCATTTAAATTATCACATGTCAATTTATTCATAGAATTATTTTTTTTAAGAAATTAATAAACTTCATAAAATTTAAAATATTCATTTAATCTATTTAATTAGTAAATGTTATTTTTTAAAAATTCTTTAAAAATCAATTGATTAAAAAATAACAATTAATAAAAAATATTTATAATAACCATAAAAACTTATCACTCAAAATTAAATTGAATTATATTTGTTTGAGTGTTTCCTTGTGGATCAATTAGTTATCACTAATTTTATATTTTGATTGTAAATAAAACATAATATAATGATAGTTATATATTTTTTCACATACGGTAATACTTATCCTACACCATCTTATAGCTTGAATTTTGTTTAGGAATGGTCAAATATTTTAAGCATTTGGCAATCAGATTTAAGGGAAAGATCATGGTGTTTTCCCTTTCAATTATTGAGATAATGATATTAATGGATGTGGTAATGTCCTCTAAATATTTGATATGGTTTTTAAAACCATTAGGCTATCAAATTAAGAGAGTGATATTAACATATTTTAGGTTTGAATTTTAAGGATACTAATATTAATAGTTTGATATGGTAATGTTGTGCAGGTACTTCTATTTGCTACAATCATTTGGCCACCAGATTACAAGAATGATGCTAACATATTTTAGGTTTGAATTTTTAGAATACTAATATTAATAGTTGTATATGGTAGTGTTGTGTAGGTACTTCTATTTGCTATAATCATTTCGCCCCCAGATTACAAGATTGATGTCAATATGTTTTAGGTTTGAATTAGTATGATAATGATAATCATCATTTTGATGGGCATTGCTGTTCAAATATTTATTCTAATTGTCTTTTATAGAAAAAGTAGCAAGAGGGTTCTGGCCTGCAAAACAAAGGGACTAGAAGCACATTAATAGCACATTAATGGCACTAGTCAAAGCAGATAAAAATAGTTTAATAGCAGAATCACCAAGTCTAATCTGCCCCTATCAAAAACATAGATCACAACACTAATCAAAAGGATTAAACCAGAGTACTTAAAATGAAGAGTAGCAATTAAAATAACAATCACAAACCACGTAGGGCTCAACCAAAAGTTAGATAAAATAACTTTAACCCCAAATGCATAACAGGAGATCCGAGGGCCATGCCCAGTCAAAAATGGCCAACTCATTAACACCAACAGATAGTTCTTCCCACCCAGATGCTTAGACATCAGGGTCCTAGCCCACTCCTCCTGTAGGAACAGGAAAAGATCCTTGTTATCCTCGTCCGCTTTCCTTGCACATTACAAAGGGTCATAGCTGAAGCATGCATGACCTTTAGGGAAAATTTGTTAGTCATCATGCAATGATGCTTCATTTCCTACATATTCTTTTTGATGTGTGCAAACTCCTTGTCCATGTTAGAGAACCTCATCTTGAGAGTGCCTTTAAATTTGATTTTGTCAGCCAGAACCCTGGTATTGTACTCAGAGGTTGGGGGCTTATCTTGGGGATCATGAAAAGGACTCAAGGGCAGGGAGGGGTTATGGGGGATTTTCATGGTTTACTGGAGGTTGGGTGGGGGAGTGTTACCAGTCCTAATAGGACTCATGTGATCTTATGAGGACCTTTTCATGGACTCAATTGTGTGAGAGTCTTTTTCAGATAGGGACTTCTCTCTAGAGGTCACTTCCATCATCCTAGTTTTACACTACTCCTTAACAATTCTATTAGACCTTCGGTGACCCGAACCACTCAAGTCAACCTCTAGATTAACCTGCCTCTCCATCATTCTCCATTTTTTGGGCCTTCATTCGGTCTCAGGAGTACTGTCAGACTCCTTTTGATCTTTGTTCTCCACAGACTTAGAGACATGAGACTCCTCCTGACCCTCCTTCATATTGAAAGGGTTTTTAACACATTTTTTGTGGGTTCTACCCTCTTTAACACCTAACACAGACTCCTAGATAACCAGGATGGACTGGGAGGTGGAATGAGTGGGATTTTTAGTTTTGGTTGAGGACTCCTCCTGGGTCATGTCTTGGATAATTGGGGGGGTTGGAGTGCTAGGCAAATAGCTTTGTGGAAGTGGTAAATGCAGAGAAGGAGGCCTTGATGGATGATAGGGATAGATTTATCGAGGCTGTCCTTAATATCTAGGATATTACTTTCTATGGAATGCAGCAGATAGAAGGGTATGGAAATTAAATCCTTATTTCTAATATGATTTAGGAACAGTAAGTGGTAGTAGTAGAAAATAGTGAACTTACCTTCCAACGTAATATACTTCATGATAATGAGACATATCTTTGGCCAGAAGTCCGACAGCTCTTCCTTGTCAAAACCCCTTATTTCTTCACCGGATTCTCACCTTCCTTCAAAAATTGGTTAAGGCTGGTAGGGTTGGGATTCCGACTGGTCTTTTTGTATTTCCTCCCCTCCATAGAGAGGCTCATCACTTTTTTAATGACCTCTTCATTAATCTGGAAGTGAATGCCACCAACCAAGACACTACCATTATTCCAAGACGAGATGAATTGTTTGGAAATTCACTCATCATGCCCACCTTTCATTCACTCCATAAAATCCCATATGCTACTTTCTTTACAATAGTGGGTCACCAAGGTATCAGAGGTGAAAGCCTCATCGATCTTGTCAGATTCGATGTGAAGAGTGTTGCCTCCCATTTTGAAGCCCTGCTCCTCCTACACCAGAATATCCTAAAAACCTAAGAGTCAAGCTTCTTGGCAAATCATAAAAAATCACTTGTTTTTGCGTGGTCATTTCAAGGAGAGATTATACTTAAAATGTTGGCCTTGGGTGAAATATTGGCAAATGGGCTTCGTACTACCAAATCTAATGGATCTCCAGGTGCCATTAATAGTAATAATGCCAGGGGCGCACTTGTTGTTCATATTAGCCAAGTAAGCCCTCTGATTTGAACAACTCTCTCTCCACATGTTTGAAAAGTAATGATGATTATTTATGGGGTTTTGGGTTCTCCTTTTCATAATCATGAAAATTGCTAGAGCATACCAACACATGATCCAAGAAGGATTCACAATGAATATGACAGCTTGTCTCATTTTAAATTGTAATATTCATTTCTCCTCTGATGAGTTGCTGAGTCACCATAGGTAAATCATTGACCACCCTCCAAATATTAAGTTTGAGTTTCTTTAGGCCTATGGTTGCCATCGAGTTAGCAACCGAATTCCCCTATCTATACGTGTGTCTAATGGTCATACACTAGAAACTGTTGAGCAGCTCATGGATTTCCAGCATAATAGATCTGACCTGCCACCTTGCATTAGCTCCACTTTTGACAACCTCAAAAACCACTTTGGAATCCCCCTTAATTTCTAGCAACCTGATGTTCATTTGGGTTGCAAATTTAATCCCCAAAAGAAGGGTCATTCCCTCTGCTTGGGTGACAGTGAAGTTATTTAGTGGCCCAACATAAGCCAACAAGAAAGTTCCTTTATGATCTCTAAGAACACCACCCCCCACCCTGGCCAAGATTATTTGCAACCCCATCAAATGTTTAATTTGGTCCATTCTATGAGGGGGGCGGTCCATTTGGTAGCTTTTCTAGCTATCTGTTTAGCATCATCAAACCTAGAAAAACTACCTAGGTGATTCCATCTGTCAGCAATTATAACCTCCCAGGTAGCAGGAGGAAAGGAAGGAAGCTTCCACTTAGCTTCCCTGGCATTTTCACACATGAACTTAGTTCCAATACGGAGACAAGTCTTAGACTGGTTACTAGCCTCCTTGAAAATCTTGTTGTTCCTTTCCTTCCAAATGGTCCAGCATAACTGAGGGGGTAGCATACGCCAAAGGAGTTGGAGGAGGGGGTGATTGGAGGGAGATCTCCAATTATTAAATTGATGCACATCTCTTCCTAGGACCCACGAGATACCCAATTTGCTAATCACCTCTTGCCAGATGTTGGTGGCATACTCATAGTGGATGAATAGGTGATTCACCATTTCCTCCTCCTTCTTACATAGGACACATATGTTCACCATGGAGAAGCCCCTCTTTATAATATTATCCTAGGTTAGGACCTTACAATGCATGAGAGTCCACTAGAAAAAATTTATTTTCGGCATGAGCTAAGGGATCCACACCTTCTTCTAGTCCTCTAGGTTATTCTCCTCCTTCAAAAGCATATTATAAGAAGATTTAACTAAGAAGGTACCAGCCTGAGTGGGGGCCCAGATAATGGAGTCATCAAGCCCTGAAATTTTGATTTTGGTCAAGTTTTCCATGAGTTCCTTAACCAATTGTTGAAGGTTTGGTCTGTTCCTTATTCGACTAGGTATATCCTTCCAGTCCCTACCAGTGATTTAGTTGGAGGCTCTATTACCAAGGATAGGTCTGAGGTAATCCATAAGAGGTTTGAATCTATAGCCTAGGTTAGGTTGGTTCAGAATCTAGTGGTCATTCCAGAATCTAATGGATCTCCCATTTCTAATTTTCCAAAAAGCACCTTTAGACAGAAGGGTCTTTACATTTACAAATGTTCATCCAGAGTTTGGATCCACTTGGGAGGTCACTATTATGGAACATCCTCCCATAGGGATGTCCTTAGAGGTACTTAGCTTCCATTATTCTACACTAGTTTACTTTTCCTTCTATGAGTTTTCAGCCACTTTTGTGGTAAGGGCTTTATTCATTAAACTAGTTTTTCTTAGTCCTAGACCACCCCATCTCTTCAGGAGACAGATAGTGTCCCAATTGACAAGAGACATCCTCTTCTTTTCTTTAGACCCCACCCATAGAAAGGTTCTCTGGATTCTTTCAATTTTGTCTCCCATGTTGCTTCTAATTTTGAAGAGGGATAGGAAGTAGACCGGGATTCCTTGGAGAGTGGAGGCAATGAGCTGAAGTTTACCAGCATTTCTTAAAATCTTCCCCTTCCAACCAACGAGTTTCCTCTGGGTTCTCTCCAGGATGGAATTCTGAAATTTCTAGGACACCTCCTTAATCGTAAGGGGTAGGCCAAGGTAGGTAGAAGGGAGTGAAGCTGACAGAAAACCCAGGATTTGGAGCACCCTATTTTGTAACTCCATGAGGGTATTGAAGAAGAACAATTGGCTCTTTTGATAGTTAATATATTGTCCAGAAGCCCAGGCATAACTTTCAAGGATTTGTTTCCATTGTCTAGCCTTAATTATTGAAGAATATCCAAAAAGGAAGGTGTCATCCACAAACTATTCTAACACAACTTGATGAAAGGTAGAAGTAGGTTTGACACCTTTTAATCTTCCCATAGAGGAAAGCATATTCAAATTCCTACTAAGAACATCAGCCACCATAATAAAGAGGTAGGAGAGAGAGGGTCTCCCTATCTGAGACCCTTTTCAGGTTTGAAGTAGCCACTAGGAGTGCCATTGACAAGCATGGAAAAGCTAATAGTTTGGGTACATTCTTGTATAATCTGAATAACCTTCTCATTAAAGCCCATCTTAGCTAGAATTTTAAGTAGGAAAGACCAATTAACTTTGTCATAAGCTTTAGAGATATCCAGTTGAAAGGCCATACCTAGGGCCTTGCTCCTATCCATAGAGTGTATGATTTCATGGGTGGTGATGGCCGCATCAAGGATCTATCTTCCCAAACCAAAATGTTTCTGAGTAGTGTTGATAATCTTATCTAGAAGAGGCTTGATTTTACCAACTAGGATCTTGGTCAGGATCTTGTAGAAGGTATTACAGTGGCTGATGGGCCTAAAGTCCAACATAGAGGTAGGATTGTCATGTTTCAGGACAAGCAAAATGTAGGTTTTATTATGCTATCTGAGGAGGTGCCCAATCCTAAAGAAGTCTCTAGTAGCATGGGTCACATCAGTCCCCACAATGTTCTAATATTCCTGAAAAAATGTCAGAGGAAATCTGTCCGTCCCTGGGGCTTTGTAAGCACCCATAGCGAAGAGTGCATTCTTGACCTCCCCATCTAAAACATGCTTCGTGAGCTGGTCATTATCCCCATGAGTTATAGCACTTTGGATGTGGTCCAAGAGTTGATTTTGGATGCTGACAGGGCATATAGGACCCTCATTAGAGTACAACCCCTTAAAGTAGTTAACCACAACCTGATTGATTCTATCCTTCTCCTTGATTTTGTTCCCTCCCTCATCCTTAATAGAAGTGATGGTATTTCTTCTTTTATGGTTGCTGGCAGACCTATGGAAGAAAGTTGTGTTCCTGTCCCCTTCAGCGAGCCACTAGATTCTGGATTTGTGCTTCTAGTAGATTTCTTCTTTTTTTCAGTTTTCTTGCCACTTGTGTCTAGTCAACTCCTCCTCCACCTAAACCTAGGATGGGTAGCTTGCAGTAGCCAAATGGTCTTGGAGGGATTCTAAGGATTCAAGTAGTTTCTTTTTCTCTTTATGGAAGTCACCGAAGTTATGATTGTTCCAACCTTCAATCTCTCTTCTGATGATTTCAATCTTTTGCACAATTCTGAACATGGTAGTACCTTTGATGTTAATTGCCCACCAAGATTTCACTTGATCTCTAAAGGATGGGTGAGAACACCACATGATTTCAAATCTGAAGTGGGCTGGGTTGACCTTAGGGGTGTCATGCCAATAGAGAAGGAGGGGGTTATGATCAAAAGTAGTTATAGGGAGGGAAGACAAGGTAGAGTTCAGAAAAAGGTCCCACAAAGAGGTGGCAAGGACCCAGTCTAGCCTCACCTGGATGAGATGGGGTCCCTTCCTATTGTTGGTCCAAGTGAAGTGGTTCCCTTTCAGAGTGATGTTAAGAATACCTATGGAGGAAATAAAATCTGCCAGCTCTCCCATGCTATCAAAGTAGTCCATTAGCCTGCCACACTTTTTTGAGGGATAAAGGGGGGAATTAAAGTCACCAGCCAGCAAGAAGTCCATAGAACTATCCTGATCCAGCTGAAGGCCAAGATCAATCCACTAAGAATCTTTTCTAGCCCAGGTATTAGGAGCATAAATATTAAAAGTGATCCATTTAGTTCCATTCTTCTTAAAGGTGATGACTAGGAAATTCAGGGAAGAAGCAGCGAGCTGACTAGTTATGCTATTGGGGTTCCATGGCGTAGCAATGCCACCCAATGCACCCGCAGCTTTAGAGTAAAGGAATGCAGAACCCAACCAAAGATTGGGTGCAAGGATAGAAAAATTACTAGTAGACATCTTAACTTCTTGTAGGAGTAGAACATCAAGCTTATGATAAAAAATGTAGTGTTTAACAACATTTTGTTTAAGGGAGTTGTTCAAGCCCCTCACATTCCAAGAAAGGAAAATCATTTCTTACTATTAAAGCTAGGTTCTAGAGTTTTCTACTTACCTATTGCAACATCCCTTGTGGTCCCTCTTGATCTCCTTACATGGTCTGAAGGCCTTCCCCTAGGAGTTTCCATTCCCATATCAGCCTTTTTAGGTTTGCTTTTCTTTCTCTGCATTTTCCATTCCTAATCATCTTCCTCAAAACCATCAAGGGATTTGGAAGAGTTCTTCTTCACAAGCTTTGGGGGAGTTTAGCATCCAGCTTTAGGGATTTTAGCTCCAAAGAAACCATAATGGCAGGTTGTTCTACCTTAGTAAAGTTAATCATCTTCCTCTCTAGAGGGGGTGTGAGGGGGTTCTTTACCAGCTCCACCACCGACTGGATAATTGGTTCCTCTATAGGTAGGGGTTCAAGAGAGCTGAGAACAAGGCTCCCCACATCCTTCTCCTGAGGGGGCATGATCTCACCTTCATCTAGAGCCAAATCTTCCTTTGCTAGGGTTTCTATTTCATTAGCCACCAAGGGTGGCCTAGTCTCCTCCTTTTCCACTTCATCTATGGGGGGTGGACCCTTAGCCACTCCTTTGTCTATGTTCCCTTTTTTTTTCCCAACTTGGAGGTCATCTAGGTGTCACTAGAGTGGCCACTTCTATCATAGTTCTGGTAGAATAGGGTAGCATTCTCATACACTAGCGCTTGGGTCCATCTACCTAGTTTAGATTTCAAAATGAAAAATTTGGGTAGGGTTTTATTCAGAGTGACATTCACACAGAACCTAGCAAAAACCAACCTAGATTTAGATCAGGTCACCTGGTCCATAGTGATGAAAGAGCCAAAGGAGTTGCCTATCCATTGGAAAACTTGCTCATCCCAATATTCTAGTGGGAGGCCAGGGAGACGGACCCAAATCAGAGCCGATCTTGTCAGTTCTATCACTACATTGAATCTAGGTTTCCATTTCGCGAGGGCCGGGAAGTGCTTTCCATAGACCCATGATCTCAATAGAGCACAAGATAGGTCCTCAAGAGTGGTGAAATTAAGCAAAAAAATCCCACCAATCATAGCAAAAACCATGACAAAACCCTTGATCTTCCACTGGTTACAGACCCATTTCCTAACCATTTCAATGGTAGGCCAAAAGTTAAAGAATCGACCAACCAGGGCTAGCTGGAAATCCGCCATCATTCTATTCACCATTGAGTCTAGGAGCAATAGTTCAGAACCTTCCTCAGTCTGAACAAAGTCCACTAGCAGAGCCTCCAGAGATTGTTGAGCTTCTCCAACAAGGGCCCCTTTCTAGTTGGGTTTTGAAGGGGATGGAGGGGTATCAGCAGAATAGGATACTTTTGAGATTCCCCGATTGACTTAGTCACTAGGACCGTGACAGAGGAAATCATGGGAATAGCCTAAGGTCCATCAGGACCAGTAGGGGAGTCAGCTAGGGGGGTAGATTCTCCCCCAGGGGAGGCGGGCATGGGAGCCTTCAATTTGAAAAATGAGCTTGGGCGGAAAGTTGCAAAGCAGGAAGTTGCAATTGTTACGCTAGATCAAGCATAAGATAATAGAGATGCATTAGACAAAAATATTTTTTATAACCATTTAGCCATCATATTATAAGAATGACATAAATATTTTTTAGGTTTAAATACACAATGCATGAAGAGGTGGATCCCATGGTATTTTGGGAGCCACTATGGAAAGTATAAATATAAGATAAAAGTTTATTTTTGAAATTTGATTAAAAAGTTCTTTTAATTCTATCTTACTATTACAAAGTCTATTATTTGTATTGAACATATTATACCTTAAAAGACATGTTTTGTATTTATTATTATATATCATTGTTTTTAAAATTTTCTTCTTCCTTAGTGAAATGAAGGCATTACTCGCAAGAATCCTATAATTTATCTGTGCACCTAGCAAACATAGTCTTGTATTCTCTCTCTTTCTTCCTCAAATAATTTTGAATGATTGATATTCAAAATAGATGAAGAATAATAGATAAAATTATGGCCATTCAAATGGATATTTAAGCATACAATAATAGAAAATATATAATTATATATATGCATGCACTAAGAATAAAACTATGTGACCAATTATATTACCATTATGCCAAAAAAATTATTTCATTTATATTGAATGGTAAGAGGTTGTAGGTGGACATAGATGGGAAAAAATTAAACATTTGAATGTGTTGCTAAATAATAGAAATATTTATATTTCTTTTCCTGATAAAAATAGTTATTTTTCTATTAGAAATATTTTAGATATGCTTCTATTTACAGAGGTTGAAATTACAAAGATTATTCTAGATCATAGGTGGATACTATCTTTAGTATCAAGTGTACTCCATATATATGTTTCTGTAAGAATTTGCCTAAGGAAAAGAGTGATAATGTCAAGATCTTGAAGCTCAATTGATAGCACAAGAGAGATAGGAAAAAGTATATGATCAATTGATTGACTTGATTCAATAATGATCAACAATAAAATACAATGAATAATGTATAATTGTTAATGGCCAATTGATGTGCATCAATATATAGGAAATGTATGATAACTAGGAATGATGCAAGAGATAACCTATCACCTAGACAAAGTGAATTCACATGTCCACCAAAGGTGGATCTCACACATAAAGTGAGAATTCTCATACACCATGTGCTAAAATGAGATGTAAACTCGTAGGTGTCTCAATGAAAAACTACTATGAAATGCATTATCCTAAGTAAACTTATGTAAAGTGTCATTAGGAATATTTAATTACTCCAACACCGCCTTAATTGTAACTTAGCAGGATGCACTTAAGCTCACAAAACTAGATGACAATGCATTATGGTTCCCGACTACTAGGCTATGTTAGGTACTCATGTACAATATGCAAGTGCAAAAATAATGCAATCTCTCATAAAGAAGAGAAAGAGGGAAAACCTCATGGGAAAAAAACTCCCCCAAAAAGAGAGATAAAAAAAAATACATGCATTGATGGAGTAATAAAGACTCCCCCCCCTCCTTGCATTACGATATACATCATGTATATGTTGGTTGTCTTTTTCTTTCTACTTGCAGGTTTACACTATGATTGACAAACTAATGTCACTGACTCTATCACCTGTCCAAAGTCTACAAGGAAAATGGCCAATTAACAAGGATCAACAAGGATCCTCCTACACTTTGAGCCTAGATGCTCAGGCAGGTGTACCTTTGACTCACTTCTTCAAAGGAGTCACAAAATATTATATAACTATACCCTTTACAAACTAGTTTTAAAGATTTCATCATTTAAATGTGTGATTGATGATGATGAAATGCTTCTAGAGAATGGATCAGTGCCTTAACCTAGGGCATAGAGTCACTCAATAACATATATCAACTAAAAATCCTAACTCAAACACTCTTGAACTCAAAATAAGTGCTTTGCCTATTATCCCTCTCACTCCCAAACTTGATCATCACATTCCTATCCAACCATGAACTCACTAAAACTACCTTAAAGACTTTAATCCTAAGTTAGTTAGGAACTCGAAGATAATTCCACAATGTTCTTTGTCCACCATATGCTAACTCACTTTGTGACATTAACATATATGAGCCCACAATCAAAATAAGAAGACAAACATAAATCTAAGATTGGAATTCAAGTGTATTTTCATTAAAATCTGTAGAATCTATACATTACCAAAACAACACAATGCTAGGAAACATACCCAAAATCTAGGCTCTCCTTGTTCAGTCTTTTACATTGATTTTCAACATAACATCAACAACAACAAAAAGGTAAAAATAGCTCCATATATACCACTAGTCACCTTGGAATCCCAAAAATTAGGATGCAACAAGCTACGGGTCACCAAGGCAAGGGTTAGGGTTTTCACCCACCAAACCAACTGGATTCAATCAAAATTTATTTCATTGGAGGAAAACCAAGCAACCTGGAAAAACCAGATCCTAAAATGATCTCCATTTATGATAATTTTTCTGACTTGTGTACTGAAGATCATGAATTTACCAAGTTTATCAATCTAATCAACCACTTGCAACATGCCTTGAGCAACTCTTTCATGCTACAAACCATCTGCAAACAATTATCAAACTTTCTACACCACACTGCATCAGTTGGTGAAATCTTTTCTACCAAATCCAGCTGCTAAAGCATTAAAAATCAATCCTTCTGTCATTGAAAAACCTTTAAAAATTTCAAACTTCTGAAGAAATAGCTACCTAGACACATTTAAAATGTAGCCGTCAATTTTATCTCTTCCTCACAGATCAGGTGGCTCTAATTAATCTCTGCAAACATCACAAATCATTTGAAAAGTCTATAGCCACCTCAACACCTTGCAGCCAATGAAAAATGAACACACCAGTGGCACCTAATAGTAGACCCACCAACCTAAGCCTTTAAATCAGATGGTGGTCACATGAGCGCATGGCTTGGAAAGATTCCATGAGATAAAGTGACAACCCTAGATCCTATTCCTCTTGAAAGATTCAGGCCCACTAACATGTCCTCGTTATTATCCAAATTGACCAATCAGGAAATAGCATGTTAGTACCCACTAGCAGGGAGGTCCCACTAAGAAACACCATATCATCTGGAAGATCAGACGGTTATTGTATGATTGCATATCTTGGAAATATTCCATGCGATCATATGTTAGCTGTTGATCTTGAATCTCCTATAGATGTCATTAAAACTTGGCCCCACTTGCTTTATGAGCCACTTCACCAAATCATAAAGTGCCACATTACACAAAGTGGGCCCATTGCCTTCCCTTATGGTCTAATATTGAATCAACGGCCATCACATGATCTCATGGCTTGGAAATATTCCATGTGATCATACGCCAGCCATAGATCTTAAAGCAACTGAATGCCAGGCCCCGCAGACAAATTCCATGTCACTGTCCTCAACCACTCAGAGAAGAACACATCAGCTCCAAATGACAACATATCCACATGTATTATCTTCATAAAATGGGTCTACCATCATGTGACTCAGTGACTAAAAAGAAGGCATAAACCGCTAGCAGAGTCACTGAATGTTTTGGGTTTAACTACCAGGAACAAGAGATCTTGCGACTGAGGAAAAATCAAAGTCACCAAATAGAATTACTAATCACCTAGAAACTTAGAGAACTAGCGACAACATAGTCACAAAATCACTGAATGTCATTTCTAATTGTTGAGATCTAGAAACTAGAGAGAAAAGCTAATCGCCCAGCAAGTCACTGAAAGATAAGGAATATTCTGAAAGCATTGAGAGATCTCGTGACAAAAGGATTTTGGGAAGTCACTGGCCTGAAAGGAATATACCTTTTGAATCAAGAGATTGAGAAACTAAAGCAATACATAACCATGTTCACCAAGTCACCGAATGCTAGGACCTTAGCCTCCAAGAACAAGAGAATACGCGAACACTGCAGTCTCCCAATCACCGGATAAGATGTAACCTACCAATATTATCTTGAGATTACCTGACTACAGGAAAAGACAATTGCCCACAAAGGAAAAAGAACATGTGCTAAAAGGAGGCCTAAGTGACTTGAAAAAGTAACAGAGAAATAGAACAAGGCTAAGGTTTTTGGACTTGAACAAATTTATGAAGCCCTAAACATGAAAAATAACCTATTTCTCAGACCTTAAAGCATGAATATCTCCCTGGTCTTTGCAAATGAACACATGTGCCCTATAATGTAGCTTGGAGGCACCGTGAAGAATCATAGGCTAAGGACCCAAGCCATGAAATCCTTTAAAACTTTCTCGCACATTAAGACAAGGATGCAACAGGGCATAGCACCTTCACAAAATTTCACATGAATAGACTACTTTCTGAGGATTTTTTTGCTATGACAGGAAAATGGCCTAATAGTGGCTCTATCTAGGGATGATGGGAAACTTGTGCACATGCAAGAATTCAGAATCTTTGGGGAGAGCAGACCACCTACTAGACAAAAATTAAGGGAACCCTCTCAAAAATTAGCAACCGAACCAGGAAAATAGGAAGGAAAAAACATAACAGAAAGGGAAAAATATTTACAAATATTTACAAGCTTTGAGACTTTACTTGGTGGCCCCCAGCCACCAAAATAAAATTAGTGACCCTGCAGAGTCAAAAATCAGATTTTCATACACATATGTGACCAAACACCTGAAATTATCTTGACCATTCAGTGGCCAACATATGTGAATAACCATGGGTTGAAAGATGAAATTGTACTAGTCACTACCCATGTTCTTCCAGTCACCACCATTACATTCATACTCATATTCCAAGAAGTAAGGAACATCACTTACTTCTTCTTGATGATTAGAAAAAATAAAAAATTTATCTAGTAATGCATTAGAAAATAAAGCATACTGATCATCATGCATTACTACAAAAATACCTAGCTGAGAAGGACTTGGATCCTCAAATTTATTTTCATACATTACCGTAGCCACTGAGCAACTTGGTTCCTCTATGATGTTTTTATTAACATGATCATGAACCAAGTGAAGGTCTCTTTGAGAAACATTGGGATAGTGATCTATATCATTATTTGCATCGAAAGAGTTTCTGTCTCAATCATTGAAGACAAAATCCTCAATACTATCACCATCACTATCATATTTGGCAAAAGAAGGAAAAGGATATGAACAAGAAACTTTTTCATTAATTGAATTTCTATGACAAGAAAACACACTGTCATTTCCTTCAACTTCTTCTCTTGTAGAGTCACTATAGGAGGGGAACTATAATATACATGGGTCACATTGATCACTTTGAACACTGGCCTCATTATCAGTGTCAAAGACTATGTCAAAGGGAAGCTGCAAATCGAAGTCCATAACAGGTGCATACCTTTGGAACTCCTCAGCCAAAAGTGCTGAAATCTTTTCACTTCTCAATGGACTTTGGGCCTTGTCTTCATCTTCCTCAGCTTCACCCTTATTGCTACAAACATCATCCCTGTCAAGGACAAGAATGGATATCTCTGGCCTTAGATCACCTTGTGTGAAGAAATCACTACAGGAATCATCATCTGCATCATATCCAATACTCTACCCTTCACACAAAACATCATCATACTAGGACAAGAAAGTTGCCTTCTCATGTTGAATAAAAGAAGAATCTGCAGACAAACTAGAAATATTGTCAACTTCAGATTCATCTTCAACATCCTCATATGCATTGACCTCAATATCAACTTCATAGTCAATACTTTCTGCATAATGAGAATCAACATCAGAAACACTGGCCTCTTCATGATCAACATAAGGAACACCAGTCTTCGCAATCTCATGTGCACCTCTAACTGCCAGATCTCAATCTTTCTCTTTGCTATTTCCTTCTTGAGAGTAGCAACCTCATCAAAATGTTCTACAAATTTTTCCCTCAATACATCCCAAGAAGGGATTGATCATGAAGGCAAGGACAGGAACCATTTCCTTGCACCATTAGTAAATGTCTTCAAAAATAACCTCATGGAAACATCTTCATGCTCAATGTCCATTTCACCAAAAAGACCCATGACATCATGAGTATGTGCAAGAAAATGAGGGGCCAAAAAGTGGCGATGTGAAAAATATTCACTTTTCACTCGTCCAAAAGTGCATGAAAGTGCTTGTTGACTTTTTAGTAGGCCTAGGTGTCAGTACACCTGGGCAAACCTACCACCAAAGCACATGCCTAATTGGGTACCCAAAAATATCAGGTACCCGATAACTATGGCATATATCTGGGACCCGCGAGCCCTATTCTTCATTTCCTAGCGCGATTCTATGAATTTCTAACCACAATTTTTTGATACTCGATATATTTTCAGATACTTGATATTGGAAACCCCAAATTTGACTTCGAGCATATTCGGTAAGTAGTTAATTGTATATTTTTATTAATTTATTTCATTTTCATTCTAAATGTAGTGTTTTTTTTTAAAATAGGGTTTTGTATTTATATTTGTAATAATATTTGAAACTTAGATTTGTTTTTTATTTAATTAGGCATGGCTGATAACAATGAAGAAAATAACCCTCCAAATAACAATCCCGAAAACAATCCCCCATATCTAAACCCTAAATCTTTACAAGATTTGATACAAGAAAATTTGAACACAATGCGAGGTTTCCAAAACACGTATCAAAATATACCTACATTAGCTCCCATGCCTACCACACTAAATACAATTGTTGGAATATTGACACACTCACGTAGCAACATAATGCTGCTCTTCATTGTCATGATGATATGCATGACCAATTTGATGACGGGCTTTACCATGATGAGATTGCGGCCCTTAATATAATGAAGGAAGATATAGCCACCCTTTTTGTCAATCCTAAAACTGGAATACTAGTTGACCCCAAAAAGCCCAAATTATCAATAAAATGGTGCACAAATGAAGCAATGCACAGAAAATTTTGGGATCGCTGGTGGATGGTTTTTGATAAACCACCACATAGCAATTTGGAGGTCCCATTTTATTTCCTTAAAAAATTGAATGCTGAGTTTATGCTTGGTCAACATGTTGATTATTGGAGTATGAGGCCCAACATGGGCATAGGCAGAGGAGCTCCTCAGACTAGGCCATCTTCCCAATGCCAAAAGGCCACTACCTTTGTCCCCCCCACTGATGTTGCACCCCCTCCTCTAGTGCAGCATCCTGATATCATTAGAGAGGCTACTGAATAGACTATTAGGGCCATTCATTTACTAAGTGATCAGTTGATCACACAAACTAGGTTAGTGTTGCCTCCTATGGATGCTGCTGGCGCATCGACATCTCATCGGAGTTCACATGTATGGGAGCCCCATATGTGCATTATGTCTAGGCATATGTGCCTCGGACCACTTACTAATTCTGATATATATTAGTTTCATGATATTGATGAGGGAGATATAGGAGAGGCTGCTGCAGAGGCTGCAACACCTCATGGAGCATCTACATCTCATGAGAGTGCTTAGGAGGTGCACATAGAGCCATTGACTCCTGT
This sequence comes from Chamaecyparis obtusa, assembly GCA_027943335.1. NCBI lineage: Eukaryota > Viridiplantae > Streptophyta > Pinopsida > Cupressales > Cupressaceae > Chamaecyparis > Chamaecyparis obtusa. The sequence continues at coordinate 311,759 of BSBK01009033.1, read as the reverse complement.
TGATATGATAAGAGTAAACATTATAAATAAATTTTTCACATGACTTATTTAATTTAAAAATAATTTATTTATTTAGACTAGTTTTAATGATTGCATGCACTTATGTATATATATTTTTTCCATTTATGTTCAGTCGATGACATAGGAGGAGGTGAGACAGGTGGATGAGTCCACACTTTCAGCCATTTCATTTGGCCTTGATGACTATACGGTATATTATAAATTATGTACCCATTAATTTTTTTTTATATCATTTGGTGTACATGCTTAAATCTCTATCAATTAGAGCAATAAAATTCATACATTTACTAATATATATTGTCATCTTATTGTGTTCTTGTAGGCTACAGCCGATGTCAGTGGAGGGTGTGAGGGGGTTCCTTCATCAGGTGTCGACAAAGGAAAGGTAGTTAATTGTTTAAGATTAATTATGCATGCATATGTATGCCACTTGTGTGTAGTAATAAATATTTTACTTGCACTTTATTGTATAGGGTGTGTCTATTGATGATGTCTCGACACCGGTTCGGTGGTGTAGGGTTACAGGCATCTCGATTCAGAGTGATAGCCCGATTGTACATAGACTTTTACATATTGTTATTTGTATTTTGTAACTAGGGTTGCTATGATGAAGTACATTGATATATAATTGACAATCTTTTTACTCTCATAGGTTACTCCGACTGTGAGGGAGGTCCCACGAGAATCTTTTGTTTCTTTTTTGACCCAGCCCACTGTTCCAGAGGAGGGATCACCAGATGTAAGTTTTAATTTTAGTTCAATCAATTTGTAATTTTATTGTGCTATCATCCTATTTTGTAGATTTATTACTCTATGTTGCTCCCATGAGAATCTTTCATTTCTTTGTTGACCCAGCCCACTATTCCAGAGGAGGGATCACTAGATGTAAGTTTTAATTTTAGTTCAATCAATTTGTAATTTTATTATGCTATCATCCTATTTTGTAGATTTATTACTCTATGTTGCACCAGTTTACTAATCTCATTATTGCAAATATATATTTATAGGTCAGAGTTGGTATTGTTGGCATGGTCCCTTCGCTACCTAGGACTTATGCTAGGACACCTAATCGTGGTAGGTGATAGAGAGACCAGGTACAAATTTATTTGTATTCAGTTATAATTTTAATTAAATTAGTGTTCAAAAATTATGAATTATATATATATATATATATATATATATATATATATATATATATATATATGTACAAATCATATAAAGTAAGCAATCTAACTTTGGTTTGAACTCATTTTTTATGCAGGATCAATCAGAGCCCAACACTTCTTCAAAGAGGCTACATTTTGATGATCCCCCTATAGCATAGGATGCAATTTTAGTTTTGTGGTCATTTAGAGATGACACTTGGCACATTTTGAGATGGCATATATGCCACATTTTACACCTTAAAACATTGATTTTGTAGACATTTTGAAATGGCATGTGCCATATTTGTATATGGACATACTTTTGATACATTTGATACATATATAAAACATATTCATTTATATGTTATATTTGCCTCATCTTTTGTATATACATATTTATTATTCATGTTTATGGAATTGAATGGTAAAGTTATATCTTGACTATGATTATCATTATGATTTAAATTATATCTTGTTGAAGTTACATTTGTTTTTCTTTACTCTGGAATACCCTGTTCATGGAGCTTATTATGTTTGAGGTTTAACTTCTTATTGGTGAATAGATTTGTCTTTTATAGAAACACTTACAAAATGACCCTTAAACCCCAAACAAAAAGACTCAACCAACACCAATAGTTGGGTCACTTCGCTATTGAGAAGCGTAAGTGCCCTTTGAATTATCTGGGTACAGCTCCCCATGCAGGATTTACAATGAATCAACTAAACTATAAATGATAATGCTTTTAACCTAAAAGCAATAAAGGCTTACAAACATCTATTCATAAACACAAGATAGACATGAAGGGACTAATTTACTGAAAAGAAAAGGATAGTAAATGCTACAAATTTCATTTGCCTAAACAATGCATTACAGAAAGAAACTAAGAGAGAAAGACGAATGGTTCTTTCCAAATACATGAAAAACTATAGCATAAAGTCCACAGATGATCATGTTGATGATCAGATGTAACAGATACGCATTCAAAAGAAACCAATATCATTCAAAGATGAATATCAATCAGAAAGTGAGCATCTAAAATCAAAGTTTTAATATGCTAACATATCCTTCTTTAAACACAACAAAACAACAAAGATTATGTTGTTCATGTACATTAATCATTATCTAAAAATAAAATCCCTCTTTCCCTACATTACAATAAAAATCCTAATCTATCGCTTCCCTGGCACAAAGTCTCTCAGGTCAGGCAGAATCCAAAACCCCCAAAATCTCCTCTACGAGCCTTACTTATTTTCCCCTTTCGGTTAGTTTCTTTCCTGTTATAATAACTAATTCTTGAGGACATGTCTATCTACATCTTCTTTCTTGAATACATTAAATTATCCCTTTGTGAGTGCCTTAGTAATATTTTGTTATGAAAGTCCATGTTACTTGGTCCTCTACATCTTTCAAAATGGATCTATTCCTATAGAATAGTGCCATCTGGATCTTATTGCAACACAAGTGTTAATGCCTCTGTGTTTTGATTAGACGCTTGGTGCTATAACTAGAGGGTGTCATTTTTGGCTCTCCACAAACATACCGCTTCATGCAAGTGACACCAAGAAACATTTTGTCGAAGCCATCATACATAAGTATTTTTAGATTCAATTGCGAGCACATCCTCCTCAATTTTCCCACCCTGTGAACCTAAAGCCAACATCTCTGAATCATGACTGATGTCAACACAAAGAACTGCATTATCATGCGTCATGAAGGCCTCATCAGCTTGGTATTGAAAATTGTTTGAAATATAGATGGAGTAACTGAGAGGGGGGGGGGGGGGTGAATCAGTTAACCACAAAAATATTACCACAGATCCCTTAGATGTCTTATTAAATCATTTTCTGCTATTACTCGGTAAACATACAGAGAAATGTTGTAACTTGGTTATTGTAGTGAGCATTAATTATAACTGTTCTTAAGTATTCATCAGTGATTAACATGCATGCATAAAGAAAATAACATGAACACAAGAGACACTAGATTTAACATGGAAACCCAATATGGGAAAAACCACCAATGTAACTAGTTACTATTTTTCACTCTTCTGAAGTGATGCCCTATTAGGAGCCAACCCAGTTAAAGGTTACAAAACACACTATTAGGTGTGACCTTGTTAGAGGATTTAATCACCCTATTAGGAGTGGCCTTGTAAGAGGTCTTTGAAATAATTCAATAGAACTGTCACCTTGTTAGAGTATTTACAAAATGGCTGTTAAACCAACTCTGTTAAGAGATTTTGAAATCACTGCTACAATCGTAAGAAAGTAATAATGAAGTGACCTAAATAACAATACAACTAAATTGCTGATTAAAGATCTTTGTTCTGCTTCACTAGATCCTTCCTGATCAAATATATCTCTGCTGCTCCTCAAGGATATCTAATCATCCTTAAAAATTTGCTCACACTTTCCTTCTTTTCCACTTGCACACTTTTAATTCACAACTTGACCTTCTATATATACCATTCTGATTTGTCAAGTTGGCACTAATAATCATTACAAACATTACTAATCATTACAACAGTCAGCTAGAATAAACAAACTTTATTTCTCAAATTAACAAAATCCTTTACTGGGCCAACCTTGCTCGATAAACACTAATCTGAAAAGATTTCCTTTGGTGACCGAGAGAACTTGGTAAGCACTATGAATTTTACAACATCCTTTGGAGAATGAGTGAACTCGGTAAACACTAACTTTCCTTCCATACTTTCCTTTGATGCCCGAAAGATCTTGATAGACACTGAAAACTGCCTGCTGACCGACTGAGCTCAGTAAATACTGGGAATTGCTTTGCTGACCGAATGACCTTGATAATGATATGACATTTGTGTGACATCAAAGACAACACACAATTAATCCAACAATCTCCCTCTTTGGCATTGATGGCAACACAACATGTCATAGTGAAATTTTACAGAAAACATAGAATAAGGAACATATCCTTAGCTTCATTTTGATTCTCATCTATGAGAACTCCCTCTATCAGTAAACTTCTCTTTCTAACTGAAAACTCTCCAAGAAAACTGTCCCTCTTAGAAATCTTAAGAAATTTCTTAAAATATGATAGCAAACTCTCCCTCTTTGACAACACATGCCAAAGACAACACATACCAGGTGAATAGCAATGTACCTTGAGTACTGATTCATATGCAATGATTCCTTGACTAAGCTGCATCAACCGACTGATCTTCAATATGCTCTGGTTGATGCATCACTAAAACTTCATTTAGTGAGCCTCGGATAGGGGAATGACCCCTAACTTACCTCTTAGATACAAGAATGCATCCTTAGGTAGTGGCTTGGTGAATATATTTGCAATCTATTCTTTTGTATGAACATATTCTAATCTGATTTCCTTGTCCTACACCAATTCTCTGACAAAATGATATTTAATAGCAATGTGCTTGGTTTTGGAATGCATTACTGGACTCTTAGAAATATTTATTGCACTTGTATTATCACAAAACATAACAATTGGTTCTTTGATTTTGACCTTCATGCCTTCCAATAACTATTTAAACCAAACAATATTAGAGTAGTTTACTACTGCAACAACATATTCTACTTCTGTCATGGATTGGGATGTGCAATTTTTATTTTTACTAGTTCAAGATACCAACGTCTTGCCAAGAAAGAATGCTCCACCACTTGTACTCTTTATGTCATCAATGTTTCCTACCCAATCAACATCAGTAAACACTTTTAAGTCCAGATTGCTTCCAAATTTATACCATAAAACATAATCTTTTGTTCCTTTCAAGTACCTCAAGATTCTTTTGATTGCCAGCATATGATTTTATCTAGGTTTTGCTGAGAATCTTGCTACTATACCAACTACTAAGGCAATATTAGGCCTTGTATGAACTACATACTGTAATTTTCCAATCATTGATCTGTATAAGGTCTGATCTACTTCTTTTGAATCATCATCTTTGGTAAGCTTCAGTCTAGTACACATGGGTGTACCAACTAGTTTTGAATCTTCCATACCAAACTTCTTAAGTATTTCCTTGATGTATTTAGATTGAGTAATGTAGATACCATTCTTGCTTTGCTGAATTTGAAGACCAACAAAGAACTTTATTTGACCAAACATAGACATTTCAAATTCTTTGTTCATTTTCTCTAAAAATTCTTTGCACTGATCATCATTACCTGTAAACACAGTATCATCCAAAAATATTTCTGCCAAAACAATTATGTTATCTGGTCCTTCCTTGAAGTTCAAACTACTGTTGTCATTAGCTCTTTTGAAACCAATCTGAATAAGATAGTTATGTAATTTTTCATACCATGCTCTAGGGGCTTGTTTCAGACCATACAATTCTTTGTGTAACTTGCAGACCATATCCCTTTTGTCTGGATCAATAAAACCTTCAGGTTTCTCAATGTAGACTTCTTCATCAAGAATACCATTGAGAAATGTAGATTTTACATCCATCTGATATACCTTAAATCCTTTATGTGTTGCATATGCAAGTAGATTTCTTACACCTTCTAATCTTGCAACAGGAGCAAAAGTCTCACCATAATCTATACCTTCTTCTTGAGAATATCCTTTACATACCAATCTAGCTTTGTTTCTTGATACTTGACCATCTTCATTCAACTTATTCCTGAATACCCATTTTGTTCCAATTACATTTTTGTCTTTAGGCCTAGGTACAAGAGTCCATGTTTTATTCTTCTCTATTTGTTCTATTTCTTCATTCAAAGCCTCAATCCAACTTTCATTTTCTAATGCATCTTTGACATTTCTAGGTTCAAAATCAGAAAGTAAACATGTACCTTTTAGTTTACTTCTTGTCATAGTACCTTCTAATTTGTTCCCAATAATTTGATCTAGTGTATGATGCCTCTTGACATATTTGGCCAATACAGGTTCCTTGCCTCTTGAATGAGTTACATTGTCATCTTCTTGAATTTCATCTTCAAGTTCAGGTTGCTCGGGCTCGGTAGATATTTGCTCGGTAGCTTCAGACTGAGACTCGGTTCCTTGTGACTCGGTTTGAACTTCTTATTGTGACTCGGTTACTATACTGGGCTCGGTAGATGCAGACTCCTTATTGACAGATGTTTCTAGCAATGTATCAGGTTTAATGTATACAAATCTCCTGTAATCCTCTGGTTCCCTTTTGCTTTCTTCTTCAGTCTTTTCTACAAACTCATCAACTTTCACATGTGCACTTTCTATGATTTTGAGAGTAGACAAATTCAAACATTTATATGCCTTACTCTTGCAAGAATATCCGAAAAATATTCCTTCATCACTTTTTACATCAAATTTTCCTTTTCTAGATTCTTTTAAGATGTAACATTTACTACCAAATACTTTTAGGTAACTTACATTGGTTTTATAGCCATACCATAACTCATAAGGAGTTTTGAATGTGTCTTTCCTCAACTGTACTTGGTTTAAGGTATGAACTGTAGTGCTGATAGCTTCCTTCCAGTATTTCATAGCAATGTTATTTTCAATCATTAAAGTCCTTGCACAATCCATGATAGATCTATTCCTCCTTTTGGCTATTCCATTCTGCTCAGGAGTTTTTGGGGCTAATACCTATATTTTGATTCCTCTTTCAATGCAAAAATTATTGAATTCATGGGAGATGAATTCACCACCTCTGTCTGATCTCAAGCACTTCATTCTTTTCCCTGTTTCTTTTTCTACTCTTCCCAAATACCATTTGAACTTCTCAAATGCTTCTGACTTTTCTCTTAGATACATAACAGTCATCATTCTAGAGTAGTCATCAAGAAAGAGAATAAAGAATTTTTCTCCAGTATAGCTCTCAATTCCAATAGGTCCACATAAATAAGTATGCACAATTTCCAAAATATCTTTAGACTTATAGTTTTTACTTCTAAAGCTAGTCTTTCCCATTTTTCCAATCTGACAATTCTTGCATAGACCAATATCAAGTTTCTTCAGAGTAGGAATGCCTCTTACTTTCTTGAATTTGCTTATTTTCACCATGTTATCAAAATTTACATAACATAACATTTTGTGTCATAACCAACTTTCTTCAATTTGAGCAATAAAACATGAGCATTCACCAAGATCAAGATAAAACAAGTTACCTTTGGTTTGTTTACCTGATCCAATCAGTTTTCCCTTGTCATCCAGTAGTCTTGCTTTGCCATTCATGAATTCAACTTTGAATCCAATGTTGATTAGTTGTACTATATTTAGAAGATTATGCTTTAGTCCTTCAACCCAATATGCATTATCACATATAAGCTCTTTGGTTAATGAGATTCATCCTCTCCCTTTTATACAACAAGGTTCATTGTTTCCAAACCTTACATTACCACCATCATAGTCTTCAAGGTGTTCAAACTTTGTTCTATCACCAGTCATATGATGTGAACATCCACTGTCTATGATCCATGTATCATTTTTGCTTATATGAGAGATAAGTGCCATCTCATCTTCATCATCATCATATTCATCTTTTATAGCAATGAAGACAATTTCTTCTTCACTATCATCAGAATCCTTAGCCAAAAAACATGTTTTCTTACCTTTATCCTTGAATGATTTGAAATTCTTCTTGCCATTGTACTTGTGACCTTTCTTCTCATCCTTGCTTTGCTTGTTTGGGCACCTAGCTGCAATATGACCAATTTCTTCACATGAAAAATAGATTAAGGGAGTTTTACCTTTGTATTTACCTCTGCCTCTAGAATATTTCTTTGCAAGTAATGCTTCAATAACTTCAAGATCACTATCAAAACTTTCCTCTGATTGGATTTTCTTGCCCTTCTTAAGTGAAAATTTGGCCTCAAATGCTGATTCAATATTTTTGGAAGTTGGAACATAGTTGTCATAGTTATCCAAATCAAAAGCTATCAATCTTCCCACTAAGGCATCCAAAGTTATATTATGATTTTGTTCACATCTTCTTTCTTGAATAGTAGATACTCTTATTGCATAGATAGGAAGTAATGTTCTGAGAACCTTACTTATAATAGTTTCATCATCAATTGTTCCTCCAGAAGCTCTGATTGCACTAACACTTACCTTGATCCTTTCAACATATTTTGCAATGTTTTCATCTTCTCTCATTTTGTAGTCTTTGATCTCATAAAATTATTCATAGCTAAGAGTTGATGCAATGTCTATCATCATGGTGTTATGGTTCTTTTTCTCTGCAATGTCTTCAACAGTTAATGTGCCAGTAGGAACTGTATATTCTTGATCAAGATATTTGCATCCTGAATCACCAATGGAAGCTAGATGGAGTCTCATGAGACCTTGCCATGCTGAAAAGTTATCTCTGTTAAGCCTTGGAATTTCTCTCTTGTAAGACATCCTGATCTTTAGCTTAGGTCCTTGAAACCCTTCCTGCAAGCACCAAAAGCTCTAATACCAATTGTTGGAAATATAGATGGAGTAATTGAGAGGGGGGGGGGGGTGAATTAGTTAACTAAAAAAATATTACCACAAATCCCTTAGATGTCTTATTAAATCATTTATTGTTGTTACTCGGTAAACATATAGAGAAATGTTGTAACTCGGTTATTGCAGTGAGCATTAATTATAACTATTCTTAAGTATTCATCAGTGATTAACATGCATGCATAAAGAAAATAAAATGAACATAAGAGACACTAGATTTAACGTGGAAACCCAATATGGGAAAAACCACCAATGTAACTAGTTACTATTTTTCACTCTTCTGAAGTGATGCCCTATTAGGAGCCAACCTAGTTAAAGGTTACAAAACACACTATTAGGTGTGACCTTGTTAGAGGATTTAATCACCCTGTTAGGAGTGGCCTTGTAAGAGGTCTTTGAAACAATTCAATAAAAATGTCACCATGTTAGAGGATTTACAAAATGGCTGTTAAACCAACTCTGTTAAGAGATTTTGAAATCACTGCTACAATGGTAAGAAAGTAACAATGAAGTGACCTGAATAATGATGCAACTAAATTGCTGATTATAGATCTCTGTTCTACTTCACTAGATCCTTCTTGATCAAATATATCTCTAATGCTCCTCAAGGATATCTAATCATCCTTCAAAATTCGCTCACACTTTCCTTCTTTTCCACTTGCACACTTTTAATTCACAACTTGACCTTCTATATATACCATTCAAATTGTCCATTCAGATTTGTCAAGTCGGCACTAATAATCATTACAAACATTACTAATCATCACAACAGTCAGCTGGAATAAACAAACTTTATTTCTCAAATTAACAAAATCCTTTACTGGGCTAACCTTGCTTGATAAACACTAATCCAAAAAGATTTCCTTTGGTGACCGAGAGAACTTGGTAAGCATTGTGAATTCTGCAACATCCTTTGGAGACTGAGTGAACTTGGTAAACACTAACTTTCCTTCCATACTTTCCTTTGACACCTGAAAGATCTCGGCAGACACTGAAAACCACTTACTGACCGACTGAGCTTGGTAAATACTAGGAACTTCTTTGCTGACTGACTGAGCTTGATAATGATATGACATTTGTGTGACATCAAAGACAAAACACAATTAATCCAACAATCTCCTTCAGACAATTGTATCCAACAGAAAATCACTCTTAAGTTTCCCACTGATATAGTCCCAGACCTCTATGAATCCAACAACCAAGCATGAAACAAGGTTCTATCCATCGGGAAAGATGTTGTGTCCTCCTTGACATTCGGTGTTGGGGCATTCTCATGAAATGATAATGTCTTAATATTGAAATTGCATTATAGATTATCATGTTCCTGAATGCCAATACTGTCGATGTGCAAAACCAATTCTCATTGTCATTGACCAGTCTAACCTGACAAAGCTTTGGAAACTTCATTCTTGGATACCTTTTACTAGTTCTACTACTCCTATATGTAATTTCATATGTCATGCTCTACTTGTGGGCATTCTGTCGAATAGTTTACATATACTATCTATGCTTCCAAGTCACAATTTTTATGGGACTCGATAGTTAAAATTATAACCGACCCTGAGGATGATGGCATGTCCTTGGATAGATAGTGGCATTGATAGCCTCTCCAACCATTTCATTCTACCTTCATAACCATAACAAAAAGGACAATGTCTACTCAAAAAAATTTCTACTTGTTCCACGAGCCCCGGAAGATTGCTGCCTAATCATGCTTAGTGCACCTTGGGGTCACTTGGGTTGAGCATGGTCACGAGCATTTCGGTGACTCTGTGGGTAGAATGGGGTTGTAATTTCCATTTACTTGGCCAGCTAGAGCTGATGGAGTAGATGGTTCGATGCTAGGTCAAACATTTTGAAAGATACACTGCTAAACCACTTTCAACTTACCTTGACTGTAAGTTTTGGCATCGACTGAGATCACCTTGCCAAATGCAAATGAATTTGAATCACCCAAAACTAAGGGAGGTTATTGTAGACCTAAAAAACATGATCCTATAATAATTGACCATTTGTTGATAGCCCTCACGAGGTTCAAGCTATGAGTCCCAGAAGATCATTGCCCAATCGTGCTTAGTGCACCTTGGGGTCACTTGGGTTGAGCGTGGTTGCGAGCATTCCGATGACTTTGTGAGTAGAACAGAGTTGTCACTAGCATTTACCCAGCCAAATAGAGCCAATGGAGTAGATGGTTCGATGCCAGGTCAGACGGTTTGAAAGATACATTGTTGAGCCACTTTCAACTGACCCTCATTGCAAGTTTTGGCATCGACTAAGATCACCTTGCCAAATGCAAACAAAGTTGAATCACCCAAAACTAAGAGAGGTTATTATAGACCTCAAAAACATGATCCTGTAGTACCTAATAGTTTTTCAATACCTCTCATGAGGTCCAAGATACGAGCCTGAGAAGATCACTGCCCAATCGTGCTTAGTGTACCTTGCGATCACTTGGGTCGAGCATGGTCGCAAGCGTTTCGATGACTCTATGAGAAAAATGGGGTTGTCACTAGCATTTACCCAGCCAACTGGAGATGATGGAGTAGATGGTTCGATGTTAGGTTAGAGGGTTTGAATGATATGATGCTGAGCCACTTTTAATTGACCCTCACTGCAAGTTTTGGCATTGACTGAGATCGCCTTGCCAAATGCAAATGAAGTCAAATTGCCCAAAACTGAGAGAGGTTATTGTAGACCACCAAAACATGATCTTGTAGCATCTAATAGTTTGTCAATATCTCTCATGAGCTCTGAGATATGAGCCCCATAAGATCACTGCCCAATCATGCTTAGTGCACCTTGGGGTCACTTGGGTTGAGCATGGTTGTGAGTGTTCCGGTGACTCTTTAGGTAGAATGGAGTTATGACTAGAATTTACCTGGCCAATTGGAGTTGATGGAGTAGATAGTTCAATGCCAAGTTAGATGGTTTGAAAGATATGCTACTGAGCCACTTTCAACTGACCCTGACTACAAGTTTTGGCATCGACTGAGATCGCCTTGCCAAATGAAAATGAAGTTGAATCACCCAAAACTGAGAGAGGTTATTGTAGACCTCACAAATATGATCCTATAGCACCTAATGATTTGTTGATAGCTCTCACAAGGTCTAAGATACGAGTCCTAGAAGATCGCTGCCCAATCATGCTTTGTGCACCTTGGGGTCACTTGGGTTGAGCATGGTCGCGAGCATTCCAGTGACTCTGTGGGTAGAACAGCGTTGTCATTAGCATTTATCCAGCCAACCAGAGCTAATGGAGTAGATGGTTTGAAAGATACGCTACTGAGCCACTTTCAACTGACCCTCACTACAAGTTTTGGCATCGACTGAGATCGCCTTGCCAAATGTAAATGAAGTTGAATCACCCAAAACTGAGAGAGTTTATTAAAGACCTTGAAAACATGATCATATAGCCCTTGATAGTTTGTCAATACCTCTCACGAGGTCAAAGATATGAGCCCTAGAAGATCACTGTCCAATCGTGCTTAGTGCACCTTGGGGTCACTTGGGTCGAGTGTGGTCGCGAGCATTTCGATGACTCTATGGGTAGAATGGGGTTTTCACTGGCATTTACCTACCAACCAGAGCTGATGGAGTAGATGGTTTGATGCCAGGTTAGATGGTTTGAAAGATATGATGCTGAGCCACTTTCAACTAACCGTCACTGTAAGTTTTCGTATCGACTGAGATCACCTTGTCAAATGCAAACAAAGTCAAATCACCCAAAAATGAGATAGGTTATTGTATACCTCAAAAATATGATCTTGTACCACCTAATAGTTTGTCAATCACTCTCATGAGGTCCGAGATATGAACCCCAGAAGATCACTACCCAATCATGCTTAGTGCACCTTTGGGTCACTTGGGTCGAGCATGGTTGTGAGTGTTCTGGTGACTCTGTGGGTAGAATGGGGTTGTCACTAGCATTTACCTAGCCAACTAAAGCAAATGGAGTAGATAATTTGATGTCAGGTCAGACGGTTTGAAAGATATGCTGCTGAGCCACTTTCAACTGACCCTTATTGCAAGTTTTGGCATCGACTAAGATTGCCTTGCCAAATACAAATGAAGTTGAATCATCCAAAATTGAGAGAGGTTATTGTAGACCTCAAAAACATGATCCTGTAGCACCTAATATTTTTTTGATAGCTCTCACGAGGTCTGAGATATGAGCCCCAGAAGATCACTGCCCAATCGTGCTTAGTGCACCTTGGGGTCACTTCGGTCGAGCGTGGTCACGAGCATTCCGGTGACTCTGTGGGTAGAATGGGGTTGTCACTAGTGTTTATCCAGCTAACTAGAGCCAATGGAGCAGATGGTTTGATGCCAAGTTGGATGGTTTGAAAGATATTCTACTAAGCCACTTTCAACTAACGCTCACTGCAAGTTTTGGCATCGACTGAGATCGCCTTGCCAAATGCAAATGAAGTTGAATGGCCCAAAACTGAGAGAGGTTATTGTAGACCTCAAAAACATGATCCCATAGCACTTATTAGTTTTTCAATAGCTCTCACGAGGTCCAAGATATGAGCCCCAGAAGATCACTTCCCAATCATGCTTAGTGCATCTTGGGGTCACTTGGGTCGAGCGTGGTCGCGAGCATTCCGGTGACTCTATGGGAAAAATAGGGTTGTCACTAGAATTTACCCAACCAACCAAAGCTGATGAAGTAGATGGTTTGATGCCAGGTTAGACGGTTTGAAAGATATGCTGCTGAGCCACTTTCAACTGACCCTCATTGCCAGTTTTGGCATCGACTGAGATCACCTTACCAAATGCAAACGAAGTTGAATCACCCAAAACTGAGAGAGGTTATTGTAGAACGCGAAAAAAAAATCTTTTAGCACCTAATAGTTTTTTGATAGCTCTCACGAGGTCTACGATACGAGCCCCAGAAGATCACTACCCAATCGTGCTTAGTGCACCTTGGGGTCACTTGGGTTGAGCGTGGTCGTGAGCGTTCTGGTGACTCTATGGGTAGAACAGGGTTGTCACTGGCATTTACCCAGTCAACTAGAGCTAATGGAGGAGATGGTTCAATGCCAAGTCAGACGGTTTGAAAGATACGCTGCTGAGCCACTTTCAACTGACCCTGACTACAAGTTTTGGCATCGACTAAGATTGCCTTGCCAAATGCAAACGAAGTCGAATCGCCCAAAACTGAGAGAGGTTATTGTAGACCTCAAAAGCATGATCCTGTAGCACCTAATAGTTTTTTGATAACTCTCACGAGGTCTGAGATACAAGTCCCAAAAGATCACTACCTAATCATGCTTACTACACCTTGGGGTCACTTGGGTCGAGCGTGGTCGCGAGCGTTCCAGTGACTCTATGGGTAGAACAAGGTTGTCACTAGAATTTACCTATCCAACTGGAGCTAATGAAGTAGATGGTTTGATGCCAGGTCAGACGGTTTGAAAGATACGCTACTGAGCCACTTTCAACTGACCCTCACTGCAAGTTTTTGCATTGACTGAGATCGCCTTGCCAAATGCAAACGAAGTCGAATTGCCCAAAACTGAGAGAGGTTATTGTAGACCTCAAAAACATGATCCTGTAGCACCTAATAGTTTGTTGATACCTCTCATGAGGTCTATGATATGAGCCACTTTCAACTGACTGTTAGTGGTATGTTTGAAATTTGAACAGTGAAATTAATCATGATTAAGCTTGTTAAATTTGAACTGTGGAGCTTATTATGTTTGACGTTTAACTTTAATAGATTTTTCAAAATGCTAAAAAATAATATCCTTAAAGCATTACAAACAACAATCAAACATGTAAGAATTCAAACCATGCAAATGACATAAGTATATGACATGTAAGATCTCTTCTTGGCACTATTGGCCACCCATACATGATTTTGGTCATAAGTCCTTATGAAGAGTTTTAGGACATTTAACTTTTAAATCAAATTGATTGTTACAAATTGCCATTATAGGCTTCAAAAGATCTCAATTAACCATTAAGGATCCTTTTGTCCTTCTATCTCTAATTGGATCCATGGTGACCGTAGGCGTCTTCATAGGTGCTCCTGCACAAGTTACATTCCACATACAAAACCAAGTTTATTGACTCAAAATACAATCTAAGAAAGGTCAAATTAATGTATTGAAATTAAGCTTAACAAAATTAGAAAATAATGCACTAAGTTAACTTATTACCTAGTCAAGTGTTCCTAAAGGGTCATCTCTTTGCTTCAGGGTCTCCAATAGTGCTTCATGATCAATAGTAGTAATAGTCCAAAGTTCTTTTGTCTTTGGTCTTCCTTGATGCTTTGAAAACTTGACATTTGTTGCTATAACAAGGTGTGAATACATAAGAATAGTTTTGTGCTTCTCATAGTCTTCAAATGCGGGAACTCCATTCTTTCTAATCATGTATGTTTGCAACCATGTTCCTGCAACAACAACTGAACCAGTAGGATCTGTGAACCCATCACCATTTGTCATCAATTGTACAAGCTTCTGTTTACCTTCTACACAATGTGCTAACCAATAATCTGACCTCTCATCATTCCCCTGCAGTGCAACCAATGCAAAAACATCTCCTGGCTTCAAAAGATTTGAAAGATGGTCATAGTCAACTGAAGTGTCCATGTCATCATTTCTTATAAGAGTGTCAAAGATAAAGGAGTCAGATATTGTGGAGCCCATGTATCCACCCACTCACTTGACTCACAATGATCCCAATCATACTAAAAACACATGGGGCAAAAACAAGCCAACTCTCATGTCCAAATGGTACATGTACTACTATTGGAGCTTCAGAATGAATGCATTTTTGAGGAGTCTTTCACTGTTTGACAATCCAATCTATCTCCTATAGTTCCCTCCTCAACCAACCAAAAGAATATATGCATTGTAGAATCAAGAGTCCCCCCTATGATAATGCTAAAGTACACCAATCAACAATAGAATGAGCATCAAGAAGTATAGCACCTGAAATCCTCAATTGCTCCTTAACTAGAGCTCTCTTCACACACGCACCTGCTCCATCATGCTCCCCTTTCCCATGCCCTGACTCAAAAAAAATTCCAAATATGAGGTACACCTCTCTCCACATGCATTCTACACAACCAATAAAACATTTTGGCATTCTTAAATTGACTAGTGCAATTATCCAACCAAATGAGATGCCTATCCATAGCAATACCATTTTCCTGCAAGAAGTCAAAATAGTTCTAGAAACAATGTTGAACATACTCATGAGAGTGAGACATGTCATCGCTCATATCAAAATGGTACTCTCTGATTATCTTTCACTCATCTTTTGTGCTATCAGGGGAATGTCTATATGTGATGTGTACAAAAATAGCAACCTGAATCAAATTGTAATATTGAGCTTGAGTCTCATTTTGGGGCTGCAATGTATAGTTCTCCACAAAGTCTAAAATGGAAGTAATAGTTCCAATGGGGAAAGTGTCCTTACATGTCCTGAATTGTTGATCCAACCATTGAGACCTATGACTATGCCTTGCATACTTGTAAAAAAGATTTGTCTTGAAATCTGAGATAAAATCAGCAACATTGTATTCATTTGCAACTAACTCACATCTAGAGCCTTCACCTCCACTCTTCAATGTATATTTCACTATTTCATATACCTTTTTTTGGATGAGTGTCTTTCCAAAATTGTGTTCCAAACCCTCATGAAAACATGTTCTAAACTTGGACAAGCCACCACATTCTGAGCACTTGGCATTTAAGCAATCTTTTTTATAAAATAAACAACCATCATCTCTATGACATAAAAATTGATCTAGCAAGTCTCTTGATGATTTTGGAAGACCACTTGCACCACAATCCTCTAGCATTTCATTAGTATGCAAAGTAGAAGGAATGGACTATAATAATTCATGATGCATTGAAAACTCAACATGATATTTGCAACAACATGTATTTCAAATCTTAAGGGGTACACAATAAAATGGCTTCACAGATTCAAAAGACCTTTGTGATATTTTCAATGTTGGATGTGTCTCACAAAATTTTTTATACAACATTGTTTGACTTACCTCCACATAATGTTTAGGATGTGGAGTGCGGTCTCAATTGCCAACTCTCAACTTCAAGACATCCTTCACATTTGGTGACACTCTTGAGTTAGCATCCCAAAATTGTTTAATTTCATCCTTGACAACATATGTTACCTTCTTATCGAAACGTGGAATTCTCCCACCATAAGCCCATGTATCAATTTGAAGAGGATCATCAAGTCTTTCTCTTCTTGCAAATAGTCTAACCAAAGTTTTATGGTCTATATTGAAGTCAACACAAGTTTGTCTCATCAAACGAGCCTTTCTCAACTGATGACTTACTAAGGAGGTTGTAATAACCCTTCGAGCAACTCTCTTGTCTTTTTCTCTACTAGTCTTCCCAATGCTATTGAGAGCATTGAAAAGATTCTTCACAACAATGACATTTCTCTCCATTTTCTTGTTCACGTGAATCTTCAATTTGACAAGCATAGGTCTCATCTTTTGCATCTTTAACAACTGTACAAAAATTTGACATTTCTCAACCAATGTCTTCTTTCAAAAAAATTGATCATAAAGTCTTGAAGCCCACAACCTAACAGTTCTATGTGACCTCTTTCCTTCCCAATTATTCATAATGTTCTCCTTAATTTTAATTAACCATTTAGGTGTTCTTGAAAGCCTTGAATTTGAAGATTGATTATCTTTATTACAAGGGACTTCATTTCGCATATAATTTGGAGATGTATAACATTCATGTGGTTCTTGTGCAACATTTTCATTCCCAAAGTCTACATTTTCAATCTCCATCTGTGCATTTTCAAATTAAACATCCTCTTCACTTACAACTACATTTACGGGGTCACCTTGATTAATGTTTAACATACCTTATCTCCTTCTTCGGTGATTTTCCTTATCTTTTTCCCTATATGCCTGAATTTCATCATCTGTCAGCTTCCTCTTGTGTTTAGCCTTTCAACAACTAGTGCTTCCCATGGTGAGACCACAAGTCGACAAAAATCAAACAATGGGCCCCAAATCACATTTTTTATTTTGCAACATGTGAAAAAAGTATAAAATCCCATGATTGTCTTTTATGTGGGGATAGGGAATATTTTGGTCAAATATTGCCTAGCAAAAATTGAGTACCCAAAAATATCGGGTACCCGATATTCCCCGGCTGATGAAAAAATGGCGGGAGCAAATGAAAACAATTGAACTTTTACATATATGTATGTATATAATATATATATATATATATATATATATATATATATATATATATATATATATATATATATATATATATATATATATATATATATATATATATATATATATATATATATATATATATATATATATATATATATATATATATATATATATATATATATATATATATATAAAAGAGGCATATGATATATATAATGTATATTATATATGTAATAATGTGGTCAACTAAATCTTTGTATTAAATGTGCCTTTTACAAGCATTGTAAACCCTAGCTACGCAGAAATGGAGGCTTTGAATAATAGTTCAATGGAGGCAGAGAGAAACTCCCTAGGGGTCCTAACGCATGATAAGGGGTCATGGCAACTCCCTAGGGGCCCCAACATGTGAAAAGGCATACTAGGACCCCTAAGGAGTCCCCGTGACCCCTTTTGACACATTGGAATGCTCAAGTGTGCCTTAACGGGTCGCAGGACCCCTTAACGGACACTTGAGCATTCCAATGTCTCAAAAGGGGTCACGGGGACTCCCTAGGGGTCCTAACATGTGATAAGGTGTATGAGGACCCCTAGGGAGCCCCCATGACCCCTTTTGACACATTGTAATGCTCAAGTGTGTCTTAAGGGGTCTTAGGACCCCTGAAGACACACTTGAGCATTGCAATGTGTCAAAAGGGGTCACTGGGACTTGCTAGGGGTCCTAACACATGATAAGGCATACAAGGACACCTAGGGAGTCCCCCTAACCCCTTTTGACACATTGGCACACTCAAGTGTGCCTTAAGGGGTCCTACGACCCCTTAAGGAACACTTGAGCATTCCAATGTGTCAAAAGGGGTTAGGGGGTCTCCCTAGGGGTCTTAACGCGTACTAGGACCCCTAGGGAGTCCCCATGACCCCTTTTGACACATTGGAATGCTCAAGTGTGTCTTAAGTGGTGCTTTTGACACACTAGAATTCTCAAGTGTGTCTTAAGAGGTCCTGCAACCCTTTAAGACACACTTGAGCATTCAATTGTGTCAAAAAGGGACCCCTTAAGACACACTTGAGCATTCCAATGTGTCAAAAGGGTTCATGATGACTCCCTAGGGGTCCTAATGCATGATAAGGTGTACTAGGACCCCTAGGGAGTCCCCATGAAACCTTTTGAAACATTGAAATGCTCAAGTGTGCCTTGAGGGGTCCTACGACCCCTTAAAGCACACTTGAGCATTCCAATGTATCAAAAGGGGTCACGGGGACTCCCTAGCGGTCCTAACATGTGATAAGGCATAGTAGGACCCCTAGGGAGCCCTTGTGATACCTTTTGACACATTGGAATTCTCAAGTTTGTCTTAAGGCATCTTAGGACCCCTTAAGACAAACTTGAGCATTCCAATGTGTCAAAAAGGGTCACAGGGGCTCCTTAGGGGTCCTAACACATAATAAGGTGTACTAGGACCCATAGGGAGCCCCCATAAGTGTTTTTGACACATTGGAATGCTCAAGTTTGTCCTAAGGGGTCTTAGGACCCCTTAAGACCAACTTGAGCATTCCAGTGTGTCAAAAGGGGTCACGGGGGCTCCCTAGGGGTCCTAGTATGCCTTATCACATATTAGGACCCCTAGGGAACCCCTGTGACACCTTTTGACACATTAGAATCTTTAGATTTGTCTTAAGGGGTCCTAATACCCCTTAAGAAAAACATGAGCATTCTAATGTGTCAAAAGGGGTCATAGGGGCTCCCTAGGGGTCCTAATGCATGATAAGGCATACTAGGGCACCTAGGGAGCCCCCGTGACCCCTTTTGAGATATTGGAATGCTCAAGTGTCCCTTAAGGGGTCCTACAACCTAGTCAAGCACACTTGAGCATTTTAGTATGTCAAAAGGGGTCATGGGGGCTCCCTAGGGGGGTCCTAGTACACCTTATCACGCATTAGGACCCCTAGGGAGCCACCGTGACCACTTTTGAGACATTGGAATGCTCAAGTTTGTCTTAGGGGGTATTAGGACCCCTTAAGACAAACCTGAGCATTCCATTGTGTCAAAAGGTTTCACGAGGTTCCCTAGGGGTCTTAATGTGTGATAAGGCATACTAGGACTCCTAGGGAGCCCCCATGACCCCTTTTGACACATTGGAATGCTCAAGTTTGTCTTAAGGGGTCCTCAGACCCCTTAAAATAAACTTGAGCATTCCAATGTGTCAAAAGGGGTCACAGGGGCTCCCTATGGGTCCTAGTACACCTTATCACGTGTTAGGACCCCTAAGGAGCCCCGTGACCCTTTTTGACACATTGGAATGCTCAAGTTTGTCTTAAGGGGTCCTAAGATGCCTTAAGACAAACTTGAGCATTCCAATGTGTCAAAAGCAGTCATAGGGGCTCCCTAGGGGTCCTAGTATGCCTTATTGCATGTTAGGACCCCTAGGGAGTCCCAGTGACCCCTTTTGATACATTGGAATGCTCAAGTGTGCTTTAAGGGGTTGTAGGATCCCTCAAGGCACACTTGAGCATTCCAATGTGTCAAAAGGTGTCATGGGGACTCTCTAGGGGTCCTAGTACACCTTATCATGTGTTAGGACCCCTAGGGAGTCATCATGAACCTGTAGGCACACTTGAGCATTCCATTGTGTCATAAGGGGTCACGGGAACTCCCTAGGGGTTCTAGTACACCTTATCACACATTAGGACCCCTAGGGAGCCACCGTGACCACTTTTGACACATTGGAATGCTCAAATTTGTCTTAAGGGGTCCTAAGACCCCTTAAAGAGCCCTTAAGACAAACTTGAGCATTCCAATGTGTGAAAAGGGGTCATGGGGGCTCCCTAGGGGTCATAATGCATGATAAGGCATACTAGGACCCCAAGGGAGCCTCCGTGACCCCTTTAGCCACATTAGAACACTCAAGTTTGTCTTAAGGGGTTCTAAAACCACTGAAGATAGACTTGAGCATTCCAATGTGTCAAAAGGGGTCACAGGGGCTCCCTAGGGGTCCTAACGCATGATAAGACATACTAGGACCCCTAAGGAGTCCCCGTGACCCCTTTTGACACATTGGAACACTCAAGTGTGCCTTGAGGGATCGTAGGACCCCTTAAAGCACACTTGAGCATTCCAATGTGTCAAAAGGGGTCATGTGGACTCCCTAGGGGTCCTAATGCATGATAAGGCATACTAGAACCCCTAAGGAGCCCTCGTGACCCCTTTTCACACATTGGAACACTCAAATTTGTCTGAAGGCATCCTAAGACCCCTTAAGACAAACTTGAGTGTTCCAATGTGTCAAAAGGGGTCACGGGGGCTCCCTAGGGGTCCTAACACATGATAAGATGTACTAGGACCCCTAGGGAGCCCCCATGACCCCTTTTGACACTTTGGAATGCTCAAGGGTGCCTTAAGGGGTCGTAGGACCCCTTAAGGAACACTTAAGCATTCCAATGTGTTAAAAGGGGTCATAGGGTCTCCCTAGTGGTCCTAACATGTGATAAGGCATACCAGGACCCCTAGGGAGTCCCTGTGACACCTTTTGACACATTCGAATGCTCAAGTGTGCCCTAAGGGGTCATAGGACCCCTTAAGGCACACTTGAGCATTCCAATGTGTTAAAAGGGGTCACGGGAGTCCCCATGACCCCTTTTGACACATTGGAATGCTCAAGTGTGCCTTAAGGGGTCCTACAACCCCTTAGGGAACACTTGAGTGTTCCAATGTGTCAAAAGGGGTCACAAGGACTCCCTAGGTGTCCTAACACATGATAAGGTGTACCAAGACCCATTGGGAGTCTTCGTGACCCCTTTTGACACATTGGAATTCTCAAGTGTTCCTTAAGGGGTCCTTTTTTCATAGGACCCCTTAAGGCACACTTGAGCATTCCAACGTGTCAAAAGGGGTTAGGGGGACTCCCTACGGGTCCTAACATGTACTAGGACCCCTAGGGAGTCCCCGTGACCCCTTTTGACACATTGGAATGCTCAAGTGTGTCTTAAGGGGTCCTTTTGACACATTGGAATACTCAAGTGTGTCTTAAAGCATCTTACAACCCATTAAGACACACTTGAGAATTTCATTGTCTCAAAAGTGGAGCCCTTAAGACACACTTGAGCCTTCCAATGTGTCAAAAGGGGTCACAATGACTCCCTAGGGGTCCTAACCTATGATAAGGTGTACTAAGACCCCTAGGGAGTCCCTGTGACCCCTTTTGACACATTGGAATGCTCAAGTGTGCCTTAACAGCTTGTAGGACCCCTTAAGACCCCTTAAGGCACACTTGAGCATTTCGATGTGTCAAAAGGGGTCACGGGGACTCCCTAGGGGTCCTAACACATGATAAGGCATACTAGGAACCCTAGGGAGTCACCGTGACCCCTTTTGACATGTTGGAACACTCAAGTGTGCCTTAAGGGGTCTTACGACCCCTTAAGGCACACTTGAGTGTTCCAATGAGTCAAAAGGGGTCACAGGGACTCCCTAGGGGTCCTAACACATGATAAGGCATACTAGGACCCCTAGGGAGTTGCCGTGACAACTTTTGACACATTGGAATGCTCAAGTTATGACCCCTTAAGGCACACTTGAGTGTTCCAATGTGTCAAAAGGGGTCACAGGGACTCCCTAGGGGTCCTAACATGTGATAAGGCATACTAGGACCCCTAGGGAGTTGCCGTGACAACTTTTGAAACATTGGAATGCTCAAGTGTGTCTTAATGGGTTGTACAACCCCTTAAGACACACTTGAGCATTCCAATGTGACAAAAGGGGTAACAATGACTCCCTAGGGGTCCTAGTATGCTTTATCATGCATTAGGACCCCTAAGGAGTCCCCATGACCCCTTTTGACACATTGGAATGCTCAAGTGTGTCTTAAGGGGTTGTAGTGACCCCTTTTGACACATTGGAATGCTCAAGTGTGTCTTAAGGGGTTGTAGGATCCCTTAAGACACACTTGAGCATTCCAATGTGTCAAAAGGGGTCACAGAGGCTCCCTAGGGGTCCTAATGCATGATAAGGCATACTAGGACCCCTAGGGATCCCCTGTGACCCCTTTTGACACATTGGAATGCTCAAGTTTGTCTTAAGGGGTCCTAAGACCCCTTAAGGAAAACTTGAGCATTCCAATATGTCAAACGAGGTCACACGGTCTCCCTAGGGGTCCTAACGCGTGATAAAGTGTACTAAGACCCCTAGGGAGCCCCCGCGACTCCTTTTGACACATTGGAATACTCAATTTTTTCTTATGGGGTCCTAATACCCCTTAAGACAAACTTGAGCATTCCAATGTGTCAAAAGGGGTCACGGGGGCTCCCTAGGTGTCCTAACATGTGATAAGGCATACTAGGATGCCTAGGGAGCCCCTGTGACCCCTTTTGAAACATTGGAATGCTCAAGTGTGACTTAAGGGGTCCTACAACTCCTTAAGGCACACTTGAGCATTCCAATGTGTCAAAAGGGGTCACAGGGGCTCCCTAGGGGTCCTAGTCCACCTTATCATGTGTTGGGACACCTATGGAGCCCCCGTGACCCCTTTTGACACAATGGAGCACTCAAATTTATCTTAAGGGGTCCTAAGGCCCCTTAAAGACACCTTAAGACAAGCTTGAGAGTTCAAATGTGTCAAAAGGGGTCACGAGAGCTCCCTAGGGGTCCTAACATGTGATAAGGCGTACTAGGACCCCTAGGGAGCCCCCGTGACCCCTTTTGACACATTGGAATGCTCAAGTTTGTCTTAAGGGGTCTTAGGACCCCTTAAGACAAACTTGAGCATTCCAATGTGTCAAAAGGGGTCATGGAGGCTCCCTAGGGGTCCTAACATGTGATAAGGCATACTAGGACCTGTAGGGAATCCCTGTGACCCCTTTTGACACATTTGAATGCTCAAGTGTGCCTTGAGGGGTCGTAGGACCCCTTAAAGCACACTTGATAATTCCAATGTGTCAAAAGGGGTCACGGGAGCTCCCTTGGGGTCCTAACGCATGATAAGGCATACTAGGACCCCAAGGGAGCCCTTGTGACCCCTTTTCACACATTGGAATGCTCAAGTGTGCCTTAAGGGGTTGTAGGACCCCTTAAGGCCAACTTGAGCATTCCATTGTCTCAAAAGGGGTCATGGGGTCTCCCTAGGGGTCTTAACACATGATAAGGCATACTAGCACCCCTAGGGAGTCCTCGTCACCCCTTTTGACACATTGGAAGCCTCAAGTGTGCCTTAAGGGGTCGTAGGACCCCTTAAGACACACTTCAACATTCTAATGTGTCAAAAGGGGTCACGAGAACTCTCTAGCTATCCTAACACATGATAAGGCATACTAGGACCCGTAGGGAGTCCCCATGACCCCTTTTGACACATTGCAATGCTCAAGTTTGTCTTAAGGGGTCTTAGGACATCTAAAGACACACTTGAGTGTTGCAATGTGTCAAAAGATATCACTGGAACTCGCTAGGGGTCCTAACACATGATAAGGCATACTAGGACCCCTTTGGAGTCCCCCTGACACCTTTTGACACATTGGAATGCTCAAGTGTGCCTTAAGGGGTCCTTTTGTTTTAGGACCCCTTAAGGCACACTTAAGCATTCCAATGTGTCAAAAGGGGTCAAGGGCACTCGCTAGGGTTCCTAACGTGTACTAGGACCCCTAGGGAGTCCCCATGACCCCTTTTGACACATTGGAACACTCAAGTGTATCTTAAGGGGTCCTTTTGACACATTGGAATGATCAAGTGTGTCTTAAGTGGTCCTATGACCCCTTAAGACACACTTGAGCATTCAATTGTGTCAAAATGGGACCCTTTAAGACACACTTGAGTGTTCCAATGTGTCAAAAGGGGTCACGATGACTCCCTAGGGGTCCTAACGCGTGATAAGGCATACTAGGACCCCTAGGGAGTCCTTGTGACCCCTTTTGACACATTGGAACGCTCATGTGTGCCTTAAGAGGTTGGACCTCTTAAGGCACACTTGAGAATTCCAATGTGTCAAAAGGGGACCTCTTAAGGCACACTTGAGTGTTCCAATGTGTCAAAAGGGGTCACAGGGACTCCCTAGGGGTCCTCACACATGATAAGACATACTAGAAACCCTAGAGAGTCCCCATGACCCCTTTTGACACATTGGAACACTCAAGTGTGCCTTAAGAGGTCCTACAACCCCTTAAGGCACACTTGAGCATTCCAAGTGTGCCTTAAGGAGTCCTACAACCTCTTAAGGCATAGTTGAGTGTTCCAATATGTCAAAAGGGGTCACAGGGACTCCGTAGGGGTCCTAACATGTGATAAGGCATACTAGGACCCCTAAGCAGTTGTGATGATCCTTTTTGACACATTAGAATGCTCATGTGTGTCTTAAGGGGTCCTACATCCCCTTAAGACACACTTGAGCATTCCAATGTGTCAAAAGGGGAACCCTTAAGACACACTTGAGTGTTCCAATGTGTCAAAAGGGGTCATGATGACTCCCTAGGGGTCTTAGTATGCTTTATTATGTGTTAGGACCCCTAGGGAGTCCCTGTGACCCCTTTTGACACATTAGAATTCTCAAGTGTTTTTTAAGGGGTCGTAGTGACCCCTTTTGACACATTGGAATGCTCAAGTGTGTCTTAAGGGGTCGTAGGACTCCTTAAGACACACTTAAGCATTTCAATGTGTCAAAAGGGGCCATAGGGATTCCCTAGGGTTCCTAGTATGCCTTATTAAGCATTAGGATCCCTAGGGATTCCCCGTGACCCCTTTTGAAATATTGGAACGCTCAAATTTTTCTTAAGGGGTCCTACAACCCCTTAAGACAAACTTAAGCATTCCAATATTTCAAAAGGGTTCACGGGGACTCCCTAGGGGTCCTAACGTGTGATAAGGTGTACTAGGACCCCTATGGAGTCCTCGTGACCCCTTTTGACACATTGTAATGCTCAAGTGTGTCTTAAGGGGTCCTACGACCCCTTAAGACACACTTGAGCATTCCAATGTGTCAACAAGGGTCACTACAACCCCTTAAGACACACTTGAGCATTCCAATGTGTAAAAAGGGGTCATGGCGACTCCCTATGGGTCCTAACATGTGATAAGGTATATTAGGACCCCTAGGGAGTCATCGTGACCCCTTTTGACACATTGGAATGCTCTAGTGTGTCTTAAGGGGTCTTACGACCCCTTAAGACACACTTGAACATTCCAATGTGTCAAAAGGGGTCACGTGGACTCCCTAGATGTCCTAACATGTGATAAGGCATACTAGGACCCCTAGGGAATCCTCATGACCCTTTTTGACACATTGCAATGCTCAAGTGTGTGTTGAGGTGTCTTAGGAGCTTTGAAGACACACTTGAGCATTACAATGTGTGAAAAGGGGTCACTGGGACTTGTTAGGGGTCCTAATGCATGGTAAGGCATACTAGGACCACTAGGGAGTCCCCCTAACCCCTTTTGACACATTGGAATGCTTAAGTGTGCCTTAAGGGGTCATAGGACCCCTTAAGGCACATTTGAGAGTTCCAATGTGTCAAAAGGGGTCTTAGAGACTCCCTAGGGGTCCTAACATGTACTAGGATGCCTAGGGCATCTCTGTGACCCCTTTTGACACATTGGAATGCTCAAGTGTGTCTTAAGGGGTCCTTCGACCCCTTAAGACACACTTGAGCATTCCAATGTGTCAAAAGGGGTCACGGGCACTCCCTAGGGGTCCTAACGCATGATAATGCATACTAGGACCCCTATGGAGCCCCCATGAGCCATTTTGACACATTGTAATGCTCAAGTGTGTCTTAAGGGGTCCTATGACCCCTTAAGACACACTTGAGCATTCCAATGTGTCTAAAGATATCACGGGGTCTCCCTAGGGGTCCTAATGTGTGATAAGGTGTACTAGGACCCCTAGGGAGTCCCTGTGACCCCTTTTGACACATTTCAATGGTCGAGTGTGTCTTAAGGGGTCTTAGGACCCCTGAAGACACACTTGAGCATTACAATGTGTCAAAATGAGTCACCGGGACTCACTGGGGGTCCTAATGCGTGATAAGGCATACTAGGACCCCTATGGTGTCCCCATGACCCCTTTTGACACATTGGAACACTCAAATGTGCCTTTAGGAGTTGCATTAAGGCACACTTGAGCATTCCAATGTGTCAATAGGGGTCACGGGGACTCGCTTGGGGTCTTAACATGTGATAAGGTGTTAGAACCCCTAAGGAGTCCCAATGACCCATTTTGACACATTGGAACTCTCAAGTGTGTCTTAAGGGGTCCTATGACCCCTTATGACACACTTGAGCATTCCAATGTGTCAAAAGGGGTCAGGGGTCCTTCCTAGGGGTCCTAACACATGATCAGGCATACTAAGACCCCTGGGGATTCCCCATGACCTAGATGAGATGTTAGTGAATGACTTAGATTGCTAATACTACTCTTCCACCATATCCAAATTTCAACCCTTTTGTGGATCTATAGGTTCAATCGTGAGCCCACAGAATTGGCCAAGAGAAAAATGTGAATGTATATGAACTGATTACAAAATGTTTAGTTCAGGAGAAAATATTGCAATGATCAAGAAGAAAGTTGGTGATGGAAAATCTAGTTATGAATTCTATTAAGAATGAAACTATTAAGGAATGTCATGAATAACAAACCATGAAAATAACCTTCTACAACAAAGAACATTCAAGCTATAGAATTTATTAACTTTGAATTTAAACATCTTATCAACATTCATGGAAGAGATTTCATTAGCATCCATGGAAGAAATTTCATTAAAACTTTAGACAAAATCATCTAAAAAAATTCATTAACTTCAGGCAAAATCATTTAAGATGGACAAAAACAAAATCGTATTACTCAGAAATAGCAGAGAAAGAAAATGAGATAAACCAAATTTATCAAATTCTTGCAATCCATAACTTCTCTCCGAGTGCAAAATGACAATCCATGGATCCAAAATTACGATAAAAATTAAATTCTTCAAGTAAGTCATTTAGAAACCCGCAGTATACTGTAACGCATGATGATTTATAGAGAATTTATGATGGACTATGCTGTGCAAAAGCCCACAATCTGGGCTACCATATCTCAGAGTACTGATGAGAAGCAATGGTGAAATTCTGAGATAGAGGCGGTGCTGGCATTGAAGCGGCAAGACATTCTTCATAATATCAGGGCAATGCCATCGAAATGGCAAGGCTTTCCTCATAATGTCGCACCGCCGCTGATCCACCTCTGATTTCTTCTTTAAATTTATTAATGCGATCAGTTCTATGGTGCCTACATAATTTCCAGTACAACTACTCATTTTACCAAACCCTACCCCGCTCTCCATAATCTTCGATCGGTTCAAAGATCCATCCAGTTGTTCTTGTTTAACCTCCCAATGACTCTGTTGAGCTGTCAGATTATCAACTGCTGTGTTTACAACTATCTGGTGACTAGAATCTATTTCAAGAACCTTTGCAATTTAGTGTTCCGGTTGAAAAAGTAGGGAAAGTTACCATTTCATAGCCACAGGTGGTGGAAACATAGTGATTCTCTTGCCCTCTGCTTCTATAATCCGCTTCCAGTGAACTATTCTTCAAAGCCTCCATTTATGCATAGCTAGGGTTTTCAGTGCCTGCAAAAGGCACAACTATGCCCCTGTAGGGACTCATGCTCGTGCTCAAAATCATATTAAATAATATTTAAAATGTAAAATATATATTATATAATATTTAATATATAATATATAATCTAATATATAGTTTTTGATATTAATATATAATTAAATAATATTTAATGTAACATGTATATTATATAATATTTAATATATAATCTAATATATAGTTTTTAATATTAATATATATTAAATAATATTTAATGTAAAATATATATTATATAACATTTAATATATAATTGATATTATATAATATTTAATATATCTAATATATAACTAATATATAGTTTATGAAGGATGGAGAAATGGGAGGGAGAAAGTGGGGGCAAAATGAAAATTCAAAATTCAAAATTCGGGTGAATATCGGGTACCCAATTAGGCCCGGTATTGCTTTGTGCACCAAGCCTACATGGTCAACTATTGGAATGTGTCAAATATGTGTTTTCCCCCTGTTTCTCTGAGTTCCAGACTTTGACAATGTAGCTGATGACTTTTTTTTCACCCGAATTTGATAAAATGAAAAGGGTATCTTAAGGAGATTATCAACTTTCTATCGATATAATTGCTGTCAAATTTTGAATTCGGTAAATAATTATTAGTTATTTTCTAATTGACCTACCTCTAAAGTGTTAATTTATATATTGATTGAAAAATGACTATAACTTTCAAACAGTATAACATTTTTGAAATTTGAAAAATGCATCACATTCTATGCTTTGCCTAGTATAAGGGAAAATAAAATAAAATTGAATTTTGTAAATTTTTGAATGAGTTAAGGTGGTCAAACACGAGAGTTTTTTTATTCTAAAAATGTTGTAGCAGAAAATTCATAATTAATTATTTTTTTAGAATAAAATTACAAAAAAATATGTGTCACATCTGGGCATGAGTCTACTACTTATATATAAAATCTTATAATAAAATATTATTATTTGATTATGATTAAGGTGGTCAGACATACACCTACTTCTTTTTTTTTTTCAGAAATTTTTGTACTGTTGCATTGAAATCTATACTTTTCACCAATCATATTAACTTTTTCTCAAAAAAGGCCTAGTAGTTTAGAAACTAGATTCAATTTTCTATAGATTCTATTCTTACAACTTTTTGATATTAGGTTCATAGCTAGTTGAAATTTTCATGTCAAGTTGACTAACCCTGATTTGCTGATTTTTCATTGCCACTTAAGGGCATAGTTTGGCCCCTCATTATCTTACACATACCCTCATATATATGCTAGCTTGCCAAAATAGATCCATCAGCCATGAATCTAGGCAAGCACTCCCCAACCTTAGTAGAAAAATCATTAGGGGCACCTTCAATGCCATCAAAACAAAAGGGCTTATATTCCTCCATGAGGAATTGTCCACTAACAACCATCCCTTTATACAGTAGTGCTAAACACTTGATAGGGATACATTCTCTCACAACTAATTTTCATAAAAAGAAGACATATGAAAACCAAAATACCTAGAAGTTCTACATCAAGAACTTAGCTTGTTGACTAGAAGGTAAGGCAGATCTAGAGCTCACCATGCAGCTCCATTAGGTTCTTTGCTATGTAGAGTCACCACCTCCTTGAATAGGAAAATGTTACACTTTTCTTGTATCTTCTTTCAATCAACCAAAACTTCACTAGGATTTTACACATTGTTTATCAGGAACTGCACTGATCAAATAGAGAACTCAGAGTCACCACTCAGCATGTAGTGAGAAGATTTTACAAATGTATTTTTTCTATCTGACTCTATGATCTTTCAACCAAGACTCTGGGATGATTCAGTAAAGCAAGGAATTGGACATCTTAAACTTGTTGTCATTTATCTAGTCCCCAGCAAAGTCACCATTTTGTTGGTGACTCGGATGGGCAAATCAATCTGGAAAGTAAGATATTTATATTGTGTAATGCAACCAGAAGTTCTTAACAGATTTTACTTTGTAATGGTCTCCCCAACAGAGTCACAATTTTGTTGGTTGTCTTTTTCTTTCTACTTGCAAGTTTACATTATGACAAACTAATATCACTGACTCTGTCACCACTCCAAATTTTGCAAGGAAAAGGGCCAATTAACAAGGATCAACAAGGATCCTCCTACACTTTGAGCCTAGATGCTTAGGTGGGTGTACCTTTGACTCACTTCTTCAAAAGAGTCACAAAATATTATACAAATATACACTTTACAAACTAGTTTTAAAGATTTTATCATTTAAATGTGTGATTGATGATGATGAACTATTTCTAGAGAATAGATCAGTGCCTTAACCTAGGGCATAGAGTCACTCAATAACATATATCAACTGAAAATCCTAACTCAAACAATCTTGAACTTAGAATAATTGCTTTTCCTATTATCCCTCTCACTTCCAAAACCAATCATCAAATTCCTATCCAACCATGAACTCACTGAAACTACCTTAAAGACTTTAATCATAACTTTGTTAAGAACTCGAAGATAATTCCACAATGTTCTTTGTCCACCATATGCTAAATCACTTTGTGACATTAACATATATGAGCCCAAGATCAAAACAAGAAAACAAATATAAATCTAAGATTGGAATTCAAGTGTATTTTCATTAAAATTTGTAGAATCTATACATTACCAAAACAACACAATGCTAGGAAATAGACCCAAAATCTAGGCTCTCCTTGTTCAGTCTTTTACATTGATTTTCAACATAATATCAACAATAAAAAAAAAGGGTAAAAATAGCTCCATATATACCACTAGTTACCTTGGAATCTCAAAAATTAGGATGCAACAAGCTACGGGTCACCAGGGTAAGGGTTAGGGTTTTCACCCCCAAACCAACTAGATTCAATCAAAATTTATTTCATTGGAGGAAAACCAAGCAACCTGGAAAAAAAAAATCCTAAAATGATCTCCATTTATGATAATTCTTCTGACTTATGTACTGAATATCATGAATTTACCAAGTTTATCAATCCGATCAACCACCTACAACATGCCTCGAGCAACTCTTTCATGGTACAAACCCTCTACAAACAATTATCAAACTTTTTGCACCACACTGCATCAGTTGGCAAAATCATTTCTACCAAATCCAGTCGCTAAAGCATTAAAAATCAGTCCTTCTATCGCTAAAAAACCTTTAAAAATTTCAAACTTTTAAATAAATGGCTACCTAGACACATTTAAAATGTAGCCATTGATTTTATCTCTTCTCGGCAGATTGGGCGGCTCTAATGAATCTTTGCAACCATCACAAACCATTTGAAAAGTCTACAGCCACCTTAGCACCTTATAGCCAATGAAAAATGAATACACTAGGGGCACCTGATAGTGGACCCACCCACCTAAGCCTTTAAATTAGATGGTGGTCGCATGATCGCATGGCTTGGAAAGATTCCATGTGATCAAGTGACAACCGTAGATCCTATTCCTCTTGAAAGATTCAGGCCCACTAACACGTCCTCATCATTATCCACGTCGACTAATCAGGAAAGGGCATTTCATCACCCACTAGTAAGAAGGCCCCACTGAGAAATGCCATATCACCTAGAAGATCAAGCAGTTGTCGTATGATCACATAGCTTGGAAAGATTCCATGCAATCATACGCCAGTCATTGATCTTGAATCTCCTACAGATGTCATTAAAACTTGGCCCCACTTGCTTTATGAGCCATTTTGCCAAATCATAAACTACCACATTGCATAGGGTGGGTCCATTGCCATCCCTTATGGTCTGATACTGAATCGACAACCATTGCATGATCTCATGGCTTGGAAAGATTCTATGCAATCATATGCCAGCCGTAGATCTTAAAGCAACTGAATGTCAAGCCCCACTGATAAATTCCATGTCATTGTCCTCGACCAATTGGAGAAGAACAAATCAACTCTAAATCACAACATATCCACCTATATTATCTTCATAAAATGGGCCTACCATCACGTGACTTAGCAACTGAAAAGAAGGCATAAACTGCTAGCAGAGTCGCTAAATGTTTCAGGTTTAACCACCAGGAACAAGAGATCTCGTGACTGAGGAAAAATCAAAGTCGCCGAATAGAATTACTAACCACCTAGAAACTTAGAGAGCTGGTGACAACACAGTCACAAAATCACTGAATGTCATTTCTAATTGCCGAGATCTGGTGACTAGAGAGAAAAGCTAACCACTCGGCAAGTCGCTGACAGATAAGGAATATTCAGAAAGCATTGAGAGATCTCATGAAAAAAGGATTTCAAGAAGTCACTGGACTAAAAGGAATATACCTTTTGAATCAAGAGATTGAATGACTAAAGGGATACATAACTGTGTTCGCCAGGTCACCGGATGCTAGGAGCTTAGCCACCAAGAAAAAGAGAATATGCAAACACTGTAGTCACCCAATCGCTAGATAAGATGTAACCTACCGATATTATCCTAAGATTACCCAACTGCAGAAAAAGACAACTGCCCACTAAGGAAAAAGAACATGTGCTAAAAGGAGGCCTAAGTGACTGGAAAAAGTAATGGAGAAATAGAACAAGGCTAGGGTTTTTGGACTTGAACAAATTTATGAAGCCTTAGACATGAAAAATAACCTATTTCTCAGACCTTAAAGCATGAATATCTCCCTGGTCTTTGCAAATGAACACATTCACCCTATACTGTAGCTTGGAGACACCATGAAGAATCATAGGCTAAGGACCCAGGCAATAAAATCCTGTAAAAATTTCTCACACCTTAAGACAAGGCTCTAGAAGGGCATAGCACCTTCACAAAATTTCACATGAATAGACTACTTTCTGAGGCTTTTTTGGCTATGGCACAAAAATGACCTAATAGTATATACAATCAAGAATCTTCATATAGGAGAGAAGAATTGGAAGAGATACCAAGTATCCCCCCTTTAATGTAGAATGTACACCTATGGTAGATACTCTAGGGTCAATGTAGAAGCTACTCCATGAGTGTAGAAAAATGTTCCTCCCCTTAGGTAGAAACAAAAACAAAGGTCCATCAATGAAATCACCCCAATCTATATGAAGAAACCTCAAAATGAATCGAATCTCTGAAACCTTATCAAGTGTCCCCATGTCAATACTGAAAGGTGCCTCCTCCAAATGATTTGTACTAGGCCACACTACTAAAAAAGATAAGTCAAGATCAACTGAGGATGAATGTAGAACATGTGTCAAAGACACAAGTGTCTCCTCTGATGATAAAGTGACCTCCTCCAACTTATGTGTCAAAATATCCACAATCATGTAAACCTCGAAAGAATGATCAAGTAGAGAATGCATATGAGGGTCAGCATGTTCCATTGCAACAACTTAAGAAGAATCATCTTCACCAAAGAGAATATGAATTTCATCAATAATGTTTCCAAAATCTGCAATGTTGGACTCCACAAACAAGCCTACAATGTGTGTCAAGTAGTCATCCCAAGGAATTGTAATTGGAAGATAAGGAATATCCTATTGTACTAAATCACCGGAACCCATGGTTGTATGAATGCAAAAATCATCAGGATCAGGAGAAGAAATAATCTCAAAAGGGGGAGAAGTAATGGATGGCTCGTGGACTTGATCACATGTGAGAATACCCAAGTTCAAGTAGCCAAAGTTCTCCTCAAAGTGTGAATCAACACTAGAAGTGTGCTCAAAATTGGCTAAAGAATCACTTTCATCAAGAGGAACAACATCTACAGAGGAGTACATATAAATGAGATACATGATCAACCAACCCTGTAGAAATGATATCTCTACTCTCCAAGTCCCTGATAATAATTGAATTAGGTGTAAATTCCACATTCTTCATTATAGCACCATTTGTGATTTGATAGATAAAAAGAAGATTATTGAGCAAGAGTGGAACACACAACACATCATTGAAGTGTCTCTTCGTAACATCAATACTTCCTTTCCTAATCACATTTGTGGAAGTGTGATTGACCATTAAAATAGCTAGTCCTTTCCAAGGCTCAAATGATGAAAATGTGGACTTGGATTAGACTATATGATGATAAGCCCCTAAATCTGGAAGCCATCTTCCTAAATCATGACTTGAAAAAGCATAAAAATCTTGTCATTTTTGTGTGACAAATGCATGACCCTTGCCTATTATGTGATCAAAATGTGACACACTTCTATGAACCATTACACTTGAGAGAATCCATGAAAAAAGAAATCTCAATAAGTGGCTCATAGCTTCCTAGTTGAAGCGAGTTTAATCCTTCTCATGATGGTTATCAAATTGGCATAGAGGATTAGTGACTTGACTACTCTAAAATGGAAGATTCAAAGCTAGAGAATGAAGCTAAAAATGCAAGATTTAGGCTAGAATGAGAGACTAAGCTAAGAATGTATGCACACAACTAGTATTCCATAATAAAGATGCAAGAGCTATACTATGAAGCAATGGAAGAAAGGAAACTAGGTTAATAATGCAATATTTAGCTAGAAATGAAGCTAGGCTAGGAGTAATTAAGAATTCAAATGACAATATTATTCTAAGAATGCAAGAGATTTAAAATTAATATTCAAGACAATAATATGCAACCCTTGAGCCAAGAAAGACCTTCCTTTTAAAGGAATTCCCTGAAGAATGAAGGGTGGAGATTAAGAATAAAAATAATGAATGATTGAGATGGAGAGACAAAAGGATATGCAATGAGATGCAAGGTTAGGTAGAGATGAGTGATGCAAATTAAGAGGCAAAAGGGAAATGTTAGGTAGAATAAGACAAAATAGCAATTTTGAAAGAACAAACCACTTTTAATTGCTAATTAATCAAGATTAAGTAGGTGCACACATGTGTATGTGTTCTTTTAATAAAAGTGTAGAAAATTTATATTAAAACTAAGGTTATAAAAATTAAATAACTATGCAAGCTCTATAAATTAGACCATAGTATTTAAGCTTGATATAAGATTTTTTATTTAATTATGCAAAGGGGATTTTAAGGGTTACTCTACACAATTATGTCTCGTAAATATGCCTTTGATATTTAGGATTTAATTTGAGGCAATTTGATCGAAAAGGGGGGGAGTTCAAGTTCTACTAGACCAATTTTAGGTGATTACAAATATATATTTTTCTAAATTTTGTGAAGAAGAGATTGAGGTAGACATCCTAAAAGGAAAATTGATCTTGTTCTTAACAAGGAGGATCTTCAATTCATCAATTTCCTTATAAAAAAAATATTCTTTGTGTCCATCCTTTTTGCAATATGCTCAAAACAAACCTCTTCTCCTTCTTTGAAAATCCCCCCTTTGTAGATGATGTAGAAGTGTCATCTTGTGTGGAAGTTTATTGTGAACTTTCTTGTTGAGACCTAGACTTCCAATTCTTCTTCTTCTTTTGACTTTGATTTCCATAATTCCCATGATTAGCCACCAATTCATTAGAATTTGAAGACTTGAGAATACTCATAATCATCAATTTTTCCTATTCTAAGACCAATTTTTTTGCAAATGATTCAAATGAAAGCTAATTGAAGGCACTTCACATAGTCAACTTGTGAGTATTGTAACTTGAAAAAAAAGTCGCATATTGAGGAGGAATATTTTTCAACAATTGATTAATCAACTTCACATCCTTTATGGGATTACCATAATACTAAATTTGTGCTCTATAATCATTGAATTTGTTGATATAATCTTGGATTTTGTTGAAATTCCTAGGGTCCAATTTGAGAACACCAGTCTCGATTGAAAATATCATTTGTTCATCCACTTTACCAAAAAAATCTACAAGTTTATCCCAAGATTAATAAGCCTTGTTCATGGATTAGTGTTGATACATAATAGCTTCATAATCATTTTCTCTCAAGACTCCTAAAGACTGAACATTTTTGGATGCCCAATTACCTATCTCAACATCATCATCATCAATAGGTTTTTCAATTGTACCATCCACATGTTGGCATTTTGATGAAGGTGATATATGTTTTGGTGACATGAATGTATTGTCATGTTTTCATTCTTGGTAACATTTTTTTTAATGTCAAGAGATCATATTTACCACTAGTATTGAAGGATCAAATGGAGAAGTAACTAATTGTTTAATCAATCAATAAGAAGAAAATATGTAGGATTTGGATGATCATATCAAGATTTGGAGATCGTGTTAAGGTGTGTGATCATACAAACATTATCTTCAAAGGTATATTTAACTATATCTATGATTGCATCAGTTAGTTCAAAGATTTTACTAGAAGTTATTGAGGATTGAAGTGACAATGGTAGTTAAAATAGATTACCGGTTAATACAGTTGGTTAGATTGGTGTTGCCATCAAATGTAAGTGGTTGGCGGACATATTTTTGAGTTTTGATGTTTTTAGATGACATCAAGGATGTTTAATTTTGATTTTGTTTCACTTTCTCATATGTTAACTTGGATTTGAGGGGCAACTTGTAAAACATTTTAGGGTTATAGAACTGACCTAGAACAGGTATATAAATGGTTGAGAAAATCATTAAGTATGTTGTTGTGATGGTATGTGGTGACTGTAAGAGATTTTTGAAGATAGTAAAGAGGTAGCAAAGTGTTTAGAGCAGTGCAATTGATCATAAATATATTGGATCTATCATGCATTAAGTGCAAATATCAAGTTATCCTTTACTTGTTGATTATAATAGATTGACAAGATAAATCCTTTAATAAGGTAACTTCTAACAAGGTGAGAAGGATATTTAATAGGATCTATAGTATAAATCCTCTAACAAGTTGAAATCTCAAAAGGAGTTTTAAATCCCTTGATAGGGTAGTCTTTAATAAGATTGTTGTAGTTCTTAGCCAGACTATAAGTACTCTTAATTGGGTATAACTTCAGAAATATTTTTTGATTTCTCCGAACATGGTAGATTTAGTCATTTCACTAGTGAAATTTATGGGCATCATTCCCACATGTGGCTTTCTCCCTCTAACAAGGGTTTGCATGGGGAAAAAGATGTTGTCTTGTGTTCATTGTGTGTAAATGCTTTATATGATATGTTTTATTATTATATTAGCATTTCCATGTTAGCTATTGTGGAAGATAATTATTAAAAGTTTCAAATTTGTAGATGCAATGATTCATCCCCCACTCAATGCCTTATAATACTAATAATTAGTATCAAAGCCTTGTTCCCTTGAAGAAGCCTAACATCTTGGGGAAGATACCTAAGTAAAATATGGAGGATTTGAGATACAAGAGACAACTTGATGAAGCTAAAAGCGTTATCAAAGAACTAAAATATCATTTGAATAAATATTTTTCCAAGAAATAAGAGCTTGTTGAATAACTAAATGAGAATCAAACTACATTGAGAAATTGTTTGAACAAAGTGCATATGAGGAATCTAAAGTAGCCCTAGAAGCCATGGCTAAGGAGAATGAACAATTACACAAGGACAAGAAAAAACTTGAGAGAGAGAGAGAGAGAGAGGCCCAATCAATTAGAATGTGTGAAGAGATGGAAGCAAGGATATCTAGAAATTACAATGAAAAATGTAGAATATTCTATAAATGCCAAGGATGAAGCACTAAAAGCTGTAGATGATGAACTTTATAAGATGAGACAGGAGGTTGGCATATTTCATGACCATTTGCATGATAAAAATGAGGAGAATGGAAAATTTCTAAGGGAGAAGGAGAATTTGAGAAATGAGATTAAGAAATTAAAAGGAGAACTAAAGAATGAAAATGATCTATTGAATAAATTCAATGAAAGTACTGTAAAACTTGATGAACATGTAGTGCCCCTCTACTTTGGATTTGGTAAGGAGCTATTAATGTAAGTAAACCTTTCATCTTTGATAGTAAATTGTTAGTTCAAGTTGCTAGACCTATGATAGTCTATGCATAGACCTAAATATGTGTATAATAAATATGGTTGTACAACTTTCATAAATATATAGTTTAATTAGTATGTTGTTATTATATGCTAAATATGTTGTAAATTACAAACAATATAATTTCATTTATGTAATATTTCTGTTTACAAATCTAAAAGAAATATAATAAATATTTTTAAATTAAATATGTTATTGATAAAAAAAATATTTATTATTTTTTTATGTATTTAAAATAAATAAATAAATAAATATATATATATATATATATATATATATATATATATAATTAATTTTAAATAGTATTTACAAATTTTAAATATTTTGATTATAAAATAAATGTTTTATTTATTATATTCTTTAATAAAAAGACTATAAAAAATTATTATATATAAAATGAATTTTATAAGAAAGAAAAAAAAACTATCATTATAATAAAAATGAAAGAAAAAAGATAGTAACTAAGTTAAGGAATCTTATTCCTTAGTAAAGATTCTTAACTTAATAAAAATCCTGCGTATGAAACTAGTGGAGGGAATTAAATAGATAAGACTAAAAGCATAATTTGTTAATTAATATGAAGATCTCTCGATAACCCTTTAGAGAAAAAGATTATTCAAATTTATTCAGAGGAATAAATCCATTGGTTATTGAAACCGTTTCAGTTTTCTGAAAATAGCAATATCAAATGGAATGGTGATCTCCTTGTGGGGTGTTGTGAGCTTGGCAATTAGAAAGAAACTTGGGATTTCATAAAAAGAATAAGAAAAAGAAATTGGGCTACATCTTAATTCGGCAAAAGGAAATGGATGCATTTAACTATTCTTTCCATCTCAAGTTCTCTGATATATATACCATGGTAGAATCAGTACCACAGACATTAAAGTGGGTGTTCAATTTGGGAGACTTTTAGAGTATCATGCTAACATTTGATAATGACGCTCCAGATCTTAGAACCGAAAGTTATAATTTTCAGAGGGAGAGGGAGTGTTGTGTCTTCAAGATGCATATTAATGGGATTGGATTTATTCGATCAGAAGTAGCCAAGGATGTATTTGAGGTGTGTCTATTAAACTTTTTTTTTTTTCTTTCTCATGAAGGTTATATGCACCTACCAATATCATCTGATTTAATTTTATTTTTAGATCTACTATTACTCTCATTTAAACAAACTTCACTTTTCACTACTGTATATCAATTGTTGTAGCATATTAGAATAAATTGTTTTGTATATAATCTTTTTGTTTAGAATATATGGTTTAGGTTAAACAACACAATTTTGATTGAATAGATTTATAAAATTTGAATATCTGGTTTGGATTCAGTTAGATAGAGCCATATATTTTGAAAGTTGGAACAAAAGATATGTACTCAATACTTTCAATGTCTGCAATGATACCTTTGGAGATGTTGCCTTCCATTACACTTAAATGTGAATTAATAATGACTTTTAAATATATCCAATTTCCTCAATCTCCATCACTAGAAATGTAGTGGTTATAGGTTTACAGCATAAATTCATTAGAACCATTTTAGACAGTATGCTTATGGTTGGAAATCAGTGGTATTGGGCTAATTGGGAATTGTTTTATATTCCTGTAGTTGCTATTCACATTTTGAATCTATATTTCGATGAGTCACTCACACCTTGTGAACAAAACCTTTCATTAAACTTACGCTACTCTATGGTTTGGAAAATGAAATCATATAACTATTTTATAAGTTATTTTGTAAGTTTGATTTGCTTTGAAATCAATGGTATACTTCTGTTAAATCGCCAAAGTCTTTATACACCATTTGGAATATTGATTTCATATTCACACTTTACCTAGAACATAAATGACATCTTTCCATTATAATTATTTACAGGTTAAGACGGTTTGGTCTTAAACTCCTCTTTATACGTATTCCATCTTTTAATTCTAAGTTATATTTATTAGAATATGGAATAGATTCTTATTAGAATTTTAATATTTATTTAACTTTGTCTTATTAGCCTTTCAGATAAGTTTGTCCTTATAAATTTTAAAATTAATTAGAATCTTGGATGTTAATTAATAGATTATTAGAATTTTTTTTTTAAAAAGAAAATTTATAGATTTAGTTATGGTTATTTTTGAGGATGTTTAATTATGAATATTTTATAATTAGTCTTAAAATCAATTTAAAGTTGTTAAGTTTATTTTAAGATTATTATAATTAGAATGGCTTAGTAAATTTGATAGTATATTTAGGAATTAGTTTCAAATTTATTAATAAGGTGTGATATTTGGGGCAATTGTATATAGATATGGTTTGGAAGTCTTGCTCTTAGTATTGTGTCATCCCTATTCAATTGACTAATGTAGAATCATAATTGTGGAATAAGGATGTTACTCAAGTTTAAAAGTATCTTAATTAATACATGTGTATAAATCAATAATTATTAAGTGTTAACATCTTAATTTGAACCACTCTTCTACTCATTTTTCTCATTGAATGGTGTAATACAATCTAGTATATTTTAATTACTCTAATTCTTATAGTTAGATGGGAATGATTTGTTAATAAATTAGCGATCTGATATTATTTTAATATACTATATTTAACCTTGAGAGTATTTTATGGGTAGAATCAATTTAAGACTAGATTGGAGACAATTCCTTAATGGTGGTCTCTAGTGCTGATTTGTTTACTAACCTGATTCATGTGGAACCTTTGAGAGGTAGGTTGTTAGAGGTTTTGTGAGAGGGTTGTGTTACTCATCTTCTTTCTTGAGATACTCTTGACTAATTCTATATGTATTTATAGTAACTATTTTGACCTTAATATTATAGTTTTCTCACTTGTCATTGAGTGGGCTTGTGATATTGGAGCTATAATAGAATTATTAGTTATGAGTTAACTTTAGTAGTAAGATAACATTTCTATTATCTTTACTGAAACTTATTAGTTTAAAATTTGAAACCTCCTTAGGATATGTGTGTATATTAGATACTTAACTTTGAATCTCATCCCTATTTCACCTAAGTCAGTGATAGCCAATGAAGAGACTATGTGAGGACTCTACCTTAGAAAGGTTGTGTACCCACTTGGTATTTCATAATACAGATATAGTAAAAATATGATGTTTTGAACTCTTGTTATGATGATGTAGTATGATATGGTTAAAAAATATTGAGTCAAACTATGAAGTCTCTGAGCATGAACAAAGGCAAGGCTATCAATGATGAGCCTCTGAGACTTAGGTCCAGACCTTTAGGGTTTGTCTCTACTATTCATTATTTATTCAAATAGATTATGTAAGCGGTTATTTTTATGATCACATTATTAATATTGATGGCTCTTATTTTCTTGCATCTAGTTTTGAAACATGTATCCAGATATAGGTATTGGAAAAGATGGTGAAGGTACATGAAAGAAAAAGTTAGGTATGTAATTTTATTAGTTATTTTTATCTTATTTTACATTCAAAGATTATCATAAGAATGTTTAAATGAGCATAGTTGTGGATGATTCTTGATTTACTTCTTGTCTCTACTATTACATTAAAGTAAATTAAATAAAAGGAAGGAAAAAAAAAGAGTTCATGTTTTTTTGTGTATTTATGTTCCTGCATTGGTAGTCACTTGTTGGGGGCATTACAGAACAACTTAGAAATCATAAAAGAAGCAAAGAGACCACAGGTCCAAGATATACTAATTTTACTACTTTTGAAGTTGGTGAATCTTCTGGAACAAAAGAGATTAAGCAAGAATGAAAGTCTCCACTAAAGGTAACACAAAGAACTTCTACTAAGAAATCCTACAAGATGTGTTAATATGATTTAGAACAATAGAGGGGGGGGGTGAATCAGTTGTTCTTAGGTCCAGATGTATAAAACAATCTTTAAAACTCTTCAACAAATTAGATCTAATAACCAACAGCTACTCTATCATTATTGATTTCATAATAGAAACATATAATAGTGCAGTCCACTTATCCAATAGTATCTAACTTGTAAAACATGGAAATGTTCAAACCAAAACATTCACACAAGTATTAACACAAAGATTTATGGTAGAAACCCAATTTGGGAAAACCTACTTTGTAACATGTTACTATTATGTTCACTCTTCTGAAGTGAGCTCAGTGAAAAGCCAACCCTGTCAAAGGTTACAAACACACTATAGGGTGTGACCCAATTAAAGGATTTAAACCACTCTGTTAAAAGTGTGCCTTGTTATAGGACTTACATACAGTCCATTAGAATGAAACCTTGTTCAAAGGATTTATACAAATGACTTTTAGGTCAACCTCTTTCAAAAGGATTTTGATTAATACAATGGTTAGAAAGTAGTAGTAGTATTGATTTGAAAAACATACAACTCACTTTTCCAATATTAGATCCAA
The DNA here is from genome assembly GCA_027943335.1 of Chamaecyparis obtusa. Classification (NCBI taxonomy): domain Eukaryota; kingdom Viridiplantae; phylum Streptophyta; class Pinopsida; order Cupressales; family Cupressaceae; genus Chamaecyparis; species Chamaecyparis obtusa. The sequence continues at coordinate 269,209 of BSBK01009033.1, read as the reverse complement.
TTTTGTACACATACGCTGGCTTACTAATTGTGAACCTTTACCATCACCATCACTAATCTACTTGGAACTCTCTTCAAGCAATCACAAGAGTTCTCCTTCAACCTTCTCTTCTTTTAAAGTCAATAACATCAACAACACTTCCATCATCCTCTCTCTTAGTTAACCTCATGCTTAGGTTTCCTTAATACTTCCTCAGTTAGGTCAATACATATTTTTCTGCTTAATCTCCTTAATAGATCTTAGGGTTAGGTTAGATTCATCAAATCCTTCCTACTTTATGTTCTTCGGCTTTCCTTCTAGAAATATCTCAAATCTCTTAATAGATTTACAATAAAATGTTTTACAGTGCATTAAATGCTTTTGTACAATCAATAAATAAAGTCAACACATTTTACATAATCCAAGAATTCAATGATGTCGAATGGAAATCTGAATTCTTCCTCAAATGTAAATTACTGACACTCGGTCAATACAATGTTCAACTCCTTGGTCTTCATTAGAACGCATTGTCACCTCAAAAACTATTTCCTTGACTAATACTATCTTCCTTGGCAATTAACTAATGTTTGGTCAACACTCAATTTACTTGGCATATAATAGCTTGGTCGACACTAACATCACTCAGCTTAAACTAGTTCTCTTCAATTTTTCTCGGTTAAGCCTACTAGTTTAGTCTTCATTCATACTTAGATAAACAATACATTATCTTATCATTGTGCCACATAATCAAGTACTCATTGAAATATCAACATAACTCAACCTTTCCTTAGGTGCTATTGTTACCAACCTTGCCTTTCCCCTTCACAACAATCAAATAGATATAGTAATTTCCTAAGTAGCAATAGTCTTACTAGTTAAGGTTTGACACCAATGACAATACAACAATTGCTTCAATTGTAGTTTCCAACAATCTCCCTCTTTGGTATTGATGGAAACACCATATGAATATCACATGAATTACCAACCAATCCAAAACTTATATGTCCATGAGAAATATTTATAATATCCTTAGCTTCATTCTGATACAAAATCAATTAGCCATGCTTGTATCACCATCCACTAAATCTCTCCCTCTTACTTGATCTTCCATGAAAATTCTATTATGTGTATTCATCTCTGACCATCTCCCTCTTTGACAAAAATTCTAAAGCAACAACTAAAACATACATCCTACAGATGTAGATATCATCATTTCAATTCAGTAATAGTATTTCTCCCTATGTCATCTTTTCTTATGACTGATTCTTAGATTTTCTATATTTTTCACAACTCTAGGCTACTCCTAAAGGGTGACCTATCTCTACATCAACTTGTTAGATAGTTCTTTGCAACACATTTGATGTAGTGCTCCTAGCTCGACTAGGCAGCCTCATTTAGGGGAAGGACCCCTAATTGACCTCTCATATATTCATGAGCTTCTTTAGGTAAATCTTTAGTGAATATGTTTTCTAATTGTTCCTTTATATTCACATATTCCATTCGAATGTCTTTATCTTGTACGAGTTCTCTCAAGTAATGATACATGATTGCAATGTGTTTGGTCTTTTTGTGCATCACTAGATTCTTATAGATGTTGATAGCACTTGTTTTGTCATAGAAAATAACAACTAGTTTAGTGATCTCTTCTTTCGTGCCTATCAATAATTGCTTTATCCATACCAAGTTTGAGCAGTTCATAGCTATAGCCACATACTCAGCTTCAACAATAGATTGGGAAATGCAATTTTGTTTCTTGCTTATCCAGGAAACTAATCTCTGTCTAAGAAAGAAAGCTCCACCACTAGTACTCTTTCTATCATCCACATTTCCCACCCAATTAGCATTAGTATATGCTCTAAGTTCAAACTTTTCATGCTTCTTGTAGTACAATCCATAGTCAGTAGTCCCTTTCAAATATCTCATTATCCTTTGGACAACCATCATGTGTGTTTCCTTAGGATTGGAAGAGAATATTAACACAATCCCAATAGGTAAAGCAATATCTAGTTTGCTATGTACAACATACTATAGCTTTCCAATCATAGATCTATAGAAAGTCTGGTTTACTTCTGCAACATCATCATTTTTAGACAACTTTTGTCTAGTAGCCATGGGAGTACTTACTGGCCTTGAATCTTCCATACCAAAGGTTTTCAGTATCTCGTGAACATATTTAGATTGGGTAATGAAATTTCCTTTATCCATCTGATATGCTTGTAAACCAATAAAAAATTTGATGTCCCCAAACATACTCATTTCAAATTTAGTTTGCATTTTATTTTAAAATTTCTTACACAAGGCATCTTGTCCACCAAATATAATATCATCTACAAAAATCTTAGCTAAAAAAATTCCTTTACCTTCTTCATCGTTCATGTATAGATTGCTTGTGTAATTTGTCCTTGAAAATTCAATCTATATTACGTAGTTGTGCAGTCTCTCATACCATGCTCTGGGAGCTTGCTTTAGTCCATACAGTGCTTTATTTAGTTTGCAAATTGTTAGCACTTAAACTTGCAGATGGTTGAAATATTTAGAAATTCATTAAACTTATGACTCATGCATTCCCAACAACTTCATCCAGAACAATTTAAATGCTAAGGTACTAAGGCTTTGAGTGTAAAACTCAAGTGGGTTTACCTATCAACTACTTCTACAAAGCATAACAAAATTGATCTATGTACTTGACATAGCCAATACAGCTTATAAACATAGAAGTAAAAGTAAATGGATGTAGTTTCTTGATAAAATGATGGTGAATAGATGTAAATCAAACTAAACCAATGCCTTATTCATTGGGCTAGAGTCAAAACCAAACATCTAAAAAATCCTATTAACACAAAGATACTAAAATTCAAATAAATTGCCTAACAATTCATTCTTCCAATTCCCAACCCTACCATCAAATTCATGCATAGATTTTCAAATCCCAGAGACCTCCTTGAAGCTTTACTCTCTCCTTGAGAGAAACTCAAGTTCAACCCATATATTCACCTTGTGAACAATACATTAAAAAGCCTTACTAATTAATGCATAAGAAATTCAAAACATCCATACATAAAGACAACCAGAGATAGCAATGAAACTTCAATATATTTTTATTAATTTTCAGCTATATCCATTACAATTTCAACAAAAACTTCAAAGAAGTCAGATTCTATAGTCAGTCTTTTTTTACAAAAACTTTGACCACCATTCAAAAAGAGTTAAAACATGCTACTTATACCTCTAGCCATCTTGGAATCCTTGAAAGGATGTAACAAGCTTCAGATGGCTAGGAAAATGACTTGCACTACAGACAAAAAGTACAAACCATAATGACAATGACTGGAAAAACTGAAAGCAGTTTGCAACTACTGGCAACTTCACAGGTGGCACCTTTTTCTGGAGATATTTCAGAGTAGTTACTTTGATTTTTAGCATGAGTGATGACCACCAATACAGGCTAACTTATATCATCCTTTGTTTGAAACATGCTCTCCCTTGAGTTCTGGATTAGGTGCCCTATGGACTTTATTCTTCTTCCTCTTCCAACACTAGGACAGCTAGATTCTTCTTCTTCCTCTTTGTCATGTTGCTCCATGCTGCCACATCATCATCAGATGGCCAATTGTATGCTTGTAGTTCCTATAGTGACTTGATCTATAGGTCCCATGTGGAATTAGTTATACCTTTAGCTTCTGTCACAAACCATATGCAATCACCTTCAACTTTAAATAGGCTATCAGTTATACTATTGCATTCTTCCAAGTCTAAGCCATTGTCACTATAAAGGAATGCATCTTGTTTAATTACCAACTAATCCATTGATGTCTTCCACTCATCTACACTGACTACATTTCCATTATCATCATACCATGAAGGAAAGTACTTACTGTAGTCCTTATCAAACATAACCAACTTGGATTTTATCTGGTTAGATTTTCCTTTTAAAAACTTTGAGATAGCACTAACCAAACCAATCTTTTCAAAAAATTCTATCACTACCTTAGGAATATTAGGCCTATACTCCTGCAAACCATCAAGTTTTTCAAACAATAAGCTCCTCCCTGACCATACATTGTACAGTGGCTCCAAAGTGATCAGTGACTCATTCACCTTATCATTGGCCTTGTCAAATAAACTAATTGATTGATGGACTGACTACATCCTCTCCTTTATCCTACTCTACCTCTATTGCACAATCTTTTTTATGGTATCCAAGGATGCATCCAATCTTATTTTCTCTAAATCCTCAATAGGCTTATTAAGAATTTTTGTATCTATCGAGGAGGGACCTAAATTTGCAAAGTAGGGAAGGAACTACCTTTGAGGCTTCCTCAAGCATCACCTTTAAATCTTCAACCTCATCCTCCAATTTCTTAACCATCATAAGTTGTAGATCCCTATACTTTGCTACTTTCATTGAATTTTCAAACAATTTGTCATACCTTTGTGACAAATGGATAGTTTTGGCCTCATTAAGGTGGGCAAGGTGTACAACTTCCTTTGACACCTCAAGATTAGTTGTATTTTGCATGGTTCGGACTATCCTATCTCCCTCCATCTTGTCTTCCATTCTCACCAAAGATGGCTTCTGAGTTCTTGGAGCTAGAGACCATAAAGAAACTGCCTGAGACTTAGAGTCATAGCCACTTCCCCTAATCATATCATCAATCTAGACCTCATAGGACAAAATACCCTCAGGTTGCTTTCTAATTTGATCTATGATGAAGGTAGATGTCAAGTCTCATCTAGGAGTGAAAAGCATACCACTTGACTTAACCATTTCTCTAGCCTCTTCTATAGTGATTCTTTCAAGACTAGGATCATATGATGTTCAGGCCCTCATTGTCTCTTCACTTGGCTACATGCCTTTAGTCAGAGAGTTGTTCACCTCCTCATGTTTCCTCCAAATGAGAAAATCTCTAAATTCCTTACTTTGTACAAACTACTCATCATTTAGAATCTTCTTTTGATAGAGTTCTCTCTCATCCTTTCCTAACAACAAGGGAAAATCCCTTTTTTATTTTGTTACAATCTTCTTGCCATCCCTAATGGGCTTTCTTATTTGATGGTGATAAGCCCTATTACCAAGCACAAGAGCTAAAGCAATGTCAATTACCTTCTTTTGCTTTCTCTCCTTTGAAGGCTCACCAACCTCAAGTTTCTATTTTTTCAAAGGTGGCTCAGAAGTAGCCCCTTCCTCTTGTTGATCTTGAGTCAAATCAATTGGTGGTGCATCCTCTCCCTAAGGTGGGCTACTACCCTCTTGAGACTCATCAGTGTACTCCTTAGGTTTAGAGGTTGAATAATCCCTTGGGACATCCAACTTTTCCTCAAGCAACTCTTCTAACTGAGTAGATAGGGTGCCATGCATCTCTATCATCTTCTCCATTCTTTGCAGAAATGAGAGCTCAGGGAAATAACCACAAAAAGGAATACCAGTCCTATTAAGCCTTTTCTCAATATTAATCAACTCAAAATACTTGTTCCACCTCTGCCTAGATTCGTTAGAATCTAAGATGTTTCTCAACACATCTTCTTCATCCACTCCCTCATGCTCCTTAATTGACCCTATGTTTGGAATCAGAGTCATCCTAGCAGTCCTGATGAAACCCTCAAAGTCCACATACCTTCAAGTAGCTGAACACATCTTGAAATGATTTAACCAAATGCTAACCTGATCCAAAGCCCTTTTTCCAATTAAGAAACTACCCATTCTGAACTACCTTGGTCTAAAAGTTCCTTTTCTATGAGGTGCAAGGATCTCTTTGTCATTCCACATCAATTTCCATATAAAATCCATCATGGAGACTCTAGGAGGCACAAATTTGGGTAACAAATGTGGGGGTTGAGGGAAACCATAAACCCTAATAATTGTGTGACTGTCCCCAAGGTAGAAATCACCCCAATTGTGATTTCCTGTCCACTTATCGTCAAATTGCATTGGCCTTAGCAGCCTCAAAACTTTAGTTGACAATCTTACAACATCTGTACCCAACATTCCAAGAACGGGATGAACAAAGTAATTCTAAAAGATGGAAAAATTACACTCATTGGAGGTGTAATGGGCTTGGTTGGTCATTAAAGGTAGTCCTCAACCTTAACATCCTGGCATCAAAGGAATTAACATGGTGGAACAAAATCATGTGCATGAGAATGGAATAATGCAGAAACTTGATAGGTCTTTTATTTTCTTTGATAGATATCAAACCCTCATGAATCCTATCAATTACATACTGGATGTAATCATAGTCAATGTTTGAGTGAGAGTTTTGAATATCTAGAATTATCATTAGCAACTTGACAGGCAATTTTTCCTCATCCCTAACTATTCCTAAAATCCTACACAACCCATGACACAAGAATTTCATATAGTTACACAAGGATGAAAATAGATAAGAAGCATTCATTTTTGCAGGAAGAGGGGTAATGTATTTACCCTGCTTGGGCATGTGCTTAACAATTTGGCTTTTAACAGACCCTATATTACTCGCATACTTATCTCTCTCTCTTTTTAGGTCAATCTCAATAGAAGAAGAAGAGTAAAAGTCAAAAGCCCTCATGAAGGATCCCCTATCTAAGGTAAGGAAAATAGACTGGTCTTCTCACCTAATAGTTTTTGAAATGGGGTCATAAAGGCTTGCTAACACAATAACTAGGTCAACATCAAGGAAAACATCAGGCACAACCAATTTAGCCATCCCTAGAGCTCAAGCATTATAGAATTTAATTGCTTTATGCCTATTGTTATGAAAATATGTGAAGATCATGTAACCCGATCTTCCAGGCATTATAGGACCTCTACACTTGTCCATAATAACTTTAAAGGCTGTGTCAATGGATTTCTTGTTTTGGTTTCTACCAAGTAGCAGCTTGACAAATTCATCAGAATAATTCAGCTTTCCTTTGTCTTCTTCACTCTACTCCTTTACACCTCCACTAGAAGATGTGACACTCACTTCTGGATGACTCATTCTATCAAGAAAGAAGATGCCATAGCTCTACAACTTCATTCCTTCACTTCTACAATCTCAGTGCTAATAATTCTCAATCAACTTCAAAATGACTTCAAGCATAGAAAACAATGAGGTCCTGATTATATAACCTTGAGAATTGAATGTGAATAGAGGCTAAATCATAACAAATCCTTGCAAAGTCACTTCAATATTCAATTTCACACATTTCCAACTTTTGAATCAGGCTAGCCGTGGTGCGGATGCTGACAGAATGATTTAAAAAATAAAAAATAGGATGTGGGAGCAATGATCATGGCTTTTTGCATTAAAACCCTTAATTACTGACAAAAACTCCATTAAAACCTGATTGGATGGCTTTCTACCCTTTCCAACTTGGAAAAGTATGATCTAATTTATGAAACCAAATTACAATACTTGGTGTGATACCTGCAGTATTGTAGAATTCAATATGAAAATTGAGAACCAGATTGCAAACCAAAAACTAATCCATTCTATTCGAATATTTGAGTTTATACAAGTCTGATGGATCCCAAGGGTCATCAAAATCCCTTGGAAATGAAATGAAGAGCCATCATAATATTTATTACAAATAAATTATTCAAACTATCAAAAATTATCAAAAAAACTATATATAAAAATTAGGTCTACTTGGAGAAGGCATAACTTTCTAGTCCTAGCTCTGATTTATGAACCATTTGATGCATTGGAAAGGTATTCAAGAGAGCTAGAGTAAAATTTGGGAAATGAAAACTAATGCACCATTTTCGCCCAGAAATGCACTGAAGACCCTCAAAAATGTAGTTTACTAAAACATAGTAAAATTTGAAAAATTAGATTTCAGCTTTATTCCAATTTAATCATGAGCATTCTTCCCCCCTTGAGAGGCAATGGGCCCCATTGCACTAATCTGGTACAAAAGATGAGGAAATTGTTCATCAATTTGTTCCTTAGTAAACCACTTGCCTTGATGAGAATATTGGCTAGCTCAAACCACCCGATACAGAGGAATGTTTTGATTTCTCAAAGTCTTCAAAATGACTTCAGTAACATGGTCACACTGGACTAGATTAGTAGTAGATGGATTTAACTCTATAGCTTGAATGTATTTAGTAGCTTCGGAAATATCCAACAAAGGAGGAAAATAGGGTCTCAACAATTATACATTGAAGACTGGATGTAGTCCCAAAAATGATGGCAAATTATGTTCAAAAGCATTCTCACCAACTTGTTTCACAATAGTATATGGACCATAACGAAGAGGATGAAGCTTCCTATTTGGTCTATGGAGGTGCTCTTTTTGAAGATGTAACCATACGTTTTTACCAATCTGAAACTTATGAGGAGTTCTATGTTTATCATGCCTTTCCGTACACTTCTGATTACTCTGCTCCAAGATCTCATGAACTTGCTGTTGGAGGTGTCTAATGTTATCAATGAATTCTTCTACTTTATGTACCTCCTTGTCACCATTCAATGGACTATTAGATTGTAGAGATGGTATTGCTACATCCATAGGTGCCAATGGTTGGTACTCAAGAGAAACCTCAAATGGACTGTGCCCTGTAGTACTATAGAGTGCACGGTTGTAGATATGTTGCACATAGGTAAGCTTTCATCCCATGTGCGAGGATGTTTGGAATGATACATCCATAAAATATGAACAATCATTCAATTCACCACTTCTATCTACCCATCTATTTGGGGATGGAATGTTGTGGACTTTGTCAACTTGGTGTCCATTTTAGCCCATAGTGCAGACCAAAATTTGCTGATAAATCTACTATCCCTATCAGAAATAATGGTTTTTGGCTAACCAAAATGAACCCAAACATGTTCAAAAAATATCTTGGTGGTATCTTCTATAGAAATCATCTTTTTACATGCCACCATGATAGCCATTTTAGAAAACCTATCTACCACAACATATACACAATCATGCCCATGCCTGGTAGTTGGAAGTCCAGACATAAAATCCATTAAAACAAATTGCCATGGCTTATCAGGAATAGGTAATGGTAAGTATAGACCCAACTTACAGTTTGCTAGCTTTGCAATTGCACAGGCTGCACAAGCTTATATATGTGAAATGATATCCTACTTCATTTTTGGCCAATAGAAATACTTTTGAAGGATAGAATTAGTCTTACCAATAGCAAAATGTCCTACAACATGACTGTAGTGAGCTTCCAATATCATTTTCTTTTGTTCCTCAGTGGGTACACATATGTGACCGTTATGGCAAAGCACCCCATCCTGCAAGTGAAAATCAGGGACAGACTTTCCTTCCACCAAATTACCATAGATGTTAGCAAAATCAGGGTTAGTACCATATAGTTGTTCCCAAGTTGATGATTGATGACCACATGAATCTAACACTATTGTCAAACTTGCAATTGGAGGCCTACTCAAACAATCATCCACCTTGTTACTGCTTCCTTTTTTATGATGAATGTTGAGGTGAAATTGTTGTAGATAGGCTGACCACCATTGATGTCTATCATTCTACAGCTTCCCTTGTGTTTGTAAGAATTGAAGTGGTTTATGGTTTGTATGTATAATAGTTTCCTTTCCCAGTATATAGTGTTTCCATTGTTTATAGGCCTGAACAATGGCATACAACTCCTTATCATAGGTGAGGTACCTACATACTATATCAGAAAAAGTTTCACTGTGATAGGCAACAGGATGCCCATATTACATGAGTACCACACCAAGAGCATAATCTAATGCATCTATTTCTATCTCAAATGCTTGGTGTAGATCTGGAAGGACCAATATTTGTGTTGAACATAGTCTTTTATTTAACTCCTCAAATACTTGTTGCTTTGCCTTTGTCCACTAAAATTTTCCTTGTGCTCCACCCCTTAGTGATTGATTAAGAGGCCATGATATGTGTGAGAAACCAAACACAAATCTGCAATAGAAGTTGGCTAAGCCCAAGAAGCTATGTAGCTTTGTGAAATTTTTAGGGGATGGCCAATCTCAAATTATTTGAATCTTTACTGAATCAACATGAACACCCTCAGTATCAATGATATACCCTAAGTATTGAATACTTTGCATACCAAAAGAACACTTCTCAATGTTGGCATAAAGTTTGTGTTTTTGCAGAGTTGAAAGAACTTATTCAACATGTTGCAAATGCTTAGACCAAGTTTTGCTAAAGATGATTATGTCATCCAAATAAACAACCAAAAAAGAATCAATGAATTGTCTAAGCACATCATTCATCAATCTCATAAATGTGGCTAGGGAATTTTTTAGGCCAAAAGGCATGACCAACCATTCAAACAAACCTTCCTTAGATTTAAATGTAGTCTTCCACACATCTGCTGGATCAATTGGTACTTGGTGGTATCCAGACTTCAAGTCAATTTCTGTAAAGAAATTAGCCCCCCTAAGTTGGTCTAGAAAATCATCAATTCGAGGGATTGGATATCTATTTTTAACAGATATTTTGTTAACGCTCTATAATCAATACAAAGTGTCCATGTCCCATCTTTCTTTTTAGCAAGGACAATTAGACTTCCACAAGGTGAAGCACTTGGACAAATGTGTCCTTTCTAAATCAAATCCTGAATTTGTCTCTTAATCTCATCATTTTCCAAAACTGACCTCCTATATATTGGCTCATGTGGTAGCGGTGTGCCTGGGATTAAATCAATAGAGTGCTTCACTTGATAGTGTGTTGGTACACCCACTGGTGGTTTAAACACACTATGATATTCTTTCAAAATTTTATCCATCTGATTTTTTTGATTTTCTATTACCTTAGCATGTGTATTAAGAACAATTAACTTTGTTTGTTCAGGGTGAATCATGAGTAGAACAAAATCTCCAGTTTGAGCAATCAAGCATTTACATTATTTAGCACTAATTAAAGAAGTAGTTTTTGTTGGACATATGTTTGGTATTTGATACCTCTTCCCACCAATCTTGATTGTAACACTACATGGCCTAGACTCATACACCCCATGCCTCTGATACATGTATGGCTGCCCCAACAAGACATCACATACATCCAATGGTGCTACATCACATATCACTTCATCCTTGAAAGGCTTGATTAAATATGGAAAATGACACTATTGATTTACTTGAATATCTTGTCCCTCATTTACCCACCCCATAGAGTATGGGTGTGGGTGTCTTTTCACTTTCAAATTTAATCTTTTCACTGTCTCCCTAGAGATCAAATTCTTTTGACCCCCACTATCAACAATAAAATGTAGAGGTTTCCATCAACCCAAATCTGTGAATGAAAAAGTCTCTCTTCATCTTCAAGGGACAATACTTTACTAGTTGCAACTACGGCATATGGGTTTGCTTCTATGATGGAATCATTCTCCTCTTTCTTAGAATTATTTAGTGGTGACAATTTAGCTTCAACTTCCTCTCCTCGTATCTCTGTCATCAAATTTTTAATACTTTGAAAATCCTTTGTGTTATGGGTTGGTGACTTATGCATCTCACACCACATGCCTATGTCTATTTGTGTCTTTTTAGTAGACCACCATGTGTTCTTGGATGAATTTGAATGAGGTTCCTTGGTCACCTATTTTCCTATAAATTTATTGCCTCCTTCAACTCTTGGTTTGTTGTTTGCAAAGTAGTCCCTCTTCCCTTTCTTCTTGAATTTATCTTCAATTTTTGTAGCATATTTATAGGTAGTTTCCAATGTCTCAATATTCAAAAATTTCATCTCTATTTGAATATACCTGTGAATTCCACTTCAATATTTCAAAATTTGATGCTTCTCTGAATCCTCAATACTGAGTTTTGCTAAAAGTGAATGGAATGTATTGGTGTAATCTTGAATAGACTGATCCCTCTTTTGCCAAAGAAGCTACCAATCTATGTATTTTTGTTCATATACATCCTCTAGAAGGTAAGCTTATTTTATGTATTCCACAAATTCTCCCCATGTGGGCTTCTTATCAAGAGAATTTTCAAAACCATCTTTAGCAAATGATTCTCGTTCTTTATTTGTGACTTTGGTTTCCCATGCTAATTTCACATGGGTTTTAGCTTTGAGGAGAGAAAATTTTATCTTTTCTGTATTTGAGAAATTACTTATAGAAAATTATCTATCCAACTTTGATAACTAGTTATCAACAACTTCAGAATCGACCTTTCCTTCAAAATTTGGGATGTTGAAATTGACCTGCACTTTGAAAGGGGTATTTCCACAAAATGATGTTTCTGATTTAGAGAGTTTTTGATTCTTTAGGAGGCATGAAAATTGACTCATCATCTCCTCTTGTTTCTTATTTAAAGCTTCCTTGACCAACTTCTTAACATCATCGTTTGATATCTTCGATCGTGTGCATCTCAAAGGTGGGTATTGTGACAAATCTTGTGTATCCAATCCTAATATTTGGTAGGAAGACCTTGTGTAAATTTCCATAAAGGAGTGTTCCTACTCTAATACCACTAATCTGATTTATGAAACTAGATTACAATACCTGGTGTGATACTTGTAGTATTGTAGAATTCAATACGAAAATTGAGAACCAGATTGCAAACCAAAAACTAATCCATTCTATTTGAATATTTTAGTTTATACAAGTCGGATGGATCCCAAGGATCATCAAAATCCCTTGGAAATGAAATGAAGAGCCATCATAATATTTATTACAAATAAACTATTCAAACTATAAAAAATTATCAGAAAAACTATATATAAAAATTAGGTCTACTTGGAGAAGGCATAACTTTCTAGTCCTAGCTCCGATTTACAAACTATTTGATGTGTTGGAAAGGTATTCAAAAGAGCTATAGTAAAATTTTGGACATGGCAACTCACGCACCATTTTTTCCTAGAAATGCACCGAAGACCCTCAAAAATGCAATTTACTAAAACATAGTAAAATTTGAAAATTTAGATTTTAGTTTTTTTTCCAATTTAATCTTGAGAAAAGTACTTCTCTCCACATTGCAACAGCTCATAACACTAATTGACATGAAGACTTAACCAGACCTAGTTCATAGATCAAGTGAACAAAGGAAACTCATGATCTCCAAAAGAATTGTCAACCCAAGACTAAGATTGGAGATCCAGCGACAAGGCTATTTGTGAAGTCTCGGAATGATTTCTTAACTCATGACTTTACTTTGAGATTTTGTGACTGCCATTGATCCCAAAGATGATTAACAGTCAAAGGGAAATCTTTTAGAACTCACACTAAGTCCCACCCAACTTAGAGATTTAGTGACTGAAGGTGATCTCACATTCTTGGAATACTTGATTCAATCATGATTAAACTTGGAGAATAAGTGACCAAAGACTTCGCCAATTCTTGAAATCACTTTCTTAACTTAATGTTTATTTAGAGAATCAGTAGGAATTTACAAACCCATGAAACATAGCATGTTGACCATGGTCACATCTGGAGTATCAGGGAACAATGAAATCTCTTATCCTCAGAAAGCCAAGCCTAACTTTGGCTTCATCTCACGATTCAGCAAACAAGGTTACCTTGCATTCTTGGAAAGAAATACTTAACCATAGTCAAGCTTCAAGAATGAGAAAATAACACCAATCTATAATTCGCTGAATACTTTTCATACCATAGGTTACATCTTGAGATTATGCGCTGACCATTGATATTGAACACAATCAGTGGTTGTCATTGAATCACCTAAAGACTTTGACCATCACCTTTTGTTACTAGAATCAATGACCACTAAAAACACTCTTAACTTTTCTTTGCTCACCAAGTTTCTGAATACTTTGGAGCTTCACTAAATAATTCTAAGATCCCGCGAACACTTCACTCGCTTAATCACTAAATAACTTAGGGCACCGCCATCCTTGAGATTAAGTGACAAGAGTAAAATTTTAACCTTCGTTGAATTTGTTTTTCAAAGCTACCAAACTAAGAGATTATGAAAACATGACTTAGTCGCTAGATCACTAATTGAATTTGAGGACCCAGTCTTTGTGAGATTAAAACATGATTGCTAGATATCAAGCGAAAAGGAGATTACTTAGTCACTAAATCATTGGATGATAACATTAACTGTGACATGAGTTGGGAGATTCAGTGAATAAAGGAAATTGAACCAAAGGACTTACCATAGTCACCAATTCACTAAAAGACTTAAGGAAAAGGTAATACATTGCACAATTCAATGAAGGTAAGGAATATACCATGTGCAGAAAGAGAAACTTAAGTGACCCAAAAAGTAACATGCAAATATAAAGACTAGGGCTCACTCAAGACTAACCAAGGAATTAACCATTTCAAGGAAAAAAGTGTCTAAGGCAAGTGTTTTACAACTTGAATATAACAAATTTTAAGGGAGTCTAAAACCCTATACTAGACAAAGACAAGCCAAGACACTAGAACAAGACCAGGGACAAAAGACCTTAGAAAACCTAAAATATACCCAATAGTGGCTCTATCTGAGGATTCTTGAATGCAAGTTCATAGCAAGAAACCAAGAAGCTCTGGGTGGTAGACCACAAAACCCAAACCTAAGATAGGAAAACAAACACCTATACATATATACAAAACTACTGTGCATGGAAAGATAAAATCAATTGAAGAAATGTTTTAGGAATTGTCCATGCACTAGCAATTCCTATTCCTCACCATCCAGATTTCTTAGGAAGTATGAATCCTTCCCATGAATTTGATGAATAATAAAGGGTCCTAACCACAAGGATTCAAACTTTTTATGTTTTCCTTTGTCCTCAGCCCTTGCATTCCATTGCAAAACCATATAATTTGGTTGGAACTTTCTAGTAGTATCTCTTTTGTCAAAGAGATATTTCATTTTCTGCTATAATTTTACATTCTCTTTTTGACCTTCTCTTCTAATCACATCCAAATCCACTAGTTGAATCATCCTATCTTGCAATGGATCACTAATTTCCATGTATTCTTCTCTTATGAACTGGAAAATAGGAAACAAATTATTCATAGGGAGCCTAGATTTTACACCATATACCATTTCAAAAGGAGACTTGCATGTTGCTTTCTTTTCATTAATTATGTCAGCCCATAGTGACAATTTCAATTTCACATGCCACGTCCTTTTATTCTTTTCCAGGGTCTTTTTTAGAATTTTTAGAATGCTCTTGTTACTGGATTATGCTTTCCCATTTTCCTATGGATGGTAAGGGGATGAATATGACATAAATATCCCCATTTCAACACAAAAATTAGTGAATTCCTAATACCTAAAGCTCATAGCATTATCCATTACTAGTTTCATAGGAACACCAAACCTAGTAACAATGTTATTCATTAAGAATTCAATAACTACTGTATTGGTTTCCTTTTTAGGTGGGATGGCCTCTATCCACTTAGTAAAAAAATCAATGGCCACTAAAATGTGACTATGTCCTCCACTGGATTTCTCTAAGAACTCCCCAATAAAATCCATGCCCCACATAGCAAAAGGGGCCTCTGAAACCATAGGGTTTAATAACAAAGCACCTAAAAATTTTAGTTTCTTTGAAAACTTGTGGCATGATTCACATTTTATGACATATGAGTGGGTATCCTTGATTAAAACTAGCCTGTAATATCTTAGAATTTTGTGAAATGTAGACCTAGCTGAATGATGCCCTCCACACATCCCAGAGTCCATCTCTTTTAAAACCTTTTTAGATTGATACTTATCTAAACAGAACAACAACATTCCATCATTATCCTTCCAAAATAAATCACCCTATATTAAAACATACCTTTGAGCCTACAACCTCAAACTCCTCTTTTGATTGTCATTCAAATCTTGTGGACAAGCAACAAATTTGAGAAAATGAACAATATTGGTATACCTTGGTTGCATCTCTATACTTGTCACATTTTCCTCACCAATGGCTACATTTTTCACTTGCACAAGGTCCATGTTTTCCTCTATCATGAGCTTAGAAAGTCCCAGACCTCTCACAAGGTTGGTTATGTGGAGTTCAATGTCAAACTCTTGAATCCTATTGATTCATTTAAACCTCTTCCCAGTAACCTCACTCTAACTCAAAATATCTTTTACTGCTGCATGTGGAACATATGCATTTACTTTTTCACATACCAGATAAGGTCTGAAAGCCTTAACCTCCTTTACTAGTGCATATTCTTGTTTCTCCATCAGCTCATAATTAAGCTTGGCAGATTGCGGTGATTTATTGAAAAAAGAAATAGGATGCTCAAACCCTTCTTCATCTTTCTATAACAAAATAGCTGCAATAGTATGAAAAGATGCAAAGGAAAATAGAGAAAATGGTTTTGAATAGTCAGGGGATATTAAAATAGGATCCTCTTGGATTTCTTTTTTAATCTTATCAAAGTTCTATTGAGTCTCACTGTTCCAATCAAACTTAACATCTTTCTTCAAAAGCTTCACAATAGGTTTGACTAATTTAGCAAAATTGACAATAAAACTCCTAACAAAATTAATCTATCCTAGAAAAGATTGCACACCTTTGACATTTTTGGGAGGTAGGACCCTTTTGATGGCTTCCAATTTTATAGATCAATTCTAACCCCTTCGTTAGACACAATGTGCCTAAGCAATTTTCCCTTTGTTACAGCAAATTAGCATTTTTTGGGATTTAGTGAGATGCCAAATTCCAGAGCCTTGACAATAACCTTTTCCAAATGTCTGCAATGATCTTCAGCTTTCTTAGAATAAGCAATCAGACCATCCTAATATACAACCATCAAGACATTGATCAATTCTTTAAATGCAAAATCCATTGCTCTTTGAAAGGTAGCTCCAACATTATTTAGGCCAAAAGGCATGTAGACATATACATAAGTTCCCCAAGGGGTAGTGAATGTTGTTTTGAATTTTTTAGACTCTTTGACTAGAACCTGGTTGTATCTTGAAAACCCATCCATCATAGACAATAATTCACAACCAATTACTGTATGCAACATAGCCTCCATGTTAGGCAATCCATAGTTGTCTTTGAGTTATCCAACATTTAAATTCCTGAAATCAACATAGAGTCTAATGTCACCATTCATTTTTCTCATTGGTAAAAGGTTAGATACCCAAGAAGAATGCCTAATAGGTTCAATGATACCAGCATCTCTCAATTTTTCCAATTCAACCTACATCTTCATTGCTAATAGAGGGTTGATAGGTTTCTATTTCTATCTGAATGGCTTAGTTTCTTCCTTTAGAGGGCTCTCATGTTGAAATAGATCAGCTCTATATGCTTTAAGATCATCATAGGACCAAGAAAATACATTCTTGTATCTCTTTAAGAGTCCTATCAAATATCCTCTGACCTCTCTACTCAAATTTTTCCCAATGTACACCATTTGAGGGGAAGTTTTAGATCCTAAGAACTTATCTCCTCCAAGTCTTCCATTTTTTTGTTAGACTTTTAAGATAGGTAGCCATCATTTATTTTAAACATTCCTTCTAACTCCACTAACCCCTTTGATATGTGATTTGAAGGTAATTTTACTATATCATTTCCCATAATACACTCTTTCCCTTCAACATACTATTGTGCTTCATTAAAATCTATTTTTTTCCCATCATACTGATCTAGACCCTGAAGAAACCTAAGGATATCAAAATCATCCTCAAAAACTTGCCAATTATATACATTGTCAAGCACTGCAGGCCTACTTTTGATTTCTAACATGGACACACCAGTAAGGGTAATATCATCATTTTTAAGGGCAACATTAGCAGGAAAATTTGTCATTATATTAAGCTACCCAAATAAGATTGAAAGCCTCAAAGAATTCTAATCTATCCTAGACAACATGTTTTTATAATTTCAATCTCTCATCCTTGGCAGCATACTTAGATCTTACTTGATCTATAACTAATTGGGAATCACCATGGACCTTTAAACATTTGATTCCATGCTTTATAGAAACATCTAATCCCATTATTAAAGCCTCATATTTAGTATTATTATTAGTGCATTCAAAGGTCAACAAGAAAGAGTATTTAAATGTAATACCTAATGGGGAAATGAAGACAACACCAGCCCCTGATCCTTCCTTGGAGCATCCACCATCAAAGAACATTTTCCAAAGTCCATTCTACTGCAACATTAACTCATCAACTATTGGATCTATGTTTTTCATTTGAGACATTATTTCCTCAATCATGAAGTTATTCATGTCAATGTCCACAAAGCAATTTAAGTCCTCTAGTGCAATTTTTTCAATCATGACTGAAGAACAGGGCTCCCTATACAACTTTACCTTAGTCCCATTGACTAGGATAGTAGCATATGACAAATCCAATTGCAAATTTCCACCAACTGCTATAACCCATTGTCTTGATAGTAGCATGCAATAATGAGGCTTTGTATCAACAACAATCACATCCATTTTGTATGTGGCCTCTCGGAATGCATCAATCTTTACTTCAATTCCAATTAGAGTTCCTACAACAGGCACTACCCTGTTATCCATAGAACAACATCTACCATTAGATGTATCAAATTGTAGTCCTAGTTCTTTCATTACATGATAGGGCATTATAGTTGTAGCAGCACTAGAATCAATCATGCAATTTTTTAGCAAAAAATTATTTACTATCAATGTAACATAGAAAGGGTCAATAGAAGAAGGCTCTTGTGTCACAATGCTTCCAACACATACATCAGAAATTTTATCAATTGAAATAGGCCCTTCTACTAAATTCCCCTTTTCTTTCATATCAAGAGCTACCCCTTGTTCACTTATGAGAGCCAGGGTTCCTATCTTATGCTCCTCAATTTTCAACATTTCAAGCAAAGGGATGGAAACCTTTATTTGTGACAAGGCATGTCTCATATCAAAGGTAGGGGGATTAGCAAAAAAATCAAGATAATCTTTTGGCCTACCAATTTTCCTTTTAACCTTGTCAAAAATAATTTCCTCATTCCTTTTCTTTTTAGTTACAAGCCCTTCCTTCTTATTATTTACAACATTAGGCTTTGGGGAATCCTTATTCTAAAGGTTATCCTTAACAAACACTGACCTAGGAACTCCTTGATTAGTATCCACCCTTCTATTCCTCAAATTGTATGATGATTTGGCTTGAGTTATAGAAGCCATAGTTAGAGTTCTAATTTCCTCATCACTAGGCTTTCTCCACTATTTTTCATCTAATCCTGATCCTACCATATGAGCTTTACAAGTGTCATTATCAGACTTATCATGATCAGAGTGAGTAAATACTTGTTGTTCATAGTCAAAGAGAAACTTCCTTTTATGGTCAACATCAGAGAAAATATCTTCATCTTCTAAAGACAAGAGATCCCCCATTACTTTAGTAGTAAACATGTTAATAGCAGGCTTTTTAGATTCTTCATAATCTCCTGGATATGATTTATTAGCCTCTTCTCCCAAATCCTGAGCCACAACACATTGGAAAGGTGAACGAGGCATGTTACAAGCCACACACCAAGGGGTATTTTCCACATTATGTGCTATGATTTTCTTCAAAGTATCTTGTGTATCTCTTCCCTTTTTGGGTTCATTGTTGTTAGGAACAAGCATCCCATCTTTCCAATTTGTCTTATAAGGCATATCTCATAAATTGGGGATTCTATCCTACCTCTAATAAGGTAGTCTTGTATCTTGAAAATTTTTACCACCCCTGTCAAACTTTGTTGAGAAGTCTTTGGTAATACTAGCTCCTTTTTCAATTTTGTCATCATCTTTGGATGGCCTTATAGGTTGTGGCTTGGTTTCCTTCCATAGTCTACCCTTGTCTCTCTTATACATTTGACCAGATTCCTTCTGGTTGCTTTCAATGTTTATGGCTAATTTAAAGGTATTCCTTAGGGTATGAGGATTCTTATCTCTCAAGAGATAAGACAATTTACCATCCATAGAATTAAAATAAGTGGTTAAGCAAACTACATCATCCAACCTCAATACTTGGAACAACTTGTACATAGCCTTTTGAAATCTTCTATTAAATTCTGACATGCTCTCATTGTAATTCTTTTTGATATTGTTAAACTCATTAAGCATGTAACTTGAATTCACATGTTCTACATATTGTTCCTTGAAACATCTGACAAAATCATCCCATGATGCAATACTATTCTCAGGAAAACCCCTATACCAATCCCGAGTATCTTCAACCAATGACTAAACAAAAAGCTTCATTATAACATCTTCATTCTCAATCTCATAATCATTAATTTTATTTGTGAAGAATTTCAGATGTTCTTCACAAGTAATCACATTGTTTCCTATGAATAATGGGATTTTCTTTCTAATCTCATTAGGGATGGCATTAGGCTGACTAGGGATACCATCAAAGAGTAAAGGCCTATACCTATCTAGGTGAACTAGTCTTCTTTGGAAATTTGGCTGGACCAGAGGGGTTGTTCCAATATTTTTACCAGATGCATTTCCCATTGTACCACTAGTTATAAGGGGAACTTGATTGGTGTTCAGATTTGGTCAGGGTATGTTTTGTCTAGGATGAGAGGTTTGAGGATTTGGAAGTGAATTGCAAGGCTGATTTGGTGGAATTATCCCTGGATTAATAGGGATTGATCTACTAGTAGATGTATTTATATTGGGATGCAAGAAAGAAATCTTTCTTTTCATCTCATCTACAATAGCTTCCAATTCTAATTTCTCAAGCTGGAGAGCCAAATCCTCTTTAGCTTTTCTACCCTTTTCCAAATCTAGGCTTGCTTGGGAGGGTACACTAGAAGTAACAACATTTTTCTTAAGCTCATTAATATTCACACCAACCATTTTTTGTTTTCCCTTATCAGGGATTTCTTTTGTGGCATTTCTAATATCCTCATTCCTCTTCATTTCAGATGGTTGTAATTTTGTGAGAACATGTCTTGTTCCCTCAAACTCATCTTGGTTAGGTTTAATACCTTCAGCCTAATTTCTTAGAACCCCCATGTCACCAAACAATTCTTTATCTAAACCTTGAACATCTTGGCTTAGATCCCTAGCCTGGATTTCATTTTTCTTAGTTTTTCTTATTAGATCTCGCCTTTCCATGAGTAGATCATAAATTTTCTATTCCCTCACCTTCCTTGTATTGGAAATTTCCAACAATTGTTCATACTCCTTTTTTCTTAGAGCAATCACTTCCTCTCTCAATTTTTCAGAATCATATGAGGTAGTTTCTGCAGTAGAAGTTTCTCTTAGTTTCTCTAAGGTTTCTCTTATAGGGAAGAAACCTACTTCTGTGATCTCCTCTTCATGAGAGGGAAAATGCACACTAGGAATGGCTTTCTTCACATGTTGTGGGTCATCAGAAGAAGAAGAAGCTTCATGGGGAACTGGTGTAGGGACTCTTTCTCTTGAAGGTCTTGGGGAGTTAGTAGTAATGTGATTTCTCCTAGACCACTATTTCCTACTAGGTGTATGGAGCTCATCACCCATATTACTCTCCGAGTGATCCTTGAAATAAGACCTAATAAATCTCAGCTGACTCATGGCATGCTACAACAAGATATAACAAAATTTTACAACTACCAGCAACTGGCAAATGAAGATTTTTAGAGTTGCCACCCACAAACAAGTGGCAATCTAAATAATATGCTGGTATGAAAAAAACACAATAGATAGTATTGCACAGATCTGTTGTATATTCTCATTAAATCCCTAGTAGAGTCACCATTTTTGTTAGCACTTAAACTTGTAGATGGTTGAAATATTTAGAAATTCACTAAACTTATGACTCATGCATTCCCAATAGCTTCATCCAGCACAATTTAAATGCTAAGTTACTAAGGCTTTGAGCCTTCTTCACTTTGAGTGTAAAACTCAGGTGGGTTTACCCATCAACTGCTTCTACAAAGCATAACAAAATTGATCTATATACTTGACATATAGCCAATACAACTTATAAACATACAAGTAAAAGTAAATGGATATAGTTTCTTGATAAAATGATGGTGAACAGATGTAAATCAAACTCAACTAATGCCTTATTCATTAGGCTAGAGTCAAAACCAAACATATACAAAATCCTATTAACACAAAGATACTAAAATTCAAATAAATTTCCTAACAATTCATTCTCCCAATTCCCAACCCTACCATCAAATTCATGCATAGATTTTCAAATCCCAGAGACCTCCTTGAAGGTTTACTCTCTCCTTGAGAGAAACTTGAGTTCAACCCCTATATTCACCTTGTCAACAATACATTAAAAAGCCTTACTAATTAATGCATAAGAATTCAAAACATCCATACATAAAGACAACCAGAGATAGCAACAAAACATTAGTATATTTGTATTAATTTTCAGCTGTATCCATTACAATTTCAACAAAAACTTCAAAGAAGTCAAATTCTATATTCATTCTTTTTTTATAAAAACTTCGACCACCCTTCAAAAAGAGTCAAAACATGCTACTTATACCTCTAGCCATCTTGGAATCCTCTAAAGGATGCAACAAGCTTCGGATGGCTAGGAAAATGACTTGCACTACAGACAAAAAGTACAAACCATAATGACAATGACTAGAAAAATTGAAAGTAGTTCACAACTACTGCCAACTTCATAGGTGGCACCTTTGTTTGGAGATATTTCAGAGTAGTTACTTTGATTTGTAGCATGAATGATGACTGCCAATTAGGCTAACTTACATCATCCTTTGTTTGAAACATGCTCTCCCTTGAGTTCTGGATCAGATGCCCTGTGTACTTTATTCTTCTTCCTCTTCCAACACTAGGATAGCTGGCTTCTTCTTCTTCCTCTTTGTCATTTTTCTCCATGCTGTCACATCATCATTAGATGGCCAATTGTATGCATGTAGTTCCTATAGTGATTTGATCTCTAGGTCCCATATGGGATTAGTTATACCTTTAGCTTCTATCACAAATCATATGCAATCACTTTCAACTTTAAATAGACTATCAATTATACTATTGCATCATTCCAAGTCTAAGGCACTGTCACTATAAAGGAAAGCATCTTGTTTAATTACCAATTGATCCATTGATGTCTTCCACTCATCTACACTAACTACATTTCCATTATCATCATACACTGAAGGCAAGTACTTACTGTAGTCCTTATCAAACATAACCAAATTGGCTTTTATCTAGTTAGATTTTCCTTTAAAAAAATTTGAGATAGCACTAACCAAACCAATCTTTTCAAAAACTTCTTTTACTACCTCAGGAATATTATGCCTATACTCCTACAAACAATCAATTTTTTCAAACAATAAGCTCCTCCCTGACCATACACTATAGAGTGGCTCCAAAGTGATCAGTGACTCATTCATCTTATCATTGGCCTTTTGCAATACACTAATTGATTGATGGACTAACTCCATCCTCTCCTTTATTCTACTCTACCTATATTGCACAATCTTTGTTATGGTATCCAAGGATGCATCCAATCTTATTTTCTCTAAATCGTCAATAGGCTTATCAGGAATTTTTATATATGTCCGAGTAGGGGCTTCAATTTGAAAAGTAGGGGGAGGAATTTCCTTTGAGGCTTCCTGAAGCTTCACCTTTAAATCCTCAACCTCATCCTGCAATTTCTTAACCATCATAAGTTGTAGATCCATGTCCTTTTCGACTTTCATTGAATTTTCAAACAATTTGCCATACCTTTTTGACAACTGGATAGTTTTGGCCTCATTAAGGTGGGAAAGGTGTACAACTATCTTTAACACCTCAAGATTAGTAGTATTTTTCATGGTCCAAACTATCCTATCTCCCTCCATCTTGTCTTCTATGCTCACCAAAGATGGCTTCTGAGTTCTTGGAGCTAGACACCATAAAGAAACTACCTAAGACTTAGGGTCATAGCCGCTTCCCCTGATCATAACATCAATTTGGACCTCATAGGACAAACTACCCTTAGGAAGATTTCTAATTTGATCTATGATGAAGGAAGATATCAAGTCTCATCCATGAGTTAAAAGCATACCACTTGACTTAACCATTTCTCTAGCCTCTTCTATACTGATTCTTTCAAGACTAGGATCATATGATGTTAAGGCCCTCATTGTCTCTTCACTTGGTTGCATGCCTTCAGGTAGAGACTTCTTCACCTCCTCATGTTTCCTCCAAATGACAAAATCTCTAAATTCCTTACTTTGTACAAACTACTCATCATTTAGAAACTCCTCCTAATAGATTTCTCTCTCATCCTTTCCTAACAACAAGGGAAAATACCCTTTTTCTTTTGTTACATTCTTCTTTCCATCCCTGATGGCCTTTCTTATTTGATGGTGATAAGCCCTATTACTAGGCACAAGAGTTGAAGCAATGTCAATTACCTTCTTTTTCTTTCTCTTCTTTAAAGTTTCACCAACCTCAAGTTTCTATTTTTTCAAAGGTGGCTCAGAAGTAACCCCTTCCTCCTGTTGATTTTGAGTCAAATCAATTGGTGGTGCATCATCTCCCTGAGGTGGGCTACTACCCTCTTGAGACTCATCAGTGTACTCCTTAGGTTTAGAGGTTGAATAATCCCTTGGGACATCCAACTTTTGCTCAAGCAACTCTTATAACTGATTAGATAGGGTGCCATGCATCTCTATCATCTTCTCCATTCTTTGTAGAAATGAAAGCTCAGGGAAATAGCCACCAAAAGGAATACCAGCCCTCTTAAGCCTTTTCTCTATATTTATCAACTAAAAATATGTGTTCTGCCTCTGCCTAGATTCATCATAATCTAAGATTTTTCTCAACACATCTTCTTCATCCAGTCCCTCATGCTCCTTAATTAATCCTATGTTTGGAATTAGAGTCATCCTAGTAGTCTTGATGAAACCCTCAAAGTCCACATACCTGCAAGTAGCTAAACACATCTTGAAATAATTTAACCAAATTCTATCCTAATCCAAAGCACTTTTTCCAATTAAGAAACTTCCCATTCTAAACTACCTTGGTGTAAAAGTTCCTTTCTATGAGGTGTAAGGATCTCTTTGTCAGTCCACATCAATTGCCATATAAACTCCATCATGGTAACTCAAGGAGGCACAAATCTGGGTAACAAATGTGGGGGTTTAGGGAAACCATAAACCCTAATAATTGTGTGACTATCCCCAAGGTATAAATCACCCCAATTGTAATTTCCCATCCACTTATCCTCAAATTGCATTGGCCTTAGCAACCTCAAAACCTTTGTTGACAATCTCATACCATCTGTACCCAACATTCCAAGAACTAGATGAACAAAGTAATTCTGAAAGATGGAAAAATTACACTCATTAGAGGTGTAATTCCAAGACCTAAACCAGTATTTTAATGGGTTTGGTTGGTCATTAAAGATAGTCCTCAACCTTAACATCCTGGCATCAAAGGAATTAACATGGTGGAACAAAATCATGTGCATGAGAAGGGAATAATGTATAAACTTGATAGGTCTTTTATTTTCTTTGATAGATATAAAACCCTCATGAATCCTATAGATTACATACTGGATGTAATCATAGTCATTATTTGAGTGAGAGTTTTGAATATCTAGAATTATGATTAGCAACTCAGCAGGCAATTTTTCATAATCCCCATCTATTCCTAAAACCCTACACAACCCATGACACAAGAATTTCATATAGTTACACAAGGATGAAAATAGATAAGGAGCATTCATTTTTGCAGGAAGAGGGGCAATGTATTTACCCTGCTTGGGGATGTGCTTAACAATTTGACTTTTAATAGACCCTATATTACTCGCATACTTATCTCTCTCTTTTTTCAGGTCAATCTTGATTGAAGAAGAAGCATAAAAGTCAAAATCCCTCATGAAGGATCCCCTATCTAAGGTAAGGAAAACAAACTAGTCTTCTCGCCTAGTAGTTTTTGAAATGCAGTCAGCCCAGGCATTACATATTGGAATTGCTTTATGCCTATTATTATAAAAATATGTGAAGATGGTGTAACCTGATCTTGTAGGTGTGATAGGATCTTTGCACTTGTCTATAATATCTTCAAAGGTTGTGTCAATGACTTTCTTATTTTGGTTTGTACCAGGTAGCAGCTTGACAAATTCATCAGAATAATTTCGATTTCCTTTGTCTTCTCCACTTTGCTTCTTTACACATCCACTGGAAGATGTGACACTTGCTTCTGGATGATTCATTCTGTCAAGAAAGAAGATACCATAGCACTACAACTCCACTCCTTCACTTCTGCAATCTTGGTGCCAATAATTCTCAATCAACTTTAGAATGACTTCAAGCACAGAAAGAAATGAGGTCCTGATTATATAACCTTGCGAATTGAATGTGAATAGAAGCTAAATCATAGCAAATCCTTGAAAAGTCACTTCAATATTCAATTTCCACACATTTCAAACTTTTGAATCAGGCTAGCCATGGCATGGATTCTGACATAATGATTAAAAAATAAAAAATAGAGTGTGAGAGAAATGATCATGGCTTTTTGCATTGAAACCCTTAATTACTAACAAAAACTCTGTTAAAACCTGATTGGATGGCTTTCTACCCTTTCCAGCTTGGCAAAGTACTTCTCTCCATGTTGCAACAACTCATAACACTGATTGACATGAAGACTTAACTAGACAAGGTTCAAAGATCAAGAGAACAAAAGAAACTCATGATCTCCAAAAGAACTGTCAACCCAGGGTTAAGATTGGAGATTCAACGACAAGGCTATTTGTGAAGTTTTAGAATGATTTCTTCACTCATGACTTTACTTTGAGATTTCGTGACTACCATTGATCCCATTGATGCCCCACATAGCAAAAGGGGCCTCTGAAACCATAGGGTTTAATAACAAAGCACCTAAAAATTTTAGTTTCTTTGAAAACTTGTGGCATGATTCACATTTTATGACATATGAGTGGGTATCCTTGATTAAAACTAGCCTGTAATATCTTAGAATTTTGTGAACTGTAGACCTAGCTGAATGATGCCCTCCACACATCCCAGAGTCCATCTCTTTTAAAACCTTTTTAGATTGATACTTATCTAAACAGAACAACAACATTCCATCATTATCCTTCCAAAATAAATCACCCTATATTAAAACATACCTTTGAGCCTACAACCTCAAACTCCTCTTTTGATTGTCATTCAAATCTTGTGGACAAGCAACAAATTTGAGAAAATGAACAATATTGGTATACCTTGGTTGCATCTCTATACTTGTCACATTTTCCTCACCAATGGCTACATTTTTCACTTGCACAAGGTCCATGTTTTCCTCTATCATGAGCTTAGAAAGTCCCAGACCTCTCACAAGGTTGGTTATGTGGAGTTCAATGTCAAACTCTTGAATCCTATTGATTCATTTAAACCTCTTCCCAGTAACCTCACTCTAACTCAAAATATCTTTTACTGCTGCATGTGGAACATATGCATTTACTTTTTCACATACCAGATAAGGTCTGAAAGCCTTAACCTCCTTTACTAGTGCATATTCTTGTTTCTCCATCAGCTCATAATTAAGCTTGGCAGATTGCGGTGATTTATTGAAAAAAGAAATAGGATGCTCAAACCCTTCTTCATCTTTCTATAACAAAATAGCTGCAATAGTATGAAAAGATGCAAAGGAAAATAGAGAAAATGGTTTTGAATAGTCAGGGGATATTAAAATAGGATCCTCTTGGATTTCTTTTTTAATCTTATCAAAGTTCTATTGAGTCTCACTGTTCCAATCAAACTTAACATCTTTCTTCAAAAGCTTCACAATAGGTTTGACTAATTTAGCAAAATTGACAATAAAACTCCTAACAAAATTAATCTATCCTAGAAAAGATTGCACACCTTTGACATTTTTGGGAGGTAGGACCCTTTTGATGGCTTCCAATTTTATAGATCAATTCTAACCCCTTCGTTAGACACAATGTGCCTAAGCAATTTTCCCTTTGTTACAGCAAATTAGCATTTTTTGGGATTTAGTGAGATGCCAAATTCCAGAGCCTTGACAATAACCTTTTCCAAATGTCTGCAATGATCTTCAGCTTTCTTAGAATAAGCAATCAGACCATCCTAATATACAACCATCAAGACATTGATCAATTCTTTAAATGCAAAATCCATTGCTCTTTGAAAGGTAGCTCCAACATTATTTAGGCCAAAAGGCATGTAGACATATACATAAGTTCCCCAAGGGGTAGTGAATGTTGTTTTGAATTTTTTAGACTCTTTGACTAGAACCTGGTTGTATCTTGAAAACCCATCCATCATAGACAATAATTCACAACCAATTACTGTATGCAACATAGCCTCCATGTTAGGCAATCCATAGTTGTCTTTGAGTTATCCAACATTTAAATTCCTGAAATCAACATATAGTCTAATGTCACCATTCATTTTTCTCATTGGTACAAGGTTAGATACCCAAGAAGAATGCCTAATAGGTTCAATGATACCAGCATCTCTCAATTTTTCCAATTCAACCTACATCTTCATTGCTAATAGAGGGTTGATAGGTTTCTATTTCTATCTGAATGGCTTAGTTTCTTCCTTTAGAGGTCTCTCATGTTGAAATAGATCAGCTCTATATGCTTTAAGATCATCATAGGACCAAGAAAATACATTCTTGTATCTCTTTAAGAGTCCTATCAAATATCCTCTGACCTCTCTACTCAACTTTTTCCCAATGTACACCATTTGAGGGGAAGTTTTAGATCCTAAGAACTTATCTCCTCCAAGTCTTCCATTTTTTTGTTAGACTTTTAAGATAGGTAGCCATCATTTATTTTAAACATTCCTTCTAACTCCACTAACCCCTTTGATATGTGATTTGAAGGTAATTTTACTATATCATTTCCCATAATACACTCTTTCCCTTCAACATACTATTGTGCTTCATTAAAATCTATTTGTTTCCCATCATACTGATCTAGACCCTGAAGAAACCTAAGGATATCAAAATCATCCTCAAAAACTTGCCAATTATATACATTGTCAAGCACTGCAGGCCTACTTTTGATTTCTAACATGGACACACCAGTAAGGGTAATATCATCATTTTTAAGGGCAACATTAGCAGGAAAATTTGTCATTATATTAAGCTACCCAAATAAGATTGAAAGCCTCAAAGAATTCTAATCTATCCTAGACAACATGTTTTTATAATTTCAATCTCTCATCCTTGGCAGCATACTTAGATCTTACTTGATCTATAACTAATTGGGAATCACCATGGACCTTTAAACATTTGATTCCATGCTTTATAGAAACATCTAATCCCATTATTAAAGCCTCATATTTAGTATTATTATTAGTGCATTCAAAGGTCAACAAGAAAGAGTATTTAAATGTAATACCTAATGGGGAAATGAAGACAACACCAGCCCCTAATCCTTCCTTGGAGCATCCACCATCAAAGAACATTTTCCAAAGTCCATTCTACTGCAACATTAACTCATCAACTATTGGATCTATGTTTTTCATTTGAGACATTATTTCCTCAATCATGAAGTTATTCATGTCAATGTCCACAAAGCAATTTAAGTCCTCTAGTGCAATTTTTTCAATCATGACTGAAGAACAGGGCTCCCTATACAACTTTACCTTAGTCCCATTGACTAGGATAGTAGCATATGACAAATCCAATTGCAAATTTCCACCAACTGCTATAACCCATTGTCTTGATAGTAGCATGCAATAATGAGGCTTTGTATCAACAACAATCACATCCATTTTGTATGTGGCCTCTCGGAATGCATCAATCTTTACTTCAATTCCAATTAGAGTTCCTACAACAGGCACTACCCTGTTATCCATAGAACAACATCTACCATTAGATGTATCAACTTGTAGTCCTAGTTCTTTCATTACATGATAGGGCATTATAGTTGTAGCAGCACTAGAATCAATCATGCAATTTTTTAGCAAAAAATTATTTACTATCAATGTAACATAGAAAGGGTCAATAGAAGAAGGCTCTTGTGTCACAATGCTTCCAACACATACATCAGAAATTTTATCAATTGAAATAGGCCCTTCTACTAAATTCCCCTTTTCTTTCATATCAAGAGCTACCCCTTGTTCACTTATGAGAGCCAGGGTTCCTATCTTATGCTCCTCAATTTTCAACATTTCAAGCAAAGGGATGGAAACCTTTATTTGGGACAAGGCATGTCTCATATCAAAGGTAGGGGGATTAGCAAAAAAATCAAGATAATCTTTTGGCCTACCAATTTTCCTTTTAACCTTGTCAAAAATAATTTCCTCATTCCTTTTCTTTTTAGTTACAAGCCCTTCCTTCTTATTATTTACAACATTAGGCTTTGGGGAATCCTTATTCTAAAGGTTATCCTTAACAAACACTGACCTAGGAACTCCTTGATTAGTATCCACCCTTCTATTCCTCAAATTGTATGATGATTTGGCTTGAGTTATAGAAGCCATAGTTAGAGTTCTAATTTCCTCATCACTAGGCTTTCTCCACTATTTTTCATCTAATCCTGATCCTACCATATGAGCTTTACAAGTGTCATTATCAGACTTATCATGATCAGAGTGAGTAAATACTTGTTGTTCATAGTCAAAGAGAAACTTCCTTTTATGGTCAACATCAGAGAAAATATCTTCATCTTCTAAAGACAAGAGATCCCCCATTACTTTAGTAGTAAACATGTTAATAGCAGGCTTTTTAGATTCTTCATAATCTCCTGGATATGATTTATTAGCCTCTTCTCCCAAATCCTGAGCCACAACACATTGGAAAGGTGAACGAGGCATGTTACAAGCCACACACCAAGGGGTATTTTCCACATTATGTGCTATGATTTTCTTCAAAGTATCTTGTGTATCTCTTCCCTTTTTGGGTTCATTGTTGTTAGGAACAAGCATCCCATCTTTCCAATTTGTCTTATAAGGCATATCTCATAAATTGGGGATTCTATCCTACCTCTAATAAGGTAGTCTTGTATCTTGAAAATTTTTACCACCCCTGTCAAACTTTGTTGAGAAGTCTTTGGTAATACTAGCTCCTTTTTCAATTTTGTCATCATCTTTGGATGGCCTTATAGGTTGTGGCTTGGTTTCCTTCCATAGTCTACCCTTGTCTCTCTTATACATTTGACCAGATTCCTTCTGGTTGCTTTCAATGTTTATGGCTAATTTAAAGGTATTCCTTAGGGTATGAGGATTCTTATCTCTCAAGAGATAAGACAATTTACCATCCATAGAATTAAAATAAGTGGTTAAGCAAACTACATCATCCAACCTCAATACTTGGAACAACTTGTACATAGCCTTTTGAAATCTTCTATTAAATTCTGACATGCTCTCATTGTAATTCTTTTTGATATTGTTAAACTCATTAAGCATGTAACTTGAATTCACATGTTCTACATATTGTTCCTTGAAACATCTGACAAAATCATCCCATGATGCAATACTATTCTCAGGAAAACCCCTATACCAATCCCGAGTATCTTCAACCAATGACTAAACAAAAAGCTTCATTATAACATCTTCATTCTCAATCTCATAATCATTAATTTTATTTGTGAAGAATTTCAGATGTTCTTCACAAGTAATCACATTGTTTCCTATGAATAATGGGATTTTCTTTCTAATCTCATTAGGGATGGCATTAGGCTGACTAGGGATACCATCAAAGAGTAAAGGCCTATACCTATCTAGGTGAACTAGTCTTCTTTGGAAATTTGGCTGGACCAGAGGGGTTGTTCCAATATTTTTACAAGATGCATTTCCCATTGTACCACTAGTTATAAGGGGAACTTGATTGGTGTTCAGATTTGGTCAGGGTATGTTTTGTCTAGGATGAGAGGTTTGAGGATTTGGAAGTGAATTGCAAGGCTGATTTGGTGGAATTATCCCTGGATTAATAGGGATTGATCTACTAGTAGATGTATTTATATTGGGATGCAAGAAAGAAATCTTTCTTTTCATCTCATCTACAATAGCTTCCAATTCTAATTTCTCAAGCTGGAGAGCCAAATCCTCTTTAGCTTTTCTACCCTTTTCCAAATCTAGGCTTGCTTGGGAGGGTACACTAGAAGTAACAACATTTTTCTTAAGCTCATTAATATTCACACCAACCATTTTTTGTTTTCCCTTATCAGGGATTTCTTTTGTGGCATTTCTAATATCCTCATTCCTCTTCATTTCAGATGGTTGTAATTTTGTGAGAACATGTCTTGTTCCCTCAAACTCATCTTGGTTAGGTTTAATACCTTCAGCCTAATTTCTTAGAACCCCCATGTCACCAAACAATTCTTTATCTAAACCTTGAACATCTTGGCTTAGATCCCTAGCCTGGATTTCATTTTTCTTAGTTTTTCTTATTAGATCTTGCCTTTCCATGAGTAGATCATAAATTTTCTATTCCCTCACCTTCCTTGTATTGGAAATTTCCAACAATTGTTCAT
Source organism: Chamaecyparis obtusa (assembly GCA_027943335.1). Lineage (NCBI taxonomy): Eukaryota > Viridiplantae > Streptophyta > Pinopsida > Cupressales > Cupressaceae > Chamaecyparis > Chamaecyparis obtusa. The sequence continues at coordinate 237,026 of BSBK01009033.1, read as the reverse complement.
ACTCCTTTTTTCTTAGAGCAATCACTTCCTCTCTCAATTTTTCAGAATCATATGAGGTAGTTTCTGCAGTAGAAGTTTCTCTTAGTTTCTCTAAGGTTTCTCTTATAGGGAAGAAACCTACTTCTGTGATCTCCTCTTCATGAGAGGGAAAATGCACACTAGGAATGGCTTTCTTCACATGTTGTGGGTCATCAGAAGAAGAAGAAGCTTCATGGGGAACTGGTGTAGGGACTCTTTCTCTTGAAGGTCTTGGGGAGTTAGTAGTAATGTGATTTCTCCTAGACCACTATTTCCTACTAGGTGTATGGAGCTCATCACCCATATTACTCTCCGAGTGATCCTTGAAATAAGACCTAATAAATCTCAGCTGACTCATGGCATGCTACAACAAGATATAACAAAATTTTACAACTACCAGCAACTGGCAAATGAAGATTTTTAGAGTTGCCACCCACAAACAAGTGGCAATCTAAATAATATGCTGGTATGAAAAAAACACAATAGATAGTATTGCACAGATCTGTTGTATATTCTCATTAAATCCCTAGTAGAGTCACCATTTTTGTTAGCACTTAAACTTGTAGATGGTTGAAATATTTAGAAATTCACTAAACTTATGACTCATGCATTCCCAATAGCTTCATCCAGCACAATTTAAATGCTAAGTTACTAAGGCTTTGAGCCTTCTTCACTTTGAGTGTAAAACTCAGGTGGGTTTACCCATCAACTGCTTCTACAAAGCATAACAAAATTGATCTATGTACTTGACATATAGCCAATACAGCTTATAAACATACAAGTAAAAGTAAATGGATATAGTTTCTTGATAAAATGATGGTGAACAGATGTAAATCAAACTCAACTAATGCCTTATTCATTAGGCTAGAGTCAAAACCAAACATCTACAAAATCCTATTAACACAAAGATACTAAAATTCAAATAAATTTCCTAACAATTCATTCTCCCAATTCCCAACCCTACCATCAAATTCATGCATAGATTTTCAAATCCCAGAGACCTCCTTGAAGGTTTACTCTCTCCTTGAGAGAAACTTGAGTTCAACCCCTATATTCACCTTGTCAACAATACATTAAAAAGCCTTACTAATTAATGCATAAGAATTCAAAACATCCATACATAAAGACAACCAGAGATAGCAACAAAACATTAGTATATTTGTATTAATTTTCAGCTGTATCCATTACAATTTCAACAAAAACTTCAAAGAAGTCAAATTCTATATTCATTCTTTTTTTATAAAAACTTCGACCACCCTTCAAAAAGAGTCAAAACATGCTACTTATACCTCTAGCCATCTTGGAATCCTCTAAAGGATGCAACAAGCTTCGGATGGCTAGGAAAATGACTTGCACTACAGACAAAAAGTACAAACCATAATGACAATGACTAGAAAAATTGAAAGTAGTTCACAACTACTGCCAACTTCATAGGTGGCACCTTTGTTTGGAGATATTTCAGAGTAGTTACTTTGATTTGTAGCATGAATGATGACTGCCAATTAGGCTAACTTACATCATCCTTTGTTTGAAACATGCTCTCCCTTGAGTTCTGGATCAGATGCCCTGTGTACTTTATTCTTCTTCCTCTTCCAACACTAGGATAGCTGGCTTCTTCTTCTTCCTCTTTGTCATTTTTCTCCATGCTGTCACATCATCATTAGATGGCCAATTGTATGCATGTAGTTCCTATAGTGATTTGATCTCTAGGTCCCATATGGGATTAGTTATACCTTTAGCTTCTATCACAAATCATATGCAATCACTTTCAACTTTAAATAGACTATCAATTATACTATTGCATCATTCCAAGTCTAAGGCACTGTCACTATAAAGGAAAGCATCTTGTTTAATTACCAATTGATCCATTGATGTCTTCCACTCATCTACACTAACTACATTTCCATTATCATCATACACTGAAGGCAAGTACTTACTGTAGTCCTTATCAAACATAACCAAATTGGCTTTTATCTAGTTAGATTTTCCTTTAAAAAAATTTGAGATAGCACTAACCAAACCAATCTTTTCAAAAACTTCTTTTACTACCTCAGGAATATTATGCCTATACTCCTACAAACAATCAATTTTTTCAAACAATAAGCTCCTCCCTGACCATACACTATAGAGTGGCTCCAAAGTGATCAGTGACTCATTCATCTTATCATTGGCCTTTTGCAATACACTAATTGATTGATGGACTAACTCCATCCTCTCCTTTATTCTACTCTACCTATATTGCACAATCTTTGTTATGGTATCCAAGGATGCATCCAATCTTATTTTCTCTAAATCGTCAATAGGCTTATCAGGAATTTTTATATATGTCCGAGTAGGGGCTTCAATTTGAAAAGTAGGGGGAGGAATTTCCTTTGAGGCTTCCTGAAGCTTCACCTTTAAATCCTCAACCTCATCCTGCAATTTCTTAACCATCATAAGTTGTAGATCCATGTCCTTTTCGACTTTCATTGAATTTTCAAACAATTTGCCATACCTTTTTGACAACTGGATAGTTTTGGCCTCATTAAGGTGGGAAAGGTGTACAACTATCTTTAACACCTCAAGATTAGTAGTATTTTTCATGGTCCAAACTATCCTATCTCCCTCCATCTTGTCTTCTATGCTCACCAAAGATGGCTTCTGAGTTCTTGGAGCTAGACACCATAAAGAAACTACCTAAGACTTAGGGTCATAGCCACTTCCCCTGATCATAACATCAATTTGGACCTCATAGGACAAACTACCCTTAGGAAGATTTCTAATTTGATCTATGATGAAGGAAGATATCAAGTCTCATCCATGAGTTAAAAGCATACCACTTGACTTAACCATTTCTCTAGCCTCTTCTATACTGATTCTTTCAAGACTAGGATCATATGATGTTAAGGCCCTCATTGTCTCTTCACTTGGTTGCATGCCTTCAGGTAGAGACTTCTTCACCTCCTCATGTTTCCTCCAAATGACAAAATCTCTAAATTCCTTACTTTGTACAAACTACTCATCATTTAGAAACTCCTCCTAATAGATTTCTCTCTCATCCTTTCCTAACAACAAGGGAAAATACCCTTTTTCTTTTGTTACATTCTTCTTTCCATCCCTGATGGCCTTTCTTATTTGATGGTGATAAGCCCTATTACTAGGCACAAGAGTTGAAGCAATGTCAATTACCTTCTTTTTCTTTCTCTTCTTTAAAGTTTCACCAACCTCAAGTTTCTATTTTTTCAAAGGTGGCTCAGAAGTAACCCCTTCCTCCTGTTGATTTTGAGTCAAATCAATTGGTGGTGCATCATCTCCCTGAGGTGGGCTACTACCCTCTTGAGACTCATCAGTGTACTCCTTAGGTTTAGAGGTTGAATAATCCCTTGGGACATCCAACTTTTGCTCAAGCAACTCTTATAACTGATTAGATAGGGTGCCATGCATCTCTATCATCTTCTCCATTCTTTGTAGAAATGAAAGCTCAGGGAAATAGCCACCAAAAGGAATACCAGCCCTCTTAAGCCTTTTCTCTATATTTATCAACTAAAAATATGTGTTCTGCCTCTGCCTAGATTCATCATAATCTAAGATTTTTCTCAACACATCTTCTTCATCCAGTCCCTCATGCTCCTTAATTAATCCTATGTTTGGAATTAGAGTCATCCTAGTAGTCTTGATGAAACCCTCAAAGTCCACATACCTGCAAGTAGCTAAACACATCTTGAAATAATTTAACCAAATTCTATCCTAATCCAAAGCACTTTTTCCAATTAAGAAACTTCCCATTCTAAACTGCCTTGGTGTAAAAGTTCCTTTCTATGAGGTGTAAGGATCTCTTTGTCAGTCCACATCAATTGCCATATAAACTCCATCATGGTAACTCAAGGAGGCACAAATCTGGGTAACAAATGTGGGGGTTTAGGGAAACCATAAACCCTAATAATTGTGTGACTATCCCCAAGGTATAAATCACCCCAATTGTAATTTCCCATCCACTTATCCTCAAATTGCATTGGCCTTAGCAACCTCAAAACCTTTGTTGACAATCTCATACCATCTGTACCCAACATTCCAAGAACTAGATGAACAAAGTAATTCTGAAAGATGGAAAAATTACACTCATTAGAGGTGTAATTCCAAGACCTAAACCAGTATTTTAATGGGTTTGGTTGGTCATTAAAGATAGTCCTCAACCTTAACATCCTGGCATCAAAGGAATTAACATGGTGGAACAAAATCATGTGCATGAGAAGGGAATAATGTATAAACTTGATAGGTCTTTTATTTTCTTTGATAGATATAAAACCCTCATGAATCCTATAGATTACATACTGGATGTAATCATAGTCATTATTTGAGTGAGAGTTTTGAATATCTAGAATTATGATTAGCAACTCAGCAGGCAATTTTTCATAATCCCCATCTATTCCTAAAACCCTACACAACCCATGACACAAGAATTTCATATAGTTACACAAGGATGAAAATAGATAAGGAGCATTCATTTTTGCAGGAAGAGGGGCAATGTATTTACCCTGCTTGGGGATGTGCTTAACAATTTGACTTTTAATAGACCCTATATTACTCGCATACTTATCTCTCTCTTTTTTCAGGTCAATCTTGATTGAAGAAGAAGCATAAAAGTCAAAATCCCTCATGAAGGATCCCCTATCTAAGGTAAGGAAAACAAACTAGTCTTCTCGCCTAGTAGTTTTTGAAATGCAGTCAGCCCAGGCATTACATATTGGAATTGCTTTATGCCTATTATTATAAAAATATGTGAAGATGGTGTAACCTGATCTTGTAGGTGTGATAGGATCTTTGCACTTGTCTATAATATCTTCAAAGGTTGTGTCAATGACTTTCTTATTTTGGTTTGTACCAGGTAGCAGCTTGACAAATTCATCAGAATAATTTCGATTTCCTTTGTCTTCTCCACTTTGCTTCTTTACACATCCACTGGAAGATGTGACACTTGCTTCTGGATGATTCATTCTGTCAAGAAAGAAGATACCATAGCACTACAACTCCACTCCTTCACTTCTGCAATCTTGGTGCCAATAATTCTCAATCAACTTTAGAATGACTTCAAGCACAGAAAGAAATGAGGTCCTGATTATATAACCTTGCGAATTGAATGTGAATAGAAGCTAAATCACAGCAAATCCTTGAAAAGTCACTTCAATATTCAATTTCCACACATTTCAAACTTTTGAATCAGGCTAGCCATGGCATGGATTCTGACATAATGATTAAAAAATAAAAAATAGAGTGTGAGAGAAATGATCATGGCTTTTTGCATTGAAACCCTTAATTACTAACAAAAACTCTGTTAAAACCTGATTGGATGGCTTTCTACCCTTTCCAGCTTGGCAAAGTACTTCTCTCCATGTTGCAACAACTCATAACACTGATTGACATGAAGACTTAACTAGACAAGGTTCAAAGATCAAGAGAACAAAAGAAACTCATGATCTCCAAAAGAACTGTCAACCCAGGGTTAAGATTGGAGATTCAACGACAAGGCTATTTGTAAAGTTTTAGAATGATTTCTTCACTCATGACTTTACTTTGAGATTTCGTGACTACCATTGATCCCAAAGATGATCAACGGTCAAATGGAAATCTTTTAGAACTCACACTTGTGTTCTATAATTGTGTCACACTTCTATGAATCATTACATGCAAGGAAACTTAAGAAGGAGCCCTCACAAATCAATCCATAGCTCCCTAGGCATGGAGTGCAAGGGTATTTTAAGTTTTCTCTCAGCTAGAGCTATTAAGCCTATAACCTTGCTAGTAAACCATGCAATGGGAGATTCAATGAAGAAAAGGGCAAGAATGTCTATAGCCACAAGAAATCTAAATGAGAATGCAATGCAATACTATGCTAGAATGAAGATGAAAGCTAAGCTATAAAAATGAAAAATAGAAGTATTACAAATCCTTGCTAATTAAACTATGTGAGCTAATCTATAGCATGAAGGAAACTAGATTAAAAATGCAATAATAATGAAACTAGGCTATGATGCAAGAATAAAAATGAAATGATGATGCAATATTTCAATATGAGAGATCTAAGAATACCATAGCTCCAAAATGCCAAGATTGAGAAGCTCCAAGATCCAAGATGCCAAGACTCCAAGAGAATGATAATGCAAGAGATGAATTATGCAAAATATAAATCATGCAAAAGATGGATCTTGCAAAAGATGAATGCAAAAATGAATGATTAAGAATGAGGAGAGAGTCTCCTTTTAAAGGATTTTAGAAATGAATAGACGGTCAAGATTAAGAGGCAAAAAAGAATTATCAAAGGTGGAAATTAAATCTTGGTTGATCCATGTGCTCAAGATTCTCAAGAGGCAAAATCAATGGACATGATTAAGAGGCAAAAAAAAGATGTGTGGAACAGATTAAGAGGCAAAAAGATATGTGGAAGAGATTAAGAGGCAAAAAGATATGTGGAAGAGATCAAGGGGCAAAAAGATATTCCACTCACCTTGAAAAGTGTGCATTCATGTGAAGACAAAAAGTCTTTTTATTTTATTATTTATTTATTCTTTTTAGAAAAGTGGTTTCCATTAAGAAGATTTTTTTAAGAGCTTTTTAATTAATTAAAAGGGAGCATGTTCTCTTAATTAAATAAGATTTTTATTTTTTTATTTTTTTCTCTTTTTATAAAATAAGAATAGTGTTTTATTTGTGCAACTTAGGATAAGAGGAAAAGTGGAGGCTTTTTATTTAATAAAAGGGGAGGGAATTCCTTTTAAATAAATAAAAACTTAGGATAAGATGGTTAGCCCATAGAAAATAATCAAAAAATGATAGAACTAGGATTTGATCTAGAATAAGCAATTTATGATTTAGCAAAAGGGGCTAATAGTCTAGATGACCATTTTTAGGTGATTACATTTGCCCCTCTTTGACTAATGTGTGATCGATCTAGGAACACATTACATCAAAGAATAGATTAGCCAAGAAGGCAAGAGATAGCCAAAAAGGCAAACAGATAGGGATCTGATTGCAAAGAATGAAGTGCAAAAAGATAGCAAATCATGCATGGTTAGCCTAGTAGCGACAGTACTGAACACTTAGGAAAGAGATAGCCAATAAGATATGATGTGTTTTCCCACTCAGGATTGAAAGTGAAATCTAGGTAGAGGGAAAGAAAAAGCAAGAGAGACATGATCAAATCACTAGAAATCATAATCAAAGAAAGAGAATAGAATAACCATCAAGTAGTGAAGATATGCCCCACACATGGGACACAAGGCACGAACCTATCTGTCCCTCAACCCATAAAGACCATGGAGAGAGGAGTTTTACTTGGCAATTGAAAGTGAATGAAAGACTAGAAGTTTGAAAGAGATGGGGATGAAGAGGAAGAATTCCCCAGCGAAGATGGAAGGATCAGGCCTCAAAAGGCTAGCCGACTGCACAGAAGAAGGAGAAAGATGATTTGGATGATCAAGGTGAATGTGGATTTTAGTTTTGATCCTAAAATGAATAGAAAATGATGTGATATGAAAGACAAGAAGTGAAAGACATGATAGAGAAGAAGTGAAAGGCGAGCACAGTTGATTAACAAATCCATGTAAGATGAAAAGAGAGCTCTCTCCATATGCAAGATGCAAAACTAATCTAACATGAACCTAAGAATGCAAACTACATGAAAAGTGGTTTACTTGCAAGGTTACAAAGCCAATAGACATCTAATTATCATCATCGAGCATTATTGGTAGTGTCAGAAGATCATACAATGCACACTAGCATATCTATGTGAATATGAATATGATCTTTATCAGATAGGAAAGTGGAAATCCCACCTAGGCATCTAAGACATGTAGGTCAAGATGACTAGTGCAGTGAGATTACCTAAGTTTGATATAGCAAGATTATGCTCGCATCGAGACACAAGAAAGTCAAGATGACTATAAGCATGCACTTGTGAAATAGTCAAGGATAATACCTTGTAGGTCCATAGTGTCAAGTAAGACCAGCATAAATGCTCATGACAGTTAGGACCAACAAAATATACCCACAAGCAAAAAAAGCAATAAAACATGTTCTCATTCCCTTAGTCTTCTAGCTATGCATCATCGAAAATGATCATAGGGGGAGAACACTTAGCAAAGAAATCATCATAGATAGCACACAAAGAAATAAAATCAAACAAATCTCAGCAAGTCAAGTGTGTGTGTGTAGGTCATAGAGCCAAACTTTGAGTATCGCATCTGCCAGTGAGAAATATTGCATCATCTAGACTGTGGGTAGGACATCTGATAAGTGTTAAGAAACACTCGACACTAGGGTTGTGTTGAAAAACATAGTTGGGGTGGTGTTGACAAACACCATTTATGAGGTACCTAAGAAACCCAGATGCACAAAGAGACCCAAGATAAGCTTAAAACAATAGATGCCCCCTAGACTAAGACAAGACTCAATTCCAGGCTAGGAGAGGCAAAGAGAGAAGTGGAGAGAATGAGTGCCATGCAAGACTGATAGACATAGGTGCAAGGGTCTCAATTAGCACCTATTTCTAGGTTTTCACCACTTAATAGATTTTTTTTAGGACTTTTTTCAATTTTTTTGTATTTTTGCTACCAAGGTGCCTGTTTCTAGGTTTTCACCAAGGCACTTTTTCTATTTTTCTATTTTTTTCTTTTTTCTTCTTTTTTTTTCTTTTTTTTCTTTTTTCTTTTTTTTTGGTGAGACATCAAAGCACCTATTGCTAGGTTTTCACTAGGATGCTCATTTTTTTACTACTTTTTATGCTTTTTAGGATTTTTTTCAACATCATATATGAATTTTTTTTTGGAGTTTTTTCAGGAACATAAAGTATGTACAAAGAATGCCCCAGATAGAAATGGGCATCAAGAATCTTCTTCCTCTAATGTAGAGAACTGATAGGCCCCAGGCCCAAATGCTATAGCTATGACAATAGGAGGTCTCAACTAGTTTGACCAATAATAACTAGCCCTAAGTAATGTCTAAGCTAGCGGAGGATCGTTAGAATGTGATCCACATGTGCCATCATGGATTTTAGCTAGCACTTTTTCTGACTCCTCTATTTCTAGACACCTAAGGAGAGTTCCATCTAGACCCTTCTTATACAAGTCACCAGAGACAAAGGCAAAGTGTAAGGGATGGCATGAAGAATGGTGTGGTGGATTTCCAAGAGGAATATGAGGTGGAAGATATGAAAATATGGTAGGATTGTAAGATTTCTGAGTAGGATAGCATAATTCATCCACCAGGAACTTGAAGCAAGATTTATGCCTTCTCATTCATAAGATGGATGTTGAAGTAACCAAAGCATTATCAACTTTTTTCTCAGCTTTAGGAATGGGCTGAAGTATACCAGATATGAGATCATGCTTGAAGTAGTGCACCATTTTTTTGTAGAGAATCAGCTTGTCCTCTTTTATTTGAGAATCATTATTTTTGAGCAGAGTTTTATTTTTACTTTTCTGAGGTTTGGATACCACCACAATGTGGTTTTCTCCATTTGACCATTGCTCTTTTCTTTTGACGTGATGACTGTGATACTTGATTGCTGATTCAATCTTTTTTATTGCTAGTTCATTGGTAGAAGAAGTAATAGGTGTTGATGCAAGATGAAATGAAGTGATTGGTTCACCAAAATTTATGTGAGGGGTGTCATCTCTAGTGACAAGAGAAGTTGAGCCTATAGGGTAAGCTCCAAAAGTAGCTAGATCTAGATTTGTCATAGAAGGACCAACATAGTCTACTAAGGCAATACGAGGAACAAACCCATTAGACCCTTCGTGAGACTCATTGACTACATCGGGATGGTTACAAGAGGTATGAACTACATCAACATCCATATCTATCATGGAAGAATCTTCTGGAAGAGGCTTAAGATGTCAAGAAGTAGAGATGCTTATGTCATTATGTGAGAGATCACCTCTTTGTAGCAGTCGTCCAATGTTGCGACATTGTCTATCATAGTGCAATGATTCTTTAGGCACATAGGTTCTAGACATAGAGGCCTTAGCCATATCATTAGTAGATATACATTCTTCTCCCCAAAGAAAAGAAGTAGAAGGAAGATCATCTCCCATGTGAGCCATAGTGTGTAGTGGTGACTCATCTGTATCTGTGTCTGAATTACTTAGCATGGGAGTATTTCTAGAATCTTCTCTATAGATCCACTCTTGAACAACTTTTTCTTCTCTTTCTACTTCTAAAGGAATGGATGAAGGAACAAAAGTATCAAAGATCACCATAGCAGAAGTGGAAGGCTTTATTTTATCAGAAGATTTCCCATATGACCTAGGAGAAATAGGTATAGAAGCAAAGGAATCCAGCGTATATTCACCCATACCAAGGCTCATCATCTTAAGTGATTTCTTAGTAGCAACTAGAGACGTACTAGGATCAATAGTAGGTTCATTGTGAGGGACAAATTTTTTAGTAGCAACAAGAGCATTAATAACAATAGTATGGTCTCTAGGAATCACAACTTCAGTGCCATTGTATGGAAATTTGACGCACTAATGATAAGTGGAAGGAACGGCTTGCATGTCATGGATCCAAGGACAACCCAAAAGAATTTTATATGTGAGTGGGATTTCCAATACTTGGAAGTTAATATCTTTTGTGACAGGGCCCACTCAGACAGGCAACATGACAAGACCTTTGGAAGATCTTTCCACTTCATCATAAGCTTTTATAGTAATCTTCTTCTTAGAATCCATAGCAAATTCTAACAAACCCAACTATTGTATGACATTGAAAGAAACAATATTTAACCCTGCACCATTGTCTATCAGGACTCGACAGACGCGGGTGTGATAGACTAGAACTTCAATGTGTAAAGCTAGATTATGCAGGTGAGCAATAGATATGTCATCTTCTATAGAAAAGGAGAGAGATAGCAGAGATGAAATGTGGTTGACCATAGCTTGAAATTGATCTAGATCAATGTCATTGGGAACATGTGTTGTACATAGAGCCTCATCAAGAATCTCTCTATGTGAAGGGGATAACTGAAGTAACTCAATGATAGATATCTGTGCTGGTGTCTTTTGCAAATGTTGGACAAGATCATAGCTAAGGGTGGCTGAAGGAGCTGCTTGTTTGGAAGGCAAAGCTTGCTTGGGATCTTGCACAATTTTAAGGACAATCTTGGCTTGACCCCTAGTAATAGCATTCAGTGTCTCACTTCAGGAAGATGAACTACCATGTGTTTGCAAGACTAACTTTGGCTTACCATGATTGGCTTTATTATCATCTGGAGACCTCATCATTAGAACTCTCTCAACGGGCTCTACCATGTTAATCATAGGTGTATTAGAAGGATATGTGTAATTGATCTTTTCATCATGATTCTTCTTATGTGTTTGAGAGGTTTCCCCCTTATCATGCTTAGGTAGAGGATCTTTGAAAGCTATGTGATCAGAATTTTTAGTTAAGCCATCAGTAGAAATTGTGTTGTTATTAATGAGGTCCTGAATATTATCCTTAAGCTTAAAACAATTGTCTATCGGATGTCCCTTGTTTCTATGATAATGGCAATAATGATCCTCTCTCCACCAATCAGGTCTAATAGGCAGATCGTAGTTACCAGGTTTATCAGGAAGTGTAAGATATCCATTGTCAACCAAAGTCTTAAGGATCACATTGTTGTTGGAAATATTCAGGAATTAACCGAGTTACTGAGAGGGGAGGGGTGAATCAGTAACTCCAAATTCTCTTTCAATTTAACATGTAATTTACTTTTAACCTTTGCATACAGAAAGCATGAAACTTAAAAGCATTTAGAATAATGACACATAGATTTGGTTACCCAAAAACCTTCCAAAAAGAAAGTAAAACTGGGGTGGGGATGAAACCCACAAAGCTTTAATACTATAGAATAAAGTTGACCGGTTAAGGCTTACAATTTGATCACTTCTGATGATCTGCCCTGTTAGGAGAAATAAGGATTGCTAAATCCACCCTGTTAAAGGATTTACAAAACATACAATGAAGTATGCACTCGGTAAAGAGATTTTACAAAAGACTGTTAAGTCTACCCGGTTAAAGGATTTAGTACTGATTCACCTGTTAGGATGAAACAGTAGATCTCTTCCTTTGCAACTGGATTGCTGATTGAGATTCGCTAATGTACTGATCACCTTCTGTGATGAATTTGTCTTTGCTATTCCTTATACTGCTGAAGCCCTTTATAATTCGCTTATCTCTGCCTTTCTTTCTTTTTCACATATATGCTTCTTACATTTTTTTTGACATTTTTACAACATTGTTTATATACAAGTCTTAAACAATTAATTACAATTACAATTACAAAGCCAGCTTGACAAATAAACATAAGCGCTACTAAGTCGGCCCAAGTATGGTTACACGGTTCTTGCAAACTAACTCGGTGACTTTCTGATACTCGGCGTCCACTGCATTACTCGGCATCATCATGCACTCGGTAGAAGTGAAGGCACGGTTCATACTGATCACTCGGTAGGTTTTGAACTCGGTAAATACTGGTGACTTGGTAGACATGATGTTACTCGGTTTACACTGTCCTGTTCGGTTTGTACTAACTTTCTTGATTTGCACTGTCTGCTCATTTTGCACTGTCTGCTCGGTTTGCATGTCTGCTCAGTTTGTACTGTCTGCTCAGTTTGCACTGTCTGCTCAGTTTGCACTATCTGCTCGGTTTGCACTATCTGCTCGGTTTGCACTGTCTACTTGATTTGCACTGTCTGCTTGGTTTGCACCCAGAATGCAAATAAGTGTTGTCACTAGTGGCAATTCTGCTTAATGCCAACAATCTCCCCCTTTGGCATTAGTGACAAAAACACTTATTGGCCAAAACTTATATACATGAATCATGCTGAGTTTTATTTTGATTTTTCAAAATTTGTCTTTGTTATAGAGCTTTATACATTGTCTCCCCCTTTCAATGTGCTAACTGTTTCTATACAAATCTTCTTCTATACATATATCTCCCTCTATACATATCTCCCCCTTTTTGACGATAATGCCAAAGGTGTATATACAAGTTATTTACAGAGAGAATCCAAAATTTGATAGAAAATCAGAATGTACCTTCATTATTAGTGCCAGGGTTCTGTCCCAACTTTCTTGCAGAATCTTACATGTTTGGATTGCAATTTGGACTTCTGCAGAGAGTTCAATCATGTGATCTGCTATAGAGAACTGATTGTCATGAATCAATGTTTTGGAATGTTCAATGTGCTTATACATTGTATTCATGATGGGAAGGATCATGTGTTGGATGTCTAGCAGTGTGGACCAGATCCTTGTGTCTTCTTTCAGTAGATCAGACTGCATGCTTGATAGGTGTGAGATTTTCATGTGATGAGCAGAGCTTGAACTTGGTTCAAGTTGCAGCTTCTGTATGCTAATCTTCATATCCTCATCCATTTTATTCATTTTATCCTTAACATCCTTTGTGAACTCGGCAATATTGCACAATCTGGCCAAAAGAGACGTAGCATTCGAATAGATAGATTCAATGTTTGACAAAACTGAAGACAATTATACTTGGTTAATAGCTATGTGCTGAGCAATGTGCTCAAGCACTTTATTATTGAATCTCTTCTCGACTCTTTCAACTAAATTTTCTGTCCCAGATGAATCCTCATTGTATTTATTAACTGCTTCTGCTAATTGTAGCAAAACATGTTGGGAGGAGTCTACTTTAATACCTAATGCATCAGACAAAATGTCCTTAGCATCCTTGATGATTTGATATTCCTTGTCTCTCTCCTCTTTAAGCTTCTTTTGTTTTGCTTTCCTTTGGAGGATCTCACCTATATTTTGCATTTGGTCCGCTGATAGATTTGCAAAATCCAATGTTGGAATCTCTATCTCTTCATCTAAGTCTATATCCTCTACTACATTCTTACCCAAAAATTTTATACTCGGTAGAGCCTTAGGCTTATCTGTACTTAATGCCTTGGTAGTAGTGACAGTAGATATAGTAGGGCTAGCTATAGAGACTGGTATACTTTCTACTGGAGAACTTAAAATATTTACACTTGAAGATTCAAAAACTGGAAAACTTACTGCTGGAAAACTTGATGATGCAGGAGACTGCAACTCGGTAGAAGAAATGATAGTTGCTTCTGTTGTTGCTAAAGATGATTGGTCAAATGTTGAAGTTGTCACAACCATGCTTGAAGGTGTCTCCGGGCTAGATGTAGAAACTTTTACTGGAGAGGTAGGAAGGGATGCAATGACTTCTCCTGCTATCCTCACAGTATCATCTACCTCAGTGTCTTCTTCTTGTTCATCACTGTCATCTTCAATATCTTTTATTATTACTGTTTCAATACTCAGTTGGTGAAGGTGGTATATGTTCTTCCATGTGGCATTTGCAGCCTTCACAACCGATTCAATATTGTTGATCAAAATCAAACAAGTATTGAACTTTAATGTCATCTTACTTTCATTTTCTTTTAATGCCTTATTTACTTCATCATTTTTCAAGCTCGGCATTAACTGTCTCAGGGTTTGATCAAATATGTCTATCGTAGTTTGCTTTGCATTGCTCCATCTCATTTTTATTGGATTTAATAAGACAGCTAGAACCTGTGGGGCTATGTCATCAGGAGAGTATTTCCACTGTCCCATCTTTTCAATAACAACATCTTCTATTTCCTTCTGTTCTATTTCCGATCTGGTTTCATATTTAAAAGATTTTATGTTACTTACTCCAGATCCTGATCCGTCTTTAAAGAGTTTGATCTTTTCTTGAAAGTTTAGAGGAGGCCTTTTGAATACTATGTCTTTATCTGCCTTGTCTGCCTTGTCTGCCTTGCCTCTTGCATTTCTCCTTGTAAATACAACAGTGGGAGGCTTAGGTGCCTTAGTGATGAATACCTTTCCTTTCTTCTTTGCAGGTTCTGGGTCCTCTGTTTTCTCATCCTTTTCCTCTTCTTCTTCATCTTTTTCTTCTTTGTCCTTGGTTATCATTTGCATTTTGGCTATCCTCTTCTTTCCTTTGTTTACCACCTGTGGAAGCTTTATGCTTAGTTCAATTCTCACCTTAGCTTCATCATATGTTCCAAAATATGGAGCTTTGGGATTGACAGACTGATTAAGAAGAGCTTCAATGATATTCTTGGTTTCATCAATATTTACCTCATAAGGAAGAGGTTTTACATATACAGTCCTCGGTTTAGCTTCTTGAATATATACATTATCACAATCCACCATAAAACAAATGTCATCTTTGTAATCTTCCACCAACTTCTGTGGAATCCAGAATTTGTCATTCATTTTCTCTTTGAAAGACTCAAAATAATTATCTATGATGCTTTCAAAATTTTCACCCATTTCTGAGATGTATTCATTTATTTCATAAAGTGCTAGCACATCTTTTCTCCATACAACTTTTCCTTTAGAAGGGAAGAATTTTTGAACATAGAAGAATAAACAGACCAATAAGGATCCAAACTTACATGGATTGTTTTTGGAAGTTTGAATGCTTTCAATGTTTTTGTTAAACTGCTTTAACAATAAGTCTGCTAGGTCAAATGTTAAGTTATTCTTGACCACTTTGTATGCTAGGTCGATAGCTTCACAGGAGACACTATTCTGTCGACTAGAATTGTAAATCTTATGGGCAATAATGTGTGTACCAAACTTCAGTTTAGCATCGGTAATGCTACTAACTTTCATGCCTCTACCGTCCCACTCGGCTAGGGTTTTCTTCTCTAGTTCCGTCCGACCTAGGGTTTTGGTAGTTTTTGCTTTGTTCAACATGGGAAGACCGGTGATTTGATGAATCATCTTCTTTGTAATCTCTATGGGTTTCTCAAACCAAATCTTGCCATCATGTACATGACTGAGAATGTATCTAACCCATTTATCTCAAAAGTTTCGAGGTAGATGTGCAATGTGAACTAAACCTTTATCTTCCAGATGTTTGTGCTCGGGTTTCAGAATACCATCCACACACAGCTCTTCATGCACAGTATCTAATTCTAGGTTCCCCATTTCATGAATTGAACAGTTGAAATGATTGCGGATATCGTTAATAAGTAGTACCTTAGGAGGAATCTGAGATTGAGCTCCGTTCGGATCTAGGGCTGCTACAATTGCGGGCACGATCTTGAAATCTGGTGCTTTCCATTCCCCTTGGACTAACATATCAGATCCTTTCTTCGCTGAAGTGCTGGATGATGCCATGGTAGCTCATAGAAAATTCCTTTCACAAAAGTATTGAATCGCTGGGTTGCTCTTGAAATTTTCTGCTCTCAAAGTGCTAAAGGTTCGCGGTGAAGAATGAGTTCGATTACTTGCTTTTTGTTTACAACTCTATCATTAATGCTTAGTTCAAATTAGGGTATGAATTCTGACAGACTATCACCCACTAAGAATTAATTGCTCGGTAAAGACTTCGCAACTCGGTGAACTCAAGAATTCATATTGCTCCGACCTCGCTCGGTAAAGATGGGTACCGACCTTGCTCGGTAAAGACTGATACTGACCTCCCTGTGATCTTACTACATCTTGTATGCTGATTTAGATCTTTCATTTAATTCGGTTCTGGAACTGCTTGAGATTGGTCTATGAGAATATAGTTCCAGTGCTTTCTTGGAAATTTAGTTTGAGTCGGTAGAGCCATCCATTCCATTACTTGGACTGGATTGCTCGGTAGATTTAGGAATCCATTTTTGTCTCACCTGTTTCCTAACCTTAGTTGCTTCATTCTTCTTTCCATCTTCAACTTCACTAGCATTCATGCAGTTTCTGGCTATGTGACCGAGTTTAGTGCATTTGAAGCATCTTATGGTAGTATCTCTTTTCCTTAGATGATGTTTTATGCAATTCATGCCAATGTGTCCATATTCTCCACAGTAATGACATCTGCACCAGGTGTTGTAGTCCCATCCAAACATTGCTTTCATAATTTGTTCTGCTGGATTAAATGTCTTGGATCTGCACTTGGATCCCTTGTGACCTTGTTTGTTGCACTTGTGACAATTACCTCTGAATCTTGGTTTTTTCCTGCATTTATTTGCTTTGTGACCAGGTTGATTGCAGCTGTAACATTTTCCATTGAATTCTGCTTTTTCATTGTTCCAACATTTATTTGAAGTATGTCCTATTTTACCACAATGATTACAAGTAGGTTTTTGATTTCTTTGAGTACCTTGCTTAGATGATTCGCCTTCTCCTTTGTATCCAAGTCCTGCTTTTCCTTTTTGCCTATGAAGATTTCGCTCATACAGCTGATTCAAGTCTTCTTGACTTTTCAGCATTCCTTCATTGATTTGTTTTTTAGTGTTTAGGTCATCCACCAATTTTAGATTGATTTCCTTTTCAGATCTTAGTTCTTCTCTTGTGCTTTCTATTTCTGATCTTAGATTCAGAATTTCCTCATTTGTATGAGAGATCTGATCAATTAGGTTTTCTAGCTGAAGGGTTTTATTTTGGACTTCAATGTTCCTTCCATCTAATTCATCTTTCAACTTGTTTCTTTGTTCCAAGATCTCACAGAATCTTGTAGAGTGTAGCTCTTGTTCTCTTTTTAATTTTCTCACTTCTTCCTGCAGAGACCCATTCTTTTCTAGGAGTTCTTTGATAGCATTGTTTGCTTCATCTGAGTTATTTGAGGGAAAAAGATCTTCAATCTTTTCTTCAATGTAATTCTGATCATTCATCTGATTTGCAAGTTCCTTCTTCTTAGGGATTGGGAAAGATGTTCTTTTGCTTCTTTGAATTTAGCTATGGCCATTTCCAGATCTAGCTTTTCATTTTCAATTACCTTGTTTAGTTTGAATACCTCCATTGTCCTGGATCTTTGGTCAAGCTAGTTAAGCTTTGTCTTGAGAACCAATGCTACTCTGATACCAATCGTTGGAAATATTCAAGAATTAACCGAGTTACTGAGAGGGGAGGGGTGAATCAGTAACTCCAAATTCTCTTTCAATTTAACATGTAATTTACTTTTAACCTTTGCATACAGAAAGCATGAAACTTAAAAGCATTTACAATAATGACACATAGATTTGGTTACCTAGAAACCTTCCAAAAAGAAAGTAAAACTGGGGTGGGGATGAAACCCACAAAGCTTTAATACTGCAGAATAAAGTTGGCCGGTTAAGGCTTACAATTTGATCACTTCTAATGATCTGCCCTGTTAGGAGCAATAAGGATTGCTAAATCCACCCTGTTAAAGGATTTAAAAAACATACAATGAAGTATGCACTCGGTAAAGAGATTTTACAAAAGACTGTTAAGTCTACCCGGTTAAAGGATTTAGTACTGATTCACCTGTTAGGATGAAACACTAGATCTCTTGCTTTGCAACTGGATTGCTGATTGAGATTCGCTGATGTACTGATCACCTTCTATGATGAATTTGTCTTTGTTGTTCCTTATACTGCTGAAGCCCTTTGTAATTCGCTTATCTCTGCCTTTCTTTCTTTTTCACATATATGCTTCTTACATTTTTTTTTGACATTTTTACAACATTGTTTATATACAAGTCTTAAACAATTAATTACAATTACAATTACAAAGTCGGCTTGACAAATAAACATAAGTGCTACTAAGTCGGCCCAAGTATGGTTACACGGTTTCTGCAAACTAACTCGGTGACTTTCTGATACTCGGCGTCCACTGCATTACTCGGCATCATCATGCACTCGGTAGAAGTGAAGGCACGGTTCATACTGATCACTCGGTAGGTTTTGAACTCAGTAAATACTGGTGACTCGGTAGACATGATTTTACTCGGTTTACACTGTCCTGTTCGGTTTGTACTAACTTGCTCGGTTTGCACTTTCTGCTCGGTTTGCACTGTCTGCTCGGTTTGCACCCAGAATGCAAATAAGTGTTGTCACTAGTGGCAATTCTGCTTAATGCCAACAATTGTAAGGTTCTACCAACTTGGTATAAACTCACTTTTGAAATGACTTCTTAGGCTTATCTGCATATTGAAGTTTAGGAGCACTATGAGCATTGGTAACTTCTTGTTGTTTTTCCTCATAGATAGCATTGGAGAGATTGAAATCAGGCTCTTTAACTTTAGGAATGTCAATGACCCCATCAGTAACAACATACTTGTTCTTATTCCAAGGTTTGTTCTTGTCTTTTCCATTGCCTTTAGCATCTTTATTAATGACAATGTCCCCTTTTCTTATAGCTACATCCTCAATTCGATATGCACTTCCAACCATGTCATGGAAGGAGGAGAACAATTTCTTCCTTAGATCATAAAATAGCTCAGGCACAAGTGTGTTGATGAAAATGTCAATCTTTTCTCTTTCAGGTAGCTAATGAGGATATCGAGAATACAATGACCTCCAATGTTGTAAGTAAGTTGCAAATGGCTCACCTTGATGTTGTCCTAGATTACCAAGATCTATCATGGTGACAGGTTGTTGGATGTTGTAAGAATAATGCCGGGTAAATCACTGAGCCAACTCATCAAAAGTCTTAAGAGGTGGTGTCAATTTTGCAAACCATTCTAAAGCTTGGCCTCTTAAGCTTCAAGGGAATAATCATACAAGAAATGTGTCTTCATGAAGAAAGTCCATACTAAGAGCATAAAAGTGACACACATGGTCTTGGGGATCACCATTTCCATCATACTTGTCATATTTGGGAACCTCAATATCCCTAGGAAATGGGACCATGTATAGAATTTTATCAAAAGGAAGAGCACAAATTGATTCTACAAAAGAAACCTTTGGAGGCTCTCTTTCTATTGCCATTTGGGTAAGGCATTGATTTGTTCGATGTAGTTCTTCTTAATGGACTTCCAATTTAGTTGGTACTTTTTGTTGGATAATTTGTTTGACATCATAGCCGGGAGGAAGCTTGTATCCTCTAGAAGTCATATATTGAAAATATTGATTACCATTACGCTCTAAAAGCTTATGCATCATTCATTGGGAGACCACATCTTGTTCAAATCTCATAAGATCCTCACTAGAAATCTCATCATCACCCTCTGCCTCATGTTGAGAGGGAGGAGGCCTAGGAGGTGAAGAATGCATAGAAAAAGTTGGCCTTGGTGGAGATCTTGGTGGCATGTTGTTGCCATTGTTGTCATTAAAAAGAGGTCGATGCTCAAAGTTACTAGTCTCGGGTTGCTCATAAGACATTCCTCTAGAAGCCATGCACCTAGTAGCATCCATCCTTTGTTGATTTTGTTCTTTGTCTAAATGTTCTTGGTTATCCTTACACTCAAAGTGTTCTTGGAAGCATTGAAATTTTTCTTGTTCAGTCAAAGTGAGTGAGACACTCTCTGTGTTTTTGGGGGTCTTGAATGTGGAAAAGAGGAAACCTCCTTTGTACCATGGTGTAGCCTTGGAATTATTAGATTGGTCAGAACTAGAATTGTCATTGCTAATGGGTTCTTTTGAATGTCTAGTTGGAGAAGGTAATTGTGTATAAGTGAACGGAGGGTGATTCTCCTGCTCAAATTGAGACCAAGTTGTAACCGGCATGAAAAAAGATGTTGGTTGACTAATAGAATGAGACAAAGTTTCTCAGATTTAAGATAAGAAAAGCTAATAAGGATCACTTGTCAAAGTAGAACAATAGAGAGAGATGGCTCCTCAAAAGTTCTCAAGCACTTACAACAATCAATTGACTAAAGCTGACCAGTGAGCAAGAAGCTCAATAAGCAAGTAGCTAGAGAGGTAACCATGATACGACAAGTGATCAAGAGTAGCATTTGTTAAGCTCAAATCCAATAGTTTTAGCTCATTTTTTTCAGTCTATAACAAGTCTAAGCATGTAGATAACAAACCAACTTTAGGTAAGAATAGGAAAGGACACTCTACGATAGGTTAAAATGCAAGTTTAGCAGCTCTGGATTGCAGCCATGATAGGACAGTAGAAATGACCCAGGCGATAGTTCTTAGGCAAATAGGGTGATACTCCTAAGATAGAGTGATACTTCACCTTATACCAGATGACATACCTTAATATACCAGAGTGATAGACTTCAGGTAAAGCAAGTGATAGACAGTAGGCGCGAACTATCATGCGATATTTCTCAGTAAGGTGCATGATACTGCTGTAGATTTGGGTGATTCTTTGACCAGTGAACATAAAGATTTCAGTTTTAAAGTATTTTGATCGGTTTCAAAGATTGAATAGTGTAATTTCTCAGTTTGACAAATAGTAACAGCAAGTAAAAGGCAATTTTTCAAATACTAGGTGATCAAACATGTCATAAAACACTTGGAACAAGGGCAAAAACAACCTTGCCAAGACAAGCACTTGTGATATCAAAAATAAAATTGCACCCTATGGAAGCTACCGATTGTTTGTATGTAAGAATGTTTACACTAGTTTAGCACATTCGAAAACACTTCAAGCAATATCTACCTACAAGATGAGGCTCAATACTTACCAACTTAGCCCACAACTTGATGCCCCCTTGCCTCACACCAAGTGGTTGCCCATAAGAGATATTGGCTTTGTCGTGGTAGTGTCAAATAATACCACCAAAGGGACACATATGGTGAGTATCTTGGGGTGATCCAGGTTAGTCCACTTGGATCAATCCTTGCACTAAGAAGATAAGCGACTAAAATAGGTGGCTTCTAACCTAAGGTTCTTAGTAAGGGCTTCCATTCATAACACCCCTCTTGCTCCTCATAAAGGACTAGGACCTCGCAGTCTTAAGAGTACCTTAAGCATTCTTGCTCAATGCTTTCCCCATGGTTGCAATTCCATGAGCTACTCACATCAAGCAAAGACAAGTGTTATGTCTATCAAGGTTTTTAGTGTCTGAGGTAGCCTTGAGATTATAGTGAGTTGGAATAGTTGGCAAAAGACTTGTCCCCACTTGGGTCATTCCTCTTGATTGCTCAAGAGCAGGCCCGCTAAAGGATCCTAAACTAAACAAAGAATGGATGATTTTTGAGATTCAAGGTTTTTGATTCACCTCAAGAGTGAAGAGCATACTCCCCTATCTCAAAACTTCTCCCAAACACACCAAGCAAATTCAATTACCCCCTTACTTCCAAAACCTTAAGATGGGTCAAAATTTTCTAACTCACCTAAAGGTGAAGAGCATACTTCTCCTACCACCTCAAAATCTCTTTCACAAGGTATTAAAGTTCCTAAAATAATTAGTTAATGCCACACTTGAAAGGAAATAAATCACAAACACTTGAATTTTTTTTTTGCTTTTGATTATGCTTTGGGCAGCCCTACAAAAAATGTTGGTAGCCCTTTTGCATGCAATGTATCAATTTCCTTCAAGCAAGAGCACCTAAAAAACAACTAGTTAGGCCCATAAGCTTAGCAAAATCCAAAATCTAACAATGGTTAGCACATAAAAAATCAAATAATAAACTACAAATAAACTAAAGCTAAAAGATGATGAAAAATTCATAAAATGAAGGACAAAACAAGAGTGTTCTGCCCCATGGTGGGCGCCAAAAATGTGTGCTATAATTGTGTCACACTTCTATGAATCATTACATGCAAGGAAACTCAAGAAGGAGCCCTCACAAATCAATCCATAGCTCCCTAGGCATGGAGTGCAAGGGTATTTTAAGTTTTCTCTCAGCTAGAGCTATTAAGCCTATAACCTTACTAGTAAACCATGCAATGGGAGATTCAATGAAGAAAAGGGAAAGAATGCCTATATCCACAAGAAATCTAAATGAGAATGCAATGCAATACTATGCTAGAATGAAGATGCAAGCTAAGCTATAAAAATGAAAAATAGAAGTATTACAAATCCTTGCTAATTAAACTATGTGAGCTAATCTATAGCATGAAGGAAACTAGATTAAAAATGTAATAATAATGAAACTAAGCTATGATGCAAGAATAAAAATGAAATGATGATGCAATATTTCAATATGAGAGATCTAAGAAAACCATAGCTCCAAAATGCCAAGATTGAGAAGCTCCAAGATTCCAAGATCTAAGATGCCAAGACTCCAAGAGAATGATAATGCAAGAGATGAATTATGCAAAAGATAAATAATGCAAAAGATGGATCTTTCAAAAGATGAATGCAAAAATGAATGATTAAGAATGAGGAGAGAGTCTCCTTTTAAAGGATTATAGAAATGAACAGATGGTCAAGATTAAGAGGCAAAAAAGAATTATCAAAGGTGGAAATTAAATCTTGGTTGATCCATGTGCTCAAGATTCTCAAGAGGCAAAATCAATGGACATGATTAAGAGGAAAAAAAAAGATGTGTGGAAGATATTAAGAGGCAAAAAGATATGTGGAAGAGATTAAGAGGAAAAAAGATATTCCACTCACCTTGAAAAGTGTGCATTCATGTGAAGACAAAAAGTCTTTTTATTTTTATTTTTATTTTATTATTTATTTATTCTTTTTAGAAAAGTGGTTTCCATTAAAAAGATTTTTTTAAGAGCTTTTTAATTAATTAAAAGGGAGCTTGTTCTCTTAATTAAATAAGATTTTTATTTTTTTATTTTTTTTCTCTTTTTATAAAATAAGAATAGTGTTTTATTTGTGCAACTTAGGATAAGAGGAAAAGTGGAGGCTTTTTATTTAATAAAAGGGGAGGGAATTCCTTTTAAATAAATAAAAACTTAGGATAAGATGGTTAGCCCATAGAAAATAATCGAATAAATGATAGAACTAGGATTTGATCTAGAATAAGCAATTTATGATTTAGCAAAAGGGGCTAATAGTCTAGATGACCATTTTTAGGTGATTACAACACTAAGCCCTACCCAAATCAAAGATTCAGTGACTGAAGTTGATCTCACATTCTTGGAATACTTGATTCAATCATGATTAAACTCAGAGAATAAGCGACCAAAGACTTCGCCAATTCTTAAAATCACTTTCTTAACTCAATGTTTATTTACAGAATCAGTGAACAAAGTAATTTGTAAACCCATGAAACACAATATGTTGACCAGGGTAAAATCTGGAGAATCAACAAACAATGAAATCTCTTATCCTCAGAAAGCCAAACCTAACTTTGGCTTCATCTTGCGATTCAGCGAACAAGGTTACCTCACATTCTTGAAAAGAAATACTTAACCACAGTCAAGCTTTGAGATTGAGTGAATAACACCAATCTCCAATTTGCTAAATACTTTTCATACCATAGGTTACATCTTGAGATTAGATGCTCACTGTTGATCTTGAACACAATCAATGGTTGTTACTGAATCACCTAAAGACTTTGACCATCACCTTTTATTATGAGAATCAACGACCACTAAAAACACTCTTAACTTTTCTTTTCTCACCAAGTCACTAAATACTTTGGAGCTTCACTAACTAATTCTGAGATCCCATGAACACTTCACTCACTTAATCACTAAATAATATAGGGTACCGCCATCCTTTCTTGAGATTAAGCAACAAGAGTAAACTTTTAACCTTCACTGAATTTCTTTGTCAAAGCCGCCAAACTAAGAGATTATGAAAACATGGCTCATTCACTAGATTGCTAATTGACTTTTAGTAGGACCGAGTCTTTATGAGATTAAAACATGACCACCAGATATCGAGTGAAAAGGAGATCACTTAATCACTAAATCACTGGATGATAACATTAACCATGACATGAGTTGGGAGATTCAGTGACTAAAGAAAAATGAACCAAAGGACTTACCATAGTTGCCAATTCACTGAAAGACTTAAGGACAAGGTAATACATTGTGTGATTCAGTGAAGGTAAGGAAAATACTGAGTGCAAAAAGAGAAACTTAAGTGACCCAAAAAGTAATGTGCAAATATAAAGACTAGGGCTCACTCAAGACCAACCAAGGAATTAACCATTTCAAGGGAAAAAGTTTCTAAGGCAAGGGTTTTACAACATGAATATAATAAATTTTAAGGGAGTCTAAAACCCTAGACTAGACAAAGACAAGCCAAGACACTGGAACAAGACCAGGGACAAAAGACCTCAGAAAACCTAAAATATACCCAACACAAACCATGTGTCTTTTGTTTGGATCAAAAAATCCTTCTAGATGTTCAATACACACTTCTTCTTCTAAATATACCATATAGAAATGTAGACTTAACATCCATTTTGTATACCTTAAGATCTTTATAGATAGCATATGCAAGTAAGGTTCTTACTCCTTCTAATCTAGCTATAGGGGCAAATGTATCCCCATAATATATTCCTTATTAGTTTACATAGCCTTTGCATACCAACCTAGCTTTGTTTCTTGTGATTTGACCATGCTCATTCAGCTTATTTTAGAATACCCACTTTATCCCAATGACATTTTTATTTTCTGGTCTTGGCACGAGAGTCTAGGTATCATTCTTCTCTATTTGGTCTATTTCTTCATTCATTGCTTGTATCCATTCTTCATTTTCTAATGCCTCCTTTGTTGTCTTAGGCTCAAATTCACATAGTAAACATGTTGGATCTCTTATCTTGCTTCTAGTTAGAACTCTAGTATCTTTGTTTCCAATAATCTATTTAGGCTTGTAATGTCTCCTTACATATTGTGCTAGAATAGGTTCTTCTCTCCTTTCATTTTTCTCTTTAGGTTCAGCAACAAGATTGTCAGATTCAGCTTCTGAATGCTCAACAACCTCTCCCTAATACTTGATAGCTTCTTCCTATTGTTTGGTACATTCTCCTTCTCTCTCAGCATTTTTTTCCTGATGCTTGGCATTGCTTACCTAAGACTTAGCATCAGGTACAAGTCTATCACTTGCCTCTCCTTCCTCTATATACACAAAAGATCTATCATCTTCTAGTTCTCTTTTACTATCAACTTCATTTTTCTCTGCATACTCATCAACTTTGGCATTCACACTTTCCATAATTTTTTTAGTGTTAGAGTTTAAACACTTATAAGCTTTACTTTTTTAGGAATAGCCTAGGAATATACCTTCATCTCTTTTAGCATCAAATTTTCCATTCCTATTGTCCTTTAGTATGTAGTATTTACTTCCAAAAATTCTAAAGTACTTTACATTAGGTGCATACCTATGCCATAACTCATAAGGTGTCAGATTTGTACCTTTTTTATCTGTACTTGGTTAAGAGTATAAATAGATGTACTTATAGCTTCTTTCGAGCACTTTTATACAACATTCTTTTCAATCATTAATGTCCTTGCACAATCCATGATAGATCTATTCCTTCTCTCTGCTATACCATTCTGTGGAGGAATTCTAGGTATAGACATCTATCCTTTGATCCCTCTATCATTGTAATATAGATTAAATTCATTGGATATAAATTATCCACCTTAGTCAGATCTTAAAAACTTCAAGTTCCTACCTATCTCCTTTTCAACCTTAGCCAAATACCACTTAAAATTTTGAAAAGCATCAAATTTTTCCTTTAAGAACATTACATGCATCATCTTGGTATAATCATCAACAAATAGGATACAATATCTAGCACCACAATAGCTTTATACACCCATTGGTCCACAAAGTTAAGTATGAACCAAGTCTAAGGTATTCTTAGAAGTAAAAATCTTGCTCTTGAAACTGGACTTTGTCATCTTACCCAACTGACATTCATTGCACATTACATTCTTAGGTTTCTTCAATCTAGGTAGACCTCTCACTTTTTTTTTCTTACTAATTTCTACCAGATTATCAAAGTTATCATGGCATAGCCTCTTATGCCAAAACCAAATATCATCAAGTTATGCAATCATACATGTTTCTTCAGATAGGTCTAGATAGAACAAATTACCTCTTGTTTGTTCTCCACTTCCAATCAATTCACTAATGGCATCAAATATTTTAGCCTTCCTATGATGAAATTCCACTTGGTAGCCAGTCCTATTAAGTTGTACAACACTTAGAAACTTATAGTTAAGACCCTCAACCCAATAAGAATTTTCAAAAGTGATCTTATCAATCAGCTTAATCAATCATTTTCCTCTAATAGGACATGGTGCATCATTACCAAATTTCACACTCCTACCTTTATTATGATCTAAGGTATGAAAATTACTCTTGTCACCAGTCATGTGATGTGAACAACCACTATCAATAATCCATTTATCAGTTTTGTTCACATAAGATATTAATGCAGTTTTATCATCCTCATCAAATTCATCTTTCATTGCAACATAGACAACCTCAATTTTTCAAAATCATCACAATCAGTGTCAGTCTCTTCTTCAAAAATATAGCATGATTTTTTACCTTTTCCTTTGTAGTCCTTGTACCTTTGGTAACCTCTTTCTTCTCTTTTGTCTTTAAGCTTGTTGTCTCTTTCTTCATCCTTATTATCCCTGTCAGGACATCTAGCAGCTATATGACCAACTTTATTACATGAAAAACATATAATTGGGAGTTTACCTTTGCACTTTCCTTTTCCCCTTTTCAGTCTTCTAGCCATAAGAGCTTCTAGATCCTCAAGTTCTTCATCAGATGTGTCATTGTCACTTTCACTTTCACTAGTACATCTTTCTTTTTCCTTCTTTGACTTACTTAGGACCATTTGTGACTTAAAAGACAATTCAACATTACCAACAGTGAAGTTATCATAGTTAGAAAGTTCAAAAGTAGTAAGCTTACCAACCAAACTTTCCAAAGTAAGATTATTGTTAGGGTTACATCTAGATTCCTAAATTGATGAAATTTTGATGGCATAGATAGGATGTAGAGTTCTCAGTACTTTTCCAATTATAGTTTCATCATCAATAGTTCCATTTTCTCCTCTAATAGTATTCGCAACTTCTTTTATTCTACCACAATATTGTGCAATATTCTCACCTTCTTGCATTCTCATTTCATCAAATTTACCTCTTAGGCTCTTGACTTTTGCTTCAATACATTTATGTTGCCACCATAGATGCTTACAAGGGTGTCCCACATTTTCTTTGCATTACTATAGTCTTTGATGTCTTCAAATTTTGGATAACTTAGGGCACATGCAATCTCCAACATTTCTTGGTTGTGCTCTTGTTTAGCTTTCATTTCCTTAGAAGTAAGAGGTGCAATAGGTTTGACATAGTCATGCTCAATATAATATTTTGTAGAATCACCAATACCAGCTAGATGCAGCTTCATCAAGATTTTCCATGCAGGGAAATTCTCCTTTTTCAGCTTTGGTACCTCCTTCTTATACATCCTGATCATTTTCTTCAAGTACCTTCAAACTTGTTCTCTGTAAGCACCAACAGCTCTGATACCAATTGTTAATATGATTTAGAACAATAGAGATGGGGGTGAATCAGTTGTTCTTAGGTTTAGATTTATAAAACAATCTTTAAAACTCTTCAACAAATTAGATCTAATAACCAATAGCTACTCAGTCATTACTAATTTCATAACAGAAACATATAATAGTGCAGTCCACTTATCCAACATTATCTAACTTAAAAAACCCATAAATGTTCAAACCAAAACATTCAAACAAGTATTAACACCAATATTTATAGTGGAAACCCAATTTGGGAAAAACTACTTTGTAACATGTTACTATTATGTTCACTCTTCCGAAGTGAGCTCGGTGAAAAGCCAACCCTGTCAAAGGTTACAAACACACTATCAGGTGTGACCAGGTTAAAGGATTTAAACCACTCTATTAAAAGTGTACCTTGTTATAGGACTTACATACACTCCATTAGAATGCAACCTTGCTCAAAGGATTTATACAAATGACTATTAGGTCAACCTTTGTTAAAAGGATTTTGATTGATACAATGGTTAGAAAGTAGCAGTAGTATTGATCTGATAAACATACAACTCACTTTGCAAATATCAGATCCAATTCTATACACATATGCTGGCTTAATGACTATGAACCTTTACCATCACCATCACTGATCTACTCTGAACTCTCTTCAAGAAATCACAACACTTCTCCTTTAGCCTTCTCTACTTGTATAGTCAATAACATCAATAAAAATTCTAGCATCATCTCTCTCAGTTAACCTCATGCTTAGGTTTCCTTAATACTTCCTCAATTAGGTTAATACATCTTTTACCACTTAATCTCCTTCATAGATCTTAGGGTTAGGTCAGATTCATCAAATCCTTCCTACTTTATGTTCTTCGGCTTTCCTTCTATAAATATCTCAGATCTCTTAATATATCTACAATAAAACATTTTACAGTGCATTAAATGCTTTCGTACAACCAATAAATAAAGTCAACATATTTTACATAATCGAAGAATTTGATGATGTCAGCTAGAAATATGAATTCTTCCTCAAATGTAAATTACTAATGCTTGGTCAATATATTTTTTAACTCCTCGGTCTTCATTAGAAAGCTCGGTCACCTCAAAAAATGTTTCCTCAGCTAATATTGTCTTCCTTGGCAATTAATTGATGTTTGGTCAACACTGAATTTACTCAGCATATACTAGCTCGGTCGACACTAACATCACTTAGCTTAAACTAGATTTCTTCACTTTTTCTCAGTTAAGCCTACAAGTTTAGTCTTCATTCATACTTAAATAAAAAATACATTATCTTATTATTGTGCCACATAATCAAGTTCTCATTGAAATATCAAGATAACTAAACCTTTCCTTAGGTGCTATTGTTACCAACCTTGCCTTTCCCCTTCACAAAAATCAAATAGATATAGTACTTTCCTAAGTAGCAAAAATCTTACTAGTTATGGTTTGACATCAATGACAATACAACAATTGCTTCAATTGCAGTTTCCAACAAGATGACATATTTCAATTGTCACAAGGTAGGTCATACTACAAATGTGTATAGAATTAGATATGCAAATAGGTCTAACACTTTTGATGGATATTGTTATAACTGTAATAAGTATGGTCACACTTCTCATGATTGTAGATCTAGATCCAGTAGTAGACCTACTAGCAACAAATATGGTCACAAAGATGATGAGGGTAGGTCAAGAGTGAAAAATCAATGGTTACCTATCAACCAGAATACACCTTACCAATGGGAGAAGAAATTTGATGTCACATGCTCAATATATGGTAACTATGGACATATGGCTATGAATTACATAATGAGTAATGCAAGAGGTAATGCTAGACCATGGAGATCAAATAGTATGATATGTTTTTAATATCATAATATTGGACATCTAGCAAGGGATTGCAGGTTAAGGAACCAATCGATAAACCAATCATGTAACTAAAAAGGAAAGAATATTATGAATGTAGAAGAGACCAAGAAAGAAATGATCAAGACTTGGGAGAAGAAGGAATGTAGTAAGTCATTAGGTAAATCTACATCTCCATCAAGTGTGGATACTTCTTCATCAAACTAAGCTTTCATGTGGCTTAGGGGGAGAAAGTATTGTTAAATCCATATTCGGAGCCCCAATAGGTGTGGGGTAAGATATATTTTTATTTTAAGACTCAATAAAGTATTTTGGAGCATAATGTGAATTTTTTTAATATTACATGATGTTTTGGTCATTGATAATGATATTTTGGGTCAATCAATGATAAGGAATGTTATATTGGTAAAAGAACTTAATATGTGTGATAAGGTAGATAAAAATAAATTTTTGGATTTCATTTTTCACCTTGTGCATTTTGAAAGTTGTTGTGGAGTGAATAAGCTTTTTTAATCTATTACAGAGATCTAAGTGATAAGGAGTTTTTCTGGTGATCTATAAGAGAGAACTGATCAGTGGTTGTTGTTGTCATGTTCTTCAACAAGAACCCTTTTATGAATAGTTTGAGGTATTTATCTATTTTCTAGATTTGTGATTGAAATATAGGATGGATACTCCTAATTTTATTGATATAAATAAGAGACCTAGACTAGACTTTAAAAGACATCCATTCAAATCAACTGAAAATGATACATCGAGTACCCTAACAAGTATTCCCTATGGTGATCTATATGTTGAGGATGTCTGTTAGAAATAGGAAATACTAAGAGGGGGGGTGAAACAATATTTCACAAACTTTTTCTTTTTCCCACTTATGGATATAATAGATTAATTTAGTGCATACAAAGATTATCAAGCTGATTAACAAACATAGCAGTAAATAGAAAGAACTCATAACACATGATATGTTCTCGAGGAAACCTTGGCCAAGGGAAAACCCTAGTGGGGATGGTACCGATAAAGATCACTAATCAAAAGTATCCTGCTAGGGATATTGGACCCTATTAAGAGTCAATTTACAATATATAGTAGATCTATCCTAGTTAAAGGACTTTAGGCCTTGTTAGAAGCCTTAACCTTGTTAGGAGTTAGATTACAAAACCTGATCACCAGCTGAGATCACTACCCAAACAAGTAATACAAAATGTTTCTGACTATAGTATGGTACTACTTACAACTTCACATCAATAGCCTTTGCTGCTATCATAATATACAACTATCACAAGTTATCCTTTTCTTTCTTTTTACACATCACACACTTTTTCATTACATTTCAAGTATGCCTAATATATGAGTTATTAGAGCTAATAACTTTATATGGTTGGCTTCCAAAATATTTATCCAAGAGTAAACATCTAGGATGTCATCCCTTCATAATGTTAAGTCATTATTTTGACAAGCAAAAATAATCCCTTAACTCTTTCGCTAATACTGTCTCCAAAACTGTTCTGTCTGCAAAAACTATCTTCGGTAAACTTTGAATAACTTCATTCGTACTATGCAAAACTTTATGCACACTAAGATGGGGTATCCTCATACTCTATAGAAGCTTTAGTTAGCTGTACAAATAAAAATATTGCTCCAGTGGACGTCGCCAACTAAATCTTAATCGGGTGCTTTGTAAGGATCACTATATCCTTCAGCTTGCCATACTTGCATTCTAGATTCTGCACTCTCAATAGAGATCATATGTTTCGATAATGATGACATCTATGCATCCACATTAGCCAAATTTCCAACAATCTCCCCCTTTGTCATTGGTGGCAACATATAGGAAATTTTGCTAAGTGTGCAAACAAAACTTCAAAGTATTTACACAAAATTGTGGCCAAATTTTATACAACACATATACAATATTGTACTCCATAGAATAGCTCCCCCTATGAGTATCCTTCCTCAACATATTTTCAATTTTCTGCTATCTCTCCCCCTTTGACAACAATGACAAAGATAGGGTGTACAAAAATTTCAAAAAAAAACTTGATACCTTGTTATCAGCTATTGCAAAGCCAGTAGGCTTGCAACACAGTCGCCAAACTCTGACTTCCATGTTTCAAAATCTTTCTCCCATATCTTCCTGATGGATTTAGCAACATTGAGTAGAGTACTCAATCCGTATGTTGTTGTCTGAGAAGCTTGTAGGGAATTAAAGCTAAACTTCTGAAAAGATGTCTTTGCTGAAAGACACTACTCAATTTGGTCTTCAACAATTAAGGTCTTGATTGAGATATGCTCTCTCAAGATGTTAATCCTAATCATCTTTTTGTTCTTCTCCTCTGCTAACATTCTGATTTCATCATTTAACTTCCTTATGTTCTTCTCTACAGAACTTATCTTTACATTTGGGCTTGTCAAGGTGTTTGTTTCAGCTGTAATTTCATCTATCTTCTCTCGGATCTTCTTATCTTCTTCAACTGTTAGGATTTCTAATTTTGTGCATTGTATATACAAACTCTTTCCAGTCTCAAAATGTTTCCTCAAATTCTTTATGCATACATCCAAATTACCAATATCATTTTGAATATTTACCCTTAAATTTTGTTGCATTTCTGCTTCAAAGGCTTCCTGAACTTTTATTCTAGCAATATCCTTTAAGTTAGAAAATTCAGAGTCAAAAGAGTTTATTACTATTTTAGCTTTCTCAAGTGGATCCGATTCAAATATGTTAGTGCTAATCACACTCTCAAGTTTCTCTGTCAAAACTCTAACTTTTCCTTCAAGGTCCTTCACCTTCTTATTCTTTCCAATAATTTAAATAAGAGATGTGATGAACTCAAGCTCATCATCATCTTCAACCTCTTTTCCAAGGTCTTCAAAAATTGAACCAATTTATCTCTTCTTACTGTCAGGTGCACTAGGGGTAGTGACCTCTGTCAAAATTTGTTTACCTTTAACTGTCTGCTCTACTGGAACTAATTTTGATATAGCTGGTGCTTCCATTGCCTCTGTATCCTTTTCTGATTCTGTAATCTTCTCCTGCTCTTCTAAAGCCAAATTTTCAACAATGTTTCCTAGATCATGAAATACTGCATCATCTGACTCTAGTGTCACTTTGGTTCCTTCAATGTCCATTGATTCTTTGCCAATATTGATATGTGAAGAAGATGGGACTTCTTCAATACCAACTTCCTCTGCATGTGGTTCCTCTGATTGCTTCTGCTGAGGATCTGATTCAACATGCTTTCCTGCAACTATATCTACAAGAAATTGCATTACTAGTTGCTCAGTCTCTTTCTGTACTTCCTCCTTTTTGCCTCCCATTATAAGGATTGTTCTTCTCTTAGTTCTCAATAAAGTTCCAAGAGGCTTCAAGAATCTCTTCAAATGATCTTCATCCTCAACTTTACAAAACTGTCTGATTACACATTCTCCCATCTTTATGTCCTCTTCTTGTGCTCTCTATTTTCTATTCACAAGTCTGTTATACAAATCTTCTCGGATCTTACCATGAATAGTGCTAAGTTTCTTATCTATCAAAATCATATGTATAATCAATGCATTTTCAAAAGTCAATCTATCAAATGATCCATATAGATCATAGAATTTATTTATCTTAGTGAAGTCTCCATGCTTCAATATATCTTCATTAACTCTTTCAATTCTTGGTTTCCAAGTTTTCTTCTTGATTGAAACTTCATCATCATCTTTAATTTCTACTACTTTTCTAGGTACAGGTGGTACAATCAATTTCTGTCTCTTACCAGGTCATGTTGCACTCACTTTTACTCTTTTGCTAAAAATAGGAGAAAAAGATTTATCTCCTTCATCTTTTTTAGGTACTTCAACTTTTACCTTTACTGCAATAGGATCAACAGGGTCTGCACTAGATGCCACAAGTGGAATTACAAGATTTTCACTTTGCTTCAAGGCTTCTGCAGTCTTCTTAGCTATGTCAAACTCATGACTTGACATACCTGATTCTTTTAGTATTTTCTTCATAGTAGATTCAACTCTCCTACTAGATTGCTTCTTTTCTCTCAAACTTATTGCAGAGTTGAAATTCTCTTCATAGGTTCCAAACCTATTTGCATGACCATCCAACTCACACTTTAACAGTCTATTCACATATCCTACTATTTCTGCTTTAGATACTTCATAGCCAAGAGGGTCTATGAATTCCATTCTAGGCTCAACTACTTCAATGTAGGTGAACTCAGTGTCTATCATAAAACAAATGTCATCTTTATGCTTTTCAACTAAGGATTGAGGAATCCTTGATTTGTTCTTAACAATATTCTGAAAAGTCTTCAATACAAGCTTCACACTATCATTGACTTTATCAATTAGGTGCTTCATGTAGACTGAGTTTATTCTTTCCATTGTGTTCACATTGTCACTCCAATCAACTGTGTAAGGAAATCTTCTCAAAATATGGAAAAACATATAGGTTATCAGAGATGAAAACCTAAACTGTGTGTACTTAGCCTTCTTAATCTTTTCTAAGTTCTCAAATAATTGAATTTTCAAAATTTCACATAGGTATACTTGATTCTTCTCAATACACATAAGATAAGCTACATGAACCATTCTTGTAGCCATGTCATCTTCCCTTGAACTACCATAGAATTTAGTTGTTAGGATCTTGCAAAGGTACCTAACATCATCTTGCTTAATCTTACTTATTGCAATTCCTCTACAATTATAACTAGATCCAGTGTTGTCTAAAACAATCTTTCTCATGTTCTTTTCATTCAGTGGAATCTCTCCAACTTTGGATAATCCAGTAACATCATCAATTAGGTCAGCAGTTATATCAATAACTTTATCCTCCATCCAAAATTTCCCATTGTGGATTCTACTTAAAATGATCTTGGTACATTCCTCATCATTAAATTCATAATTCATGGAATATTTGATAATTTCATTATTCTCTAGGTGCCCATAAGCTGGTTTAACTGACATGTCTTGATTATACAATTTCCTATAATCATCACTAAAATCTGCATCTCCCAAAGTTCCAAACTTGCAACCTAAATATCCTTTAACATTCTCAATGTGTAATACTCCATCTGGTATGGTTGATAGTGCTAGTCTGTCATCAATTTCAGCTGGTTCTACTAGTTCTTTCTTAATCTTAGCTCTTGTTACCCAAAAAATTCCCTATCATTCATTTTTGGCCACAGTCCTATTTTCCAATGAAGTGCACAAGTGTCAAAAGCTAGGTGTTTTTTTGACCTCCTCTCTGAAGGCTCAGGATGTTTCTGCGTTTTGGCTCGAAAGCTTAGTGTGTTTTTGACATTCGCTCGAAAACCTTCTATGTTTTTTACCACTTCTGCACTTTACACTTCTCCGGTGTCAGTTTTTCCATCTGGGCAACTCTGACAAGTAGGGCCTAGTTAGTTTTCGGCAAGCTATTATGCGGGTTGTTGCATGATCGCATAAGTCCTTTTCCCCTTATGCAACCATGTGACTAACCGTTGATGGTACTGTTGAAGGATGCTAGCAGTTTGTCGCATGATCACATAGTCCCTTTTTAGGCTATGCGAACATGTGACTAGCCATTAACTGCACCCTCTTCTATGATTCTCACTTCTTCCTCTGGCGGTAGTTTTTCCATGTGCGCAACTCCGATCAGGTGGGCCCAGTGGATAGTTTTCCAAAACCACTAGCGGTCTGTCACATGATCGCATAG
Source organism: Chamaecyparis obtusa (assembly GCA_027943335.1). Classification (NCBI taxonomy): domain Eukaryota; kingdom Viridiplantae; phylum Streptophyta; class Pinopsida; order Cupressales; family Cupressaceae; genus Chamaecyparis; species Chamaecyparis obtusa. The sequence goes on along the minus strand of BSBK01009033.1, from coordinate 201,372 downwards.
CCCCTTTTTAGGCTATGTGAACATGCAACAAACTGTTAGCTACGTTGATAAAGGTTTTAGTTTGGTGGTGGGCCCAGTTCTAAATTCGATCAGGTAATCTCGCAATGAAAAGAGGAATATCCTTTCTATCTTACAATTATGAGACTTCCTTTAGTCGGGTAATCTCCTGATGGAAAGGAATATGCCAAGGGTATTACGAGACTTAGTGACTATCGTCGGATAAAGAAAGGATCAATGTTTTTGCGTGGTCACTGGATGTTACCCGGGGTTGAGAAAAGTGAACACAACTTGGCGACTAAAGGGAAAGTGAACCCAGGGTCAACCCAGGGTTGTTCTTGCAGTCAACGCCAATAGTTTCAATGGTGCTGTAACTAATCACTGAGGAACATGTTACAGTTGTTCACATGATCACATGACCTCTTCTAAGCCCATGCGACCATGCAACAAGCCATTAGTAGGCGTTCGATGGTGGTAGTTTCATGCTGGTCACATGATTGCATGCGGCTTCCTAGCCGCATGCAACCATGCGACAAGCCTCATGTTCAGTCAACAGAGACTTTGACTTCGATAGTTGTAGGTGGCAAGCGGTGGTAGTTTCTAAGAGCTTGTCACATGATCACATAAAATCTTTTGACCTCATGCGATCATGCGACCATTGCTATGTCAAGGCAGTGCAACCATTTTTTGCGGGGTTTCTTCCAAGGCGAACATTTGCAAGTGTGGGTAGCTAAAGAAATTGATGATTTCTGGAGGTAGTTGTAGTTAAAGAATTTATAGATCTTCTAGACTGGCATTTTGGAGTCCTTTCAAGGATCTAAGATCAGATTTGAGCATTCATGATAGCCCGACTTGCAGAGAGGTAGATGGATCAAGGTTTGTTGATCTGTAGGCAGGATCAGTACAGGGATGGACATGCAAAGAGAAAGATATATGATCTGTCGTGATATTTGCAAAATTTATTTATGATCAGAAGTGACTGTTTTAGGGTTGATTATTTTATGCAAATTTATGTAACCCTGGTTAATTTTGACTCTTGCCTGCGTGTAGTTGAGTTTGTATATAATATTTGTTTTGGAGCTTGTAGAGCTCAGAATTCGGAAGTTGTAAAAAGAAAGTTTTCTTTCTCAGAAAGTAATTAGTGGCAATTTTCCTACCCTTTTAGCTTTCTACAATTGTAATTTTCATTGATTGTTTAGATACTAAAGATATTTTATGACATTTCTCCTATCTCTATGTCTTCTTATGTGAGTTATCTCTTAATGGTTTTCAGTATTTTTACAAGTTTCTCAGTGATAGCTTAGGGTTCTTGGTCCTTCTCTTTTTCTACAATTTTGTGCATTATTGTGGGTGATTGGATGTGAATGTCTCTGTGGGTATACTTTAACCCCTTAACAATCATGTCTCATTCCTATGCCCTAGTTGTAGAAGTGGATGTTGTTTGCAGGTCATAAATTGTGCCTGAATCTTTAGTAATGCTATTGTTTGTGAAAACCATCTTTTCTTGAAATAGCCTCTTTTTGTTTTGGACCTTCTTATGAAATATTTATGCAAGCCTGTTCAGAGAGTTGTGATCTCCTAGACCTAAGCCTTTTACTGGTTTCATTCCTCTATATTGATATTCATACCCTAATTTTAGTGCATCACCTAGTAGGATAGATTTGTTTCCTACCATTTCCATTCCATGCATTCCTTCTATCCCTTTCCCTCAAAAAGAATTTACATTTCCTATCTAAGAGAAAATCAAGGTGACTATCCAAGAGGAACCAGCCTAGAATCTGGAGGTCTCATCTCAGTTAGCAAAAGGTCCCACAACCTTGAGATGATTCCCATGTTATACTAGATTATCAAGACTATGAGAGCTTGAGATCAGAGGTGCAAATTTAGTGTATAACATTTCTGGCACACCCGATGGGACAGTAAAGAAGTTCATTTGTTGAAAATTGTGTCATCTCTGATATGAAGATTGCATAATATAGACCTTTAGAGGTTGTTCTATCAAGTATATCTGGTGACTCCACTATTTTCAAACATTTAGGCCAACCTTGTTTAAGGTTTATGAGAAAGATTGAGAGTAGAAGCTCAAAGCCTGCTAAATTTTTAGAGTTTCCCTTGAAAAGAAGCTACAAAGGTAGGTCAACTCAGACAGAATCTCCTGCAAGAAGAGTCCAATCTACACCTCCTAATACTTCAGAGAGGAGACCTTTCCTCTTTCATTTTAGAAGAAGAGGTAGATCTCTTACCAGAGATCTAGAAGAGGAAGAAAATCCAAGTCTAGCAAATATAGCTCATATAGTTGTTAATCTTCAGGTTACACCTCCTACAATGGCTAAAAATTTTGCCTTTGCACCTTTCAATTAGGGGAGCCCATTAAATTTTGTAGTGCATCATGATGTGCCCTTGGTGGCATTAAAGAGTATACCTAATTTCACAGGGGAGGGATAGACAATAGCCTTTGAGCACATAAGAGATGTGACCACCATTTGCAGCATACACAATATTACTCAAGAGGATGTGGCCACCAAATTATTAGCAGCATCTTTGAAAGGTAAGGCTCTAGAGTGGTTTAGAACTTTAACTGTTGGTTCTATTACTTCATGGGATGAATTAGGGGATGCATTAAGCAAGCATTTTGAGGATAAATCAAATAATTTGTCTCTGGTTGAGCAATTAATGACTATAAAGAGAGACCCTCAAGAGCAAATGAAAGATTATAATAGTAGATTCCTTAAAACATGGAATAGAATCCCAGTCTCTATAAGGCCATCAGTGTACCATGCCTTCCTGTACTACTTGTAAAGTCTAAATAAACAAATTTTTGTCATGATCCAGTCTATGGGTGGTACCACTTTACCCCAAGCCTTTGACACTACTGTCAGGGCTGAAAATTATTTGATCCAAGAAGGCATGATACAAAGAAGACCTCCCATGCCTATCTTCCCTAGTCTTCAGCCCATTGCACCTACACAAGTACCCCCATTTACCCCTATTCCCATAATATCAGCACCTCAAGCTAGTACCAATGGTCGGGAACATGTTACAACAAATTTCTCCCAAGGGTTGCAAGAGGTGAAGAGTAGTCAGCAAACTAGTATACAAGAAATGGAAAAATTGTTGTAGACTCTAACCAAAGAGGTCACAAACTTGAAGAAACAAAACCAAGGCATCAAGCCACCCTTCTAATCACAAGGCCAAAGTCCTAATCAGCAATACCAAAATCAAGGACAACCTTATCAACAAAATAGGCCACCATACCAAGGAGGCTATCAAGGGAAAAGACAAATTTTTAATCAAAGACCATTCCAACCATATAACCCTGCACCTCTTAATTCTATAAATCTAGTCAGGGATATGGTTCCTAGTCAAAACAATATGGCCATGGATAATGAATGGTGTTTCCCTTACAATCAGCCCCATAATCAGCCTACATGTTCTAGTGGATGGATGAACCAAGCACTAATGGTTCAAAATGCTTCACAAGCTCAAGAAGAAGATCCTTCTACTGGGATAGCTCCTCAACAATAAACACAAGAGAATGAGACTACTCTTTTTAATTGGGAGCAACCAGATTTCAATGGAGTCAATGATGAAGCTGCTTTTGTTTCCTACACAAGAGCAAAGAGGAGAGCCCAAGACATGGAGAGGGAAGATTCTGGTACTAAGGCCACTACATCTGTAGAGCCACTATAGAAAGTTTCCCCTATCACATCCAAGGAGGCCCCTATCATCATAAGCAAAGAAGGCCAAGTTCCAAAAGAAGCAGAACCCATCATAGTAAAAGCACAACAAAGAGTACACACTATGGCACCTTATAATATTGTAGACAACATGAAGAAGGTGAATGCCACCATGTCTATGTGGGACTCTTTTTCTATTCCAGGACAACCTAAAATTTTGGAGAAGGCCATGAGAGAGGCAACAAATCCTCAACCTGCAAAAGAAACTGCAAAACCAGTGTTGGTCAACACTGATCAAGAAAAGGAGACTCCAACTAGAAACTCCAAGGCCGGTACCATGCAAGGTAGGAATTTGAATCCACCTCCCTTTTATGTATCTTTAATTATTGGGAAATCTTTAGTGCATAATTGTATGGTAGATAGTGGAGCTACTAGCATTGTAATGCCTAGGAAAGTGGCTGATCAATTAGGACTTAAATATGAACCCTTCCAAAAGAAGGTTACACAACTTGATGGATCCTCAATTAGTACTATAGGTGTGGCCAAGGATACCAGACTAATTCTCCATGCTAGTACAAATTTTTCCATTCTCCTTGACATATATATCATAGATCTCCCTGCATTGTTTGCCATATGTCTCTCAGGAGAGTTCACAGCCAAGATAGGAGGTTATCTTTCTTCCGACTGGTCTCACATGCTCTTTCATACAAGGTATGGTATCAAAGTCACCATTAAATTAGAAGCCTTAGCAATAGATCATATAGATCCATATGTGTCTAATTCCATCAATACTAATTTCCCTATATTTGATGACAATGATTTCCCAACCATTAGTGAAGAAAGCACCAAAATAGAGAATATCCCTGATATTCTCCTAGATGAAAGAACCTCAGAGATCCAAGAGAGTCTTGTTTGGGATTTTGGTTTAGGGAGTTATCTGATTCAAGAAAGTGGAGCCATAGAACCAAGCCTTCTCAAAGAACACACTAATTCAGATGATCGGGATAGTCAGGTCTAGGAACTACTTTTTGATGGAGCAAGAAGTAGACATGGTTCTGGTGGAGGTGCTATGCTGGTGTCCCAAAAAAGAGAAAGGTATTATACTACCTTTAGATTTAGTTTTTCCTACACCAGCAACACTGTAGAGTATGAAAGTCTAGTTAATGGACTAGAATGGGCTAGAAAAAGAGGGCTTAAAGTGTTAAAAGTATATGGTGACAGTGAACTTGTTGTCAGCCAAGTAAGAGGGATGAGTGAAACCAAAAATGATGTCATGAAATCATACAAACATAGAGTTTTGGATGTAATTGAAAATTTCCATGCTTTCAATTTCGTTGCTATCCCTAGAAAATTAAATCAAAATGCTAATAGGTTAGTTGCTATTGGATCTCAGTTTGACATCCCCAATAGCATTTCAAAAGAAATAGATTAGCAACACATCAAGATTATTGTCAAACCTTCAATTCCTGATAATAATATTAATTGGCAAGTGTTTGACAATGATGAACAAATTCTGTAGTTCTTGTTTGAAGAAGATGTCTTTTCAAGGCACAATGAAAAGAGGTTATCACAGAACTATAGTGATCAAGTGATACAACTTAGATCTAATAAGATGCCTAAAGGTCTTGTCACCTTAGAGACTATCTTCAACAAGGATGATGAAGTCAAGAAAAATAAAGCTGGCCTGGTAGTCCAACAGGAACATTGTGCTGAATTAGAGTTGGAGCCAAGTACGAGCCTACAATTTGGAAAAGTAAACACTAATTCAGAAAAGAAAGCTTACACTAAATTATTCAAAGAATTCAGTGATGTTTTTGCATGGAGGTATGAAGACCTCAAGGGTTTTTATCCTACTCTTGCTCAGCACACTATTGAATTGGAGCCTAATGCTAAACCACTAAGGCAAAAGCAAAGGCCTATTAATCCCAAGCTTGAACCACTTATGCATAAGGAATTACTCAAACTAATAGAAGGTGGCATCATCTACCCCATCAAAAATACTAGTTGGGTTTCCAACCTTGTTCCTATCAGGAAGAAGAATGGGGAGCTGAGGATATGTGTTGATTTCAGGGATTTGAACAGAGCCTCATTAAAAGACCGTCATCCACTACCCTCTATGGAAAAAATTCTACAATGTGTCTCTGGATCTGAGAGATTCTCATTGTTGGATGGCTATTCAGGATACAATCAAATCTTGGTGAAAGAAGAGGATCAATATAAGACTGCATTTACAACCAAGTGGGGAACCATGACATATCAAAAGATGCCCTTTGGTTTGTCAAATGCAGGTGCTACATTTCAAAAGGTAATGGATATGGCCTTTAAGGGCCTCATGTACAATTTTGTGCTGGTCTACCTAGATGACATAAATGTCTACTCAAAGCATGCAGTAGACCACATCAGACATTTGAGGCAGATTTTTGAAAGATGCAGAGAATTTGGGATATCCCTTAATCCCAAGAAATGTGTGTTTGAAATTCATGAAGGAAAACTATTGGGATATGTAGTATCCAAAGAGGGAATTATAGTGGATCCTGAGAGAATTGCAGCCATCTTAGAACTACCATTACCACATCACAAGAAAGGACTCCAATCTTTCATAGGAGAGATTAACTTTGTTAGGAGATTCTTGCCTAACATTGCAGAGTTACTCAAGCCTTTGACAACCATGTTGAGGAAAGGTTTAGCCTTCAGTTGGACCAAAGAAGGAAAAGTTAACTTCCAAGCTATTAAAGAAGCCTTAACAAAAGCTCCTACTCTCCTAAACCCAAATTTCAGTAAGGATTTTATCCTTTATGCTTATGGGGGTCATGATGCTATATCTGCAATGTTGACTCAAGAAAATGCTGAAGGATTGGAGCAGCCTATTGCTTTCTTTAGCAAAGGTTTAGAAGAGTATGAAAAAAGATACTCTTTTGTAGAAAAATATGTTCTTGCTGTGGTAAAGAGCCTCAAAAAATTTAGACATTTGTTGACCCATAGCAAGGTGCATTTGATGGTTACTCATCCAAGTGTCAAAGAATTTTTTCTTTCTAAGGACCTAAATGAAAAAAGAGCTGGTTGGATCACTAAGGTGAAGGAATATGACATAGATATTCAGACTACCAAGATGGTTAGAGGAAGAGGTCTTTGTGAGCATTTGGAAAAAGATAGAAGTTCAAAGAAATTGGAATACATAGATGCATCTCTGGTGGTGCATTCTAGATGAGAACAAGCCAAGGTAGCTAGCTGGTTGCCTAATATGATCAATTATTTGAACATGGGACAATATCCTGCAGGCCTAGATTTAGCAAAAAGGAGGTATTACAAGTTACAATCTGTTCCTTTTGTGCTAATAGATGAAATTATTTTTAGAAAGGATCACAATGGTGTCCTTCTAAGATGCATAGATTCGGAAAGGGTTGTAGATGTCTTATTGGAGTTTCATGATGGAGCTTCTGGTGGACATTTCTCTCCTAGGACTATAGCTTTTAAGATCATGAGGGCTGGATACTATTGGCCATCTATCTTCAAAGATAGTCATGATTATGTTAGAAGATGTGTCAAATGTGCTATTTTTGCAGGGAAAGAAAGATTTGCAACTCTGCCCCTACAGCCAGTCAAAACAGAGCAGCCCTTCATGAAGTGGGGTATAGATTTCATTGGCATGATTAACCCTCCATCTAGTGCAGGAAACAAGTGGATAATCACTACAACTGATTATTTCACTAGGTGGACAGAGGCAGTTGCTTTAAAAGAAGCTAATGAGAATGTTGTTTTAAGTTTTTATGATGACATCATTCATAGATTTGGCATTCTAGATTCTATAGTTTCAGACAATGCATTAGCATTTACAGGCCTCAAAGTCTTAGAGTGGGCAGTCAAGAAGGGCATCTATCTAAATACAAGTTCCAATTACTATCCTCAAGGGAATGGTTTGGCATAATCAACAAATAAGAATATGATTAGAGTAATAAAAAAGACCCTGCAAGATAGTCAAAGGGACTGGCATACCAAATTGAGATCTGCCTTGTGGTTAGATAGAATTACTCCAAAGAAAATCATTGGTAATTCACCATACATGTTGGTGTATGGTAGAGAGGCTAAGTTATCTATTTCAACTGAATTACTAGCTTTGGACTTGGCCACTCAGTATGCCTTGTTTGAAGAAAGTGATCCTATGCAAATCAGATATGCCCAGTTGATGGAGCTAGAAGAGATTAGAGATAAATCAATGCAAGATATGGCATTCCATCAGAGTCAAACAAAGAGAAGCTTTGATAAAAGAGCCAGGGTCAGAAACTTCAAGGTTGGAGATGTAGTTCTCAAATGGGATGAGTTCAGGTCAAAACCTAGCAAGCACACAAAGTTTGATTCCTTTTGGGGTGGACCATTTGTTATAACAGAGTGCAGAGGATCTAATGCTTTTTAGCTTTCAACCCTTGAAGGAGATGCCCTACCAATCTCAGTGAATGGTTTCCACTTGAAGCCTTGCTTTGAGGCTAATCCCTCTCTATAGGTCCTTCTGGTAAATTCTTGTAAATATGTTTCTTGCTTTCTTTCCCTACTTTCTAGGATAGTTCTTGTTTCCCAAGAAGTACATGTGCATAGGTCTGTCTTTTGGTTTAGTTTCATCTCTCCACCAAGTTTTTGTGCTCTATAGTGACTCCTATGCCCAATGTATTGACAACTAGTCCAATGTCTAGCAGACTGACATCCCGTAGAAGTCACCAAAATGTTACCCAAAAAATTCACTATCATTCATTTTTGGCCACAGTCCTATTTTACAATGAAGTGCACAAGTGTTGAAAGCTCGGTGTGTTTTCAACCTCCTCTCTAAAGGATTAGGATGTTTCTACCTTTTGGCCTGAAAGCTTAGTGTGTTTTCGACCTTTGCTTGAAAACCTTTTGTGTTTTTGACAACTTCTATGCTTTACACTTCTCTGGTTTCAATTTTTCCATCCACGTAACTCCACAAGTGGGGCCTAGTTAGTTTTCAGCAAGCTATTATACGGGTTGTCACATGATCGCATAAGTCCTTTTCCCCTTATGTGACTATGCGACTAACCATTGATGGTACTGTTGAAGGATGCTAGCGGTTTGTCGCATGATCACATAGTCCCTTTTTAGGCTATGCGAACATGCGACTAGCCATTAACCACACCCTCTTCTATGCTTCTCACTTCTTCCTCTAGTGGCAGTTTTTCCATGTGCACAACTCCGATCAGGTGGGCTCGGTGGATGGTTTTTCAAAACTGCTAGTGGTCTGTCGCATGATCACATAGCCCCTTTTTAGGCTATGTGAACATGCAACAAACTGTTAGCCACATTGATAAAGGTTGCAGTTTGGTGGTGGGCCCAGTTCTAAATTCAGTCAGGTAATCTCACAATGAAAAGAGGAATATCCTTTCTATCTGGCGATTATGAGACTTCCTTTAGTCGGGTAATCTCTTGATAGAAAGGAATATGCCAAGGGTATTACGAGACTCAGCGACTACCATCGGATAAAGCAAGGATCAATTTTTTCATGTGGTCGCTGGATGTGACCTGAGGTTAAGAAAAGTGAACACGACTTGGTGACTAAAGGGAAAGTGAACCCAGGGTGAACCCAGGGTTGTTCTTGTAGCCAACACCAATAGTTTCAGTGGTGCCGCCAGTGGTCATCGGCGAACATATTATGGTTGGTCGCATGATCACATGGGCTCTTCCAAGACCATACGACAAGCCCTTAGTGGGTGGTCGGTGGTGGTAGTTTCATGCTAGTCGCATGATCACATGCGGCTTCCTAGCCACATGTGACCATGCGACAAGCCTCGTGTTCGGTTAGTAGAGACTATGACTTTGGCAGCTGCAGGTGGTGGATCTTGTCAGCCCAAGTGTCTAGGTGGCAAGCGGTGGTAGTTTCTAAGAGCTTGTCAGATGATCACATAAAAGCTTTTGAGCTCATGCGATCAGGCAACCATTGCTGTGTCAAGGCAGTGCAACCATTTTTTGCGGGGTTTCTTCCAAGGTGAATATTTGCAAGTGTGGGTAGTTGAAGAAATTGATGATTTCTGGAGGTGGTTGTAGTTAAAGAATTTGTAGATCTTTTAGATTACCATTTTGGAGTCCTTTCGAGGATCTGAGATCAGATTTGAGCATTCATGATAGCCCAACTTGCAGAGAGGTAGATGGATCAAGGCTTGTTGATCTACAGGTAGGATCAGTATAGGGATGGACACGCAAAGAGAAAGATATCTGATCTGTCATGATATTTGTAGAATTTATTTATGATTAGAAGTGATTATTTTAGGGTTGATTATTTTATGCAGATTTATGTAACCCTAGTTAATTTTGACTCCTGCCTGGGTGTAGTTGAGTTTGTATATAATATTTTTTTTGGAGCTTGTAGAGCTCAGAATCTGGTAGTTGTAAAAAGAAAGTTTTCTTTCTCAGAAAGTAATTAGTGGCAATTTTCCTATCCTTTTAGCTTTCTACAATTGTAATTTTCATTGATTGTTCAAATACTGAAGATATTTGATGACATTTCTCCTGTCTCTATGTCTTCTTATGTGAGTTATCTCTTAATGGTTTTTAGTATTTTTACAAGTTTCTCAGTGATAGCTTAGGGTTCTTGGTCCTTCTCTATTTTTGCAATTTCATGCATTGTTGTGGGTGATTGGATGTGAATGTCTTTCTGGGTATACTTTAAACCCTTAACAATCATGTCTCATTCCTATGCCCTAGTTGTAGAAGTGGATGTTGTTTGCAAGTCATAAATTGTGCCTGAATCTTCATTAATGCTATTGTTTGTGAAAACTATCTTTTCCTGAAATAGCCTCTTTTTGTTTTGGAACTTCTTATGAAATATTTATGCAAGCCTATTCAGAGAGCTATGATCTCCTAGACCTAAGCCTTTTACTGGTTTCATTCCTCTATACTAAGATTCATACGCTAATTTCGGTGCATCATCTAGTAGGATATATTTGTTTCATGTCATTTCCATTCCATGCATTCCTTCTATCCCTTTCCATCAAAAAGAATTTGCATTTCCTATTTAAGAGAAAAGTAGGGTGACTATCCAAGAGGAACTAGCCTAGAATCTGGAGGTCTCATCTCAGTTAGCAAAAGGTCCCACAACCTTGAGATGATTCCCATGTTATAGTGGATTATCAAGACTATGAGATCTTGAGATCAGAGGTGAAAATTTAGTGTATAATAGGTCTATTCTTATCCTTAACATTATGAACCATAGAAATATCCATCTTATCAACTGATTAAAGATCAAAAAAATACCTCAACTTTGCAAATCTAGGGTTTCGGTATGATCGTCACTGCAAAATGCTTCCAAACTTCTTCAAATCATCCTCAACTCAATTTTTCTTATTTCAAATCTCTTTTCAATTGCTTTGTAAATGTGATAACTTTGATTTTGACCTTATAACACTTCACATTAACTTGATCTGACATCGCATACATTCATTTTGCCACTAAAACCTCAAAAAGCTAATTCTGCAAACCTGCAACCATAAAACTTTTTGCGACCTCACAAAACATGATATTTTCTTTTGGGCACTTAACCATAGCATTAGTACAACATAAAAAACCTATATCTAACTACGCAAAACTTAACTCATTCAAATTCCTAATCTATACTAATCCTAAGTCTTAAACTACAGAAACTTACATAATTTAAAGTACTTAAAGAAGGGTCAGGTAAAGATTCATCCTTACCATTAGTTACAAAACTATCCTAACTACTTTTAGTGCTGAATATACCTCCTTGATCTATGCCTTTATCAAATTTTACTTCATCTTTATTGCTACAGCAACCTTTCTCTTTGTTTCCTGCATTTTCATTCCTTCTTGCATTCTTCCTAGGGTTAGGGTTATGATGATAACCACCATTGTTCATTATGAAAACTCTTTCTGAGTGTCCAAACTTGTTGCATATCTAACAAATGATTCCAGTGTTTCCAAATCTCTATCCTTGCTGGTTAATCTGTGACCTACAATTTCTAGCAATATGTCCTACTTTGTTGCATCTAAAACATACTACCACTTTTCTTTGATTCATTTCTTCAATAGATTTATTATCTGCATTGTTAGTATTCTCAATCATTCTATCATAATTATTCAAAATTACTTTAGATCTTCTACATTCATTAGCTCTGTGTCCAAAACTATGACAATTATAATAATGTCCATTAAGAGGTTTAAATTGCTTACCTGTGCAATCTCTCTTCATGTGCCCAATAGTATTACAAGCAAAACATCAACCTTTGAATTCTCTTTGCATACCTTTAGATGATTCTTCCTATTTTGATTCTTCTTGCTTTGATTCTTCTTTCTCTCTTGGTGGTTCTTCTTTAGGTGGATCTTCCAATGTGTTCTTATCTAGCTTCATTTCCTCCACACTTTCAGATGTCTTTAAATCTGGCTTCTTACTTTCATGGTTTATTCTAAACATACTAAATCCAAATCCAGTCCTATCAAAGAATGGTTCTTCAAAAGAAATTTGTTTTTCAATCTTGTCACTATTTGAATATAGCCTTTCAAGTTGTTTTTTAGATTGAGTTAATTCACCTTTCCCAATTTTATTATATGTCTGAAGTTCCACATACTGCAGTTTTACTTTTTCAGATTCAGATGTTTCCTTTTCAAGTCTTGATCTCAGATCTTCATTCTCAATTTTCAATTTTTCATTATCAGATCTCAAATTTCCATCTTTCATACTAAGCTTTAGATTTACTATCTTCAGTTCATGCTTAAGGATCTCATTTTATTTTTCTAATTCATCACAATCTTCAACAAGCATATAAGATTTCTTTTCAGATTTCAGATCTTCAATCTTACCTTTTAATTTTTCAATAGCATTCTTTGCATCTTCATATTTTCTTCTTAAGGAGTTTCTTTCATCAGTAAGCATATCAATCTGTTCAAGAGCTTCTTCAAGATTCTTCTGAAGTTGATCCATATCCATAGAGATCTTACTCAAGCTGCTAAGCTTTCCTTGAATGTTCCTTCTCTGAGTAACTATGCTCTGATACCAATTGTTAGAAATAGGAAATACTGAGAGGGGGGGTGAATCAGCATTTCACAAACTTTTTCTTTTTCCCACTTATGGATATAACAAATTACTTTAGTGCATACAAAGATTATCAAGCTGATTAACAAACATAGCAATAAATAGAAAGAACTCATAACACATGATATGTTCTCAAGGAAACCCTGGCCAAGGGAAAACCCCAGTGAGGATGGTACCCAAAAAGATCACTAATCAAAAGTATCTTGTTAGGGATATTGGACCTTATTAAGAGTCAATTTACAATATATAGTAGATCTGTCCTGGTTAAAGGACTTTAGGCCTTGTTAGAAGCCTTAACCCTGTTAGGAGTTAGATTACAAAACTTGATCACCAGCTGAGCTCACTGCCCAAACAGGTAATACAAAATGTTTCTAACTATAGTATGGTACTTCTTACAACTTCACATCAATAGCCTTTGCTTCTATCACAATATACAACTATCACAAGTTATCCTTTTCTTTCTTTTTATACATCACACACTTTTTCATTACATTTCAAGTATGCCTAATATATGAGTTATTAGAGCTAATAACTTTATATGGTCGGCTTCCAAAATCTTTATGCAAGAGAAAACATCTAGGATGTCATCCCTTCATAATGTTAAGTCATTTTTTTGACAAGCAAAAATAATCCCTTAACTCTTTCGCTAATACTGTCTCCAAAACTGTTATGTTTGCAAAAATTGTCTTTGGTAAACTTTGAATAACTTGGTTTGTACTAATCCAAACTTTATGCGCACTAAGATGGGGTATCCTCATACTCTGTAGAAGCTTGAGTTAACTATGCAAACAAAAATATTGCTCCAGTGGACGTCGCCAACTAAATCTTCATCGGGTGCTCTGTCAGGATCACTGTATCCATACTTAGACAATTTCTTCCTTCAACTTGCCATACTTGCATTCCAGATTCTGCGCTCTCAATAGAGATCATATGTTTCCATAATGACAACATCTATGCATCCACATTAGCCAAATTTCCAATAGATGTCAACACATTAATTGAATGCAAATTTGAAGATCTATGATCAAGAGAAATCTTTGAATAATATAATAAGTTATGTGATGATAAATTAGTGTTGAAAGATGAACACAAATGCATTCTAGACAAAGTTTTTCATCATGTGGTCATTTATCCTAATAATTTTGAAGAGGATCAAATCAAATATTTGTTTAGCACAATATATGATCAGTTCATGTGGCTTGACTAACCACATAACATAATAAAGGAAGAATCATGATGTAGTCAGTCAATGTTGATTGGGTACCCTAACAAGTGTTCCCTATGGTGTTCTTCATACTAAGGATTTCAACACATATATTGAATGCAAATTTGAAGATCTATGATCAAGAGAAATCTTCAAACAATATAATAAGTTGTGTGATGATAAATTAGTGTTGTATGATGAACACAAATGCATTCTAGACAAAATTTTTCATCATGCAATTAGTTATCCTAATAATTTTGAAGTGGATCAAATCGGATATTTTTTTAGCACAATCTATGATTAGTTCATGTGGATTAACTAACCACATAACATAAAAAGGGAATAAATTCATGATGTAGACAATCAATGTTCAACCAATGAATTCATTATTCTCCGCACTATACCCAAAGAAGAAGTAATCATTTTGACTAAATCTAAGTGGGATGGCCATGCGATGACTGTGAATGACATTAAAGATGAAGAGGTGAAGTAGGCATCTATGCTCATAAGATACAAGATCTACCATTCCATTTAGTTCAATAGCATACATGGTGGTGGTGTTCATATAGTATATAAGATGATCAATGAAAATAATGACTATAATCTAGCTAGGCCAATGAGAGAGTAGTTAATGTTGAATCTTGAGAAGATCAAGAAAGACAAGATAAAGAAATTCAAGTATGGTCAGGTGATCATGTATTTAGTATTCCATTTCCAAAATATGTTTTCTGATATCAATGATGTTGCATGGATAGTAGAGAATCTAGATTTTATTTAGATTAAAAACATGATCACAATCTTAAGAAATTATTTTACTAGCAAGATTTGGGGTTATTTCCAGGAATTTTAGAAAAAGATGTATGAAAAAGAGAGGATACCTTCTAAAATTTTTTATAAGTACAAGGACACTATTTTTTTATGGATGATAGTGACACTTGTCTAATAAAATAAATTGAGTCAAGGACCTCATGAGTGATGCATGTGGGTTATAAATTGGATGGAGATATTCTAAAAATCTATGTAGAAAAAATGTTAGCTCAACTAGTTGATCCCAAGACTCGAAGGTTTGGGACATTTCAAGAGAAGTCACTTCAAGTGAATAATGAATTGTTGAAACCAGTTATTGAGAAGGAAGTGGGAAAGGAAGTGGAAAGTTTTATGATTTAGAAAGGCTTTACAAAGGAACAAATTGAGAAAGATAGAGCCAATCATCCTACTGAACAAGCTAGTATTTCAAGAATAGAAGAGGATGAAGATGTTGAAATTATTCACACAACTAGTAGTGCCTCAATTGGTAGGAAAAAGAGAAGTTCTACTACAATAAAGAAGGAGAAGAAACTTAAGTGAAGATTCTAGTCAAAAGTCCAATCAAGAGGACATAATCTGAGCCTACAAGAGAAAAGGAGGCTACAACTACAAAATTTGCTAGAAAGGGAAAGAAATAAAAAGCTAAGGGATACAAAGAAGGACATGAAGAAGATGAATGAATAGAGTCAAAAGAAGAGAAGAATGAAATCAAGGCATACAGTAAGAAATCAAAGGTGCTAGATTCCCCCACCACTAAGTTAGTTAAGCATGAAGTAGATTTCAAATTGTTCATTTCTATTGATAAGGTTATCAATAAAGTGAGAAAGTGGTGTATACTTGTTGGATTTAATAAGTATCATGATAAATTTGGAAAGGAGGACTAATAAAAAATTAAAGATGTAGTGTAAAATAGGAACAAGTATATTCTAACTTTTCTAGACTTACAAGGATAGATACCTAATTCATTGTATAATAAACTTGATGCTATGTGGCATACTATAATTAGATATGATAATGAGTTGATTTGGTATCTTCTACTAAAACTTTAGTTGGAAATGAAAGAAGAAGAAATGAAGAAGATACTTGTAGAGACAAGACTAATAGGAGATTAACAAGATTATTGTTTGGTGATTATCTTGGAGTTCAATATGAAACTGAGGAGAAATTGATGAAGCAGTTGGGTATGTTAAAAGAGACAAAGGATGAGGAATTGTTAAAAGAAAAAAAAAGATGAGCTACTGGTTACTCAAATAGATGAAAGATTTATTGTTGATGGTGTGAAGGTCACACTTGAGGAACTCAAAGATGAGATAAATTATTAGGGTGATATCCCAGCTATGAAGGTATAGGATGAGCCTATGGATACACAAGATGAGCTTAAGGAGGAAAAGGAAGAAGAACTATAAAACATTGGTATTGGTGAGGTTGTGACCAATGGTGAATAAATCAAAATTCCTACAGATGATTAGCAAAAAGATAAAGAAGAAGAAAAGGAGGATAAAAATAATATTGTACAAATAAAAAAAGAGGAGGGAATGATAGGAAAAGAATAAGAAAACACATTGCCTTCCTCATTGTAAAAGATGACCAATCTCAAATATTCTAGGGTCTTCTTTGTAGCACCATTTGTGATTTTATATATAGAAAGAAGATTATTGGTCAAGTGTGGAACATAGAACACATCATCAAAGTGTCCCTCCTTAATATCAATACTTCATTTCCCAATCACATTTATGTAAGTGTGATTTCCCATTAAAATAGGTGGACCTTTACAAGGATCAAATGATGTAAACATGGATTGTGAATAAACCATATGATGAGAAGCCTTTGAATCTAGAAGCCATCTCCCTAAATCATGAATTTAAGAAGCATATAAAGCTCATCCTTTTTGTGTGATAATTGTGTGACCATTACCTTTATTTTATTCTAAATTTTTTGAACAATAGGTTGAGGTAGACATCCTAGTTCAAGAAAATTGATCTTATTGTTTACAAGAAGATTCTTCAATTCATCAATGTCATTTTTATAAAAAAAAATGTTCTTCATGTATATCCTTTTTGTAATATGCACAAAACAACTTTTCCTTCTTTGAAAATCCCCCTTTGTAGATGATGTATAAGTGCCACATTGTGTGGAAGTTGATTGTGCACTTTATTGTTGAGATTTTGGCTTCTAATTCTTGTTTTTTTACTTTGACCACATTAATTCCCATAATTATCCAACAATTCCTTATAATTTCAAGACTTGATAATCCCCATACTCATCAAATTTCCATTTTCTAAGACCAAAATTTATGAAAATGATTCAAATGAAGGCTTATTGAAGGCACTTCCTATGGTCAACTAGTTAGTATTGTAACTTGAAATAAAAGTTGCATATTCATGAAGAATATTTTTCATAAAATGATTAATCAAATGTGCATCCTTCATGGGATTACCATTATTCTCAACATGTTCTCTATAATAATTAACTTTGTTAAGATAATCTTGTTGGAATTAAGATAGATAGGTACTAAGATGGGAGGGGTGAATTAGTGCCTTCAAAACTTTACTTGTAAAACCTTTCAGATCTATAACTATTTATTGTGATAACTGATCAAAATAACTTGAATCTAATTGCATAAATCAATCATCTAGTTAACTTAAGAAAGTAAAAAACATGAAATCAATATGACAATCACATAACACAAGTATTTTGGTAACACAGAAACCCTTGTAAGAAGGTAAAAACTACGATGGGGATGACACCCACAAATTCGTCACTACTGTAGATATAAAAGGTTTTCTTGTTAAGGCTACAAGTTTTGATCACTTCTGGTGATCTTACCCTATTAGGAGTAACATGTTAGATCAGACAGATCTACCTAATTATAGGATTTAAACAACACTAATGAAGTGTGTACTCGGTAAAGAGATTTACATAAGATTGTTAAGTCTACTCTGTTAAGAGATTTATCAAAAGATCTATCACAATTGTCAGAACGTAATAGGCAATTATCTGTTAGTTGACAACCCAACTATCTGAAATAGATCTATAAGTGCTCATCAAAATATCACCTTATCTGTGATGGTTTTCTACTCTATTTTTCTCAGTAGCCCTTCTCTAATTTTGCTCAATCTGATATCCTTTGTACTCTGTTTTACTTGGTAAACTGATTGTCTTGAAGTTAGGCAATGTCTTCAAGTGCTCCTTGATTGATATATATTAGTTCACCAACCCCTTTTAAAATGGTGCAAACATACAAAATATATAGTGTTCTATTTTTTTTACCTTAGCAAAAATTAGGTTACAAGAATAATCATTACCCTAAGATCTACGGTGCAAAATAACCTAGATCAACTATTACAATAAGATAAACATTACATTTAATGAGTATCATTTACAATAAATGCTCCTCGATCTTGGTAAACTATTTTACGATCTGTTGTAACTATTTGCATAGAAGAATGTGCCATTTCAGATTACTATGCCATTTTTTATGATCATCGGTAAACACTATATAATCTACTCAATGTATACTGTGATGCCTGGTGTTTACTGACCATCAATTTTGGTGTCATTGGTGCTCGATAAACTATGTGATGCTTAGTGTAAAGGCTTTACCAACTGCTCTGTCTTACTTCTGGTTACCGACCAACTCAATATAAGTAACCAACCGACCTGTTTACTATCCTTTGATACTAATGACAACCTTAAATGCTCAATAGAGATTAAAAATCTCCCCCTTTGGCATTAGTATCAAAACTTTGAATGTATATAGACAAAATGTTTCTATACATTCCTTATGTCTCTGCCATATACATATCCAAAAAAAAATTTCTAAGTACAAAGTACTCCTCCTCGATGCATGCTCCTGGTAGTATGTAATATACATAGAAAAACTATTCTTATTTGGCATATACATGGTTTCCCCATTTTTGATAATAATGCCAAATGCAAAAAAAATATATAATGTATACTTACATCTTATCAAAAATGTTTTGATGGGTTTTCTTTACAAACTCCAAGAGGTTTTCCCATTCCTCTTTCAAGTTGGTAAGAGCAATATGCTCAAGACCAACTTGTGCATTCATGTCAAAGATATTATCCAACACTAAAATCTCTGGTATTGCTACAAGTTGTTTAGCTTTGACAATGTGTGCTTCAAAAATTTTCAGGAAAGGGATGAGTTCTTTTTGTAACTCTGTAACCTAATTGGTGATGTGTGCTTCTTGCTTCCTTAAATTTTCTATTAGCCACCGGAGTTCTTGAACTTGATTAATATGCTTTAAGAAAGTAGTTGGCTTGGCAATAGCTTCTTGTGTACTCAACTGTATCTCTACTTCTAAACCTTTTATCTTTTCACTGACTTCTACAATGAAGGTGTCTAAAGTACAAAGCTTGATGAGAAATTGATAGACTATCTAGGTAATAGATTTTACCTTGGTAATCATCTTAGATAATTTCACCTTGTTCAGTGCCACTTTTGTGCTAATCCTTTTTGCCAATTTGTTCTAAATATTTGATTCTGCCCATTCTTCTACTCTTTTGTCTGCATCTATATCAGGGGCATTGATTTTGTCAGTGAGTGTGGCAAGTTGGTCTAAGATGGGAGTATTCTTATCAATATTTGTTTCTGGTACTATTTGTTGTAGAATATCCCTCACATCATTTAACACTTCTTTACATTTGTGTTCTTGCCTTGACTTCTCTTGTGCCACTTTCCTTGAACATAATTCCCCATATCTACTTAGTTCCTCAGGGCTTAGGGTTCTTGGGTCACATTCTAGTATAATGATAACTTCATCAATGGTGACTAGCCCTTTGGCTTTCTTCTTCTTCTTTGGTGCAAGAGGTGACTTCTTCTCACTTATAACAATAGCTTTTTCTTCATTCTTCAGAGTATCCTTCCTAATTGACACTATATCATCCTTCTTCTACTCCTCGATAGATGGTGTGGGAGTCTTGGTTGTAGTGTTAGGTGGGTTCACCTTAGTTGACTTTGTTTCTTCTAGTTCTTTCACTTCTATAGACTGTGCCTCTATTTTTTTAGGCTCATTTGTATCTATAGGTTTCTTAGGTGCTTGTATCTTAGTTGTATCTTTATTTAGCTCAGGATGAGAGGCATCAGGTTGTACTTGTGAAATTATTTCAACTACCTCTACAAGTACAAGTAGTTCACTTGGTAGAGATGTAAACACACTATCAGTGTCTAATAAGTCATCTTTGTATGGTGCAATTGTCACATCTTTGTCATCCTCATCATTGGGATCACTGTTAGTGATGTCCTCAATGAGTGCATCATCATCAATTTTCTTTTACAAGTGGATCTTTACTTGATCTAGTGCATCCTGTGAAATTTTGATTTCTTCCTTTTGTTTGGTGATATCAATTACCTTAGTAACTGATATACCAGTGTCCTCTATTTTCTTTCCTTTTTCATCATTGATGAAAATACCTTTACCTTTTGAATTGTCTCTTCTTAGATAGTTTCAGGAATGCTTCCTATTCAGCTTTCTCTTCTACTTTCAAAATTGATGTCCATAGAGAATCACATATGACATCCATATCATCCACATTCTCATCCATTATCTGCATAGCTCTATTCTTGACTAGAAATCTAGCCTGATACTTTGTCATGTATTCACTTACCGTAGCATAGCTAAAGTGTGAGGCTGCATGACTCAGTGACTGTTCTATTTTCCTTTTCTCTGTATCTAGTGCAATAGCCCATCTCTCACTTATTTTGTCATCAAGTTCCTTCGGCAATTGACATATGAATTCCATTGGTACTCTCTTGAATTTAATCATCATCTGGATGATAGCATGTTCTAGCTTTGTCTTGTCCTCAATTGACATTTTGTCAAATTTTCCTATGCCTGGATCGGTAAGATTTCCATTCAAAATTATATTTTCAATTATTTCTTCTATTGTACTTTCCCTATTACAAACTTACTTGAATTGATCAGGATCATTTTCTATGTTAGTCTCCTCTATATCTTCTTTACTTCTTATGTATTTCCTCTTTTTCTTCGGTGGCTCAGCTACTTTCTTGTTCTTTCTCTTTATGTATTTCTTCATCGATGTAGCTGCTCTTCTTTTTGCTAATTTTACTACTTCTACCTACTCAGTGGATTGTGTAGCAGTTGACGAACATGTCTTCATTCCTTCAGGTTCTGGTAGCTACATTTCTTGTTCATCATTTGTGGGAGGAACTAGTGTGTGATCCTTTTCTTTATCTGACTCGGTCTCCTCGCTATCATAGGCCTTGTCAGCCAACTATAACTGACCTTCAGTTGCTTCTTTAATCAGTGAATCCTTAGATGAGTCAGATGCATTTCCATATTTTGTTGTGAGATCTTTTCTCATTTTCTTTTCTCTTCTAGACATTTTTCCGATCTCTATGTCTGTTGTGATTCGTGACATAGCTTCCTCATATACACCAAACCTATTGGCAATGATGTCTATTGGTAATGCCAACAATGCATTGATAGATTTCAAAGTGAAATCATGATTCATTTCATATCCCATTGGTGCTAACCATTTTGTTCTCAGTTCTACTGCCTTTATCATTGAGTGGTCTGTGCTTACTGCAAAACATATGTCATCTTCAAATATGCTCACTAAATCCCTTGGAATTCTACTCCTTTGTCACATTTTTGTTTGAAATTCCTTGAAATATGCATTAAATTCCTTATTTAGGTTATCTCCTATACTTTTCATCATTTCACCAATTTATGCAG
The DNA here is from genome assembly GCA_027943335.1 of Chamaecyparis obtusa. NCBI lineage: Eukaryota > Viridiplantae > Streptophyta > Pinopsida > Cupressales > Cupressaceae > Chamaecyparis > Chamaecyparis obtusa. Next base: position 179,919 of record BSBK01009033.1, on the reverse strand, counting down.
TTATCAGTTTGTCTGATTGCCAGTTTACTTTACCGATACCTGATATATATTTTTGCAGATAGAAAAATGTACAAACAAGCAGTGATCTGTACTTACATGTATTTGACTTCTTTTCTTTTATTATCTTCATATTATCATGCAGTTGGTGTAGTAGCAATTTGGCAAGATCAACCTGATGATCTTTCTTCACAATTTTATATGTCATGTCCATGACATTGAAGGGTACACTATTTGGTCTACTAGATTGAAATATCTTGTACCCAATGACATGAGCTATGAATTTTACCACTGGATCTTTGATAGTTGATATTTTTAGTGCCCTACCATCCCATTGAGCTCCACTATTCTTTTCAATGTTGGGACAAGATGAACTTCAAAAGGCTTTGGCTTTTTTGGTTGTAGGGTATCTGGTAACCCTACTGATAATCTTCTTCATGACCTCAATAGGTTTATCTAACCAAAATTTGCCATCATGAAATCTTCTTAGCACGATTCTTATTCAGTCATTTTGGAAGGATTATGGGAAGTATGTGAAACATTGTAACCCTGACTCCTCAATCTTCTTGTATTTAGATTTAATCTTTCCATCCAATCCACAAACTTGTTGATAAGTTGCAATGGTCTCAAAATCACATACTTCTATGATTTTGCAGTGAATATAGGCCCTAACATCTTCTGTTAACAAAACCCTATCTAGAATACTAGAAAATGCACCCATATCATTTTTTTGTGCTATGACCTTGGTATGAGGTTTGAATTTCTCCTCAGTGAAATGTGCCCTTACAATTAATTCTACTTCCTCCTTAATGTTCTATGATTTTCCTGTAGATGATGTCGATGCCATAAATTGTTTCTAGGGTTTTGGAAAATAATAGATAACCAACGTTTAGTAGGCAGATGAACTTACTCGTTATCATCAAAAAATTGTTGTTGGTTCAATCTACACTAGCTTTGAATCTTTTCTGAAAATCTTTATCTCAAACTCTTCTTTGTAAAATCTCTATTCTTTGAAATCACAATTTAACAATGAACCCTATTTCTGAGTATTTATAGATTTTTTGATATTCCCACTCAAACTTTGGTGCATTAAATGCATGACCTAACTTCTGATACAAAACAGCTATCAACTCAGTAATGTCTACAATTTCATTTGCTCGGTTAACATAGAATTTCTTCATCGGTTTACACTATTTTTGGTTAACCTTGTGTAGTGATTACCGATGGGTAACCAACTCATGTTTCTTCTTTTACCGATTATGTGACATTTGTAAACTTATAAAACATAAACCGTAGTGCATCTTTATTCATGTAGATTTGGTATTTGTACATCATATATAAGGAACTATATGTAAAATGTGATCATTTAAATTGTCAATTCCATACATACCTTTGTCATCTTAAGTGGAGGTACTGATCTCACCCAATCTAGTGTATGAGGTTTCACTAACAATGTTACTTGACTCAGCATTTTCATTAGATTCCTTCTTCCACATTGTGTTCCTTAACTTTGTAATTTTTGCAATGTTATATCCACTCTCAAATATATGGTTTTCATTAGGTGCTCAATCTCTATAGTTCTTTCTTACATCACTGACCTTGTGACAGTGCATACATGCCATTCATGCATTTTTCCAGTTTCTTGATTGCTCAAACCAACTCTTTCTATAACAACTTTCTACAATATGTCCATACTGACCACATACAACACAATTAGTCCATGTATTATAATCCAAAACATATGAGTTACCTTGTTTCTTCGGTTGATATGGCTTTCATTGTAGTTTCTCTTTAGGTGTCCAGACTTGTTTCATTTTCACCTTTCAGTCCCTTGCAGTGTGTCCATGCTTATTGCAAGTATAACAAATTTTCTCCTCAGTAGTATTATTAGCAATGTCATTCTTCTTTGCTCTGCATTCATAAGCTGGATGTCCAAATTTACCATAGTAATAACAATATCCATTGAATTTAGGAATGACAGGAGGTTTACCTTGTGCTTTACTTTTGCACACATTGGATGTATGTCCTAGTTTTCCACAGTGATAACATGTCATTAGTTTAGGTTTCAGAATTTGATTGTTGTTGACTTTTTCAACTTGTTGTGATGATTCTCCTTCATCAGTGTAGCCTATACCGGTTCTGCTTTTGAATCTCCTCTAATTAGTCAGGAAATCATCAATCTTTTTAGAACTGTCATCAACCATCTTCATCATTTCATTGTGTTGCTTTTGTGTCTTTATTTCATTTCTTATTTTTTCATTATCTTATTTGAGTATTGCAACATCTTCAAGTCTTTTTGATAATTCTCCATTTACTTGGTTCATTTCTTGATTAACTGTCATCATCTAATTTGATATTTGGAAGTGACAATCAGCAAGTCTCTGTATTTCACTTTCTTTTGCTTGAAGTTGTTCAATCATTAGTCTTCAGTCTTCAATAGCTAGATTGTGATCTTGTTCAGCTTGTCTAGCATTGTTCATGATTTCCACCATTCTCACCATTTGAGATTCATGACCAATTTGGAGTGATTTCACTTGCTTAGATAGATGCTAATTCTTTTTAGATAACTTAGAGATTATGCTTTCGGATCCATCAGAGATGCTTCCAGAGCTTGATCCAATATGATCAAATATTTCATCAATAGGTTCTTCATGATAAATAATTTCATTCAACTAACTTGCAAGGTTCTTCCTTCCAACCAGTAATTTCTTTAGTTCTTCCTTGGCTTGTTTATACTTTTCCACAAATATCTATATTTGTATCTTTTGATTCTCAATAGTTTTGTCAAACTTGTATCTCTCCATGACTTAGATCTTTACCCTTCAGTAGTTATACTGTTCAACAAGAGAACTGATCTCTGATACCAATTGTTGGAATTAGGAGAGATAGGTACTAAGAGGGGAGGGGTGAATCAATGCCTTCAAAATTTTACTTGTAAAACCTTTCAAATCTATAACTATGTACTGTGATAACCGATCAAAATAACTTGAATCTAATTGAATAAATCAATCATCTAGTTAACTTAAGAAAGTAACCAACATGAAATTAATATGACAATCACATAACACAAGTATTTTGGTAACATAGAAACCCTTGTAAGAAGGTAAAAACTACAATGGGGATGACACCCACAAATTCTTCATTACTACAGATAAAAAAAGTTTGCCTATTAAGGCTACAAGTTTTGATCACTTCTGGTGATATTACCTTGTTAGGAGTAACATGTTAGATCAGCTAGATCTACCTAGTTATAGGATTTAAACAACACTAATGAAGTGTGTACTCGGTTAAGAGATTTACATAAGACTGTTGAGTCTACTCTATTAAGAGATTTATCAAAAGCTCTATCACAATTGTCATAAAGTAATAGGTAATTATCTGCTAGTTGACAAGTCAATTGTCTGAAATAGATCTATAAGTGCTCTTCAAAATATCACCTTATCTGTGATGGTTTTCTACTCTATTATGCTTAGAAGCCTTCTTTGATTCTTCTAAATCTGATATCCTCTGTACTCTGTTCTACTCTATAAACTGATTGACTTGAAGTTAGGCTATGTCTTCAAGTGCTCCGTGATTCATATATATTAGTTCACTAACCTCATAAAATGGTGCGAACATACAAAATATATAGTGTTCTATTTTTGCTGCCTTAGCAAAAATTAGGTTACAAGAATAATCATAACCCTAAGATCTACGGTGCAAAATAACCTAGATCAACTATTACAATAAGATAAACATTACATTTAATGAGTATTATTTACAATAAATGCTCCTCAATCTTGGTAAACTATTTTATCATCTATTGTAACTATTTGCATAGAAGAATGTGCCATTTTAGATTACTATGCCATTTTTTGTGATCATCGGTAAACACTATATAATCTACTTGGTGTATACTATGATGCTCGGTGTTTACTGACCATCAATGTCGGTGTCGCTAGTGCTTGGTAAACTGTGTGATGCTCGGTGTAAAGGCTTTACCAACTACTCTGTCTTACTTTTGGCTACTGACCAACTCAATATAAGTAATTGACTGACCTGTTTACTATCCTTTGATACTAATGACAACCTTAAATGCTTAATAGAGATTAACAAATCTTTCATTGTGTCAAAATTCCTAGGCTCCAATTTGAGAAGATCGGTCTTAATTGAGAATCACATTTCTTCATCCACTTTACCAAACAAATATACTTGTTTATCCTAAGCTTCCTTAGTATTGTTCATTTATTTTATGTGATACATCATAGCTTCAAAAAAATAACCTCTCAAGACTCCTAAAGCCTTGAAATTATTGGATGCCCAATTAGCTATTGCAACATCATCATTAATAGTTATTTAATTGTACCATCCACATGTTGGCATTTTGATGAAGGTGATATGTTTTTTGGTGACATGAGTGTGTTATGGTATTTTTATTGCTCATAACATGTTATGTTGATATCAAGAGATCACATTTACCACTAGTATTGAAGGATCAAATAGAGAAACAACTAAGTGTTTAGTCAATCATTAAGAAGATAATATATAAGATTTAGATATCTAGATCTATATTTGGAGATCAAGTTAAGGTGTGTGATTGTACATACATTATTTATAAAGGAATATTTGACTACTTCTATGATTGTATTAGTTAGTTTGAATATTTGACTGAGTTATTGAGGATTGAAGTGACATTGGTAGTTAAAATAGAGTATTCATTAATATAGCTGGTTAGATTGGTGTTCTGGTTAAATGTAACTGGTTGGACGACATGGTTTTGAGTTTTATATTTTTATATGACATCAAGGATGTTGAATTTTGATATTGGCACACTTGCTTATATGTTAAGTTGGATTTGAGGGATGAGTTGTAAAACATTTTAGGGTTTTACCACCAACCTAGAACTAGTATATAAATGGTTGACAAAATTGTTAAGTATATTGTTGCAATGGTATGTGATGACTGATAGAGATTTTTGAAGATAGTAAAGAGGTAGTAAAGTCTTTAGAGATGTGAAATTAATTAGGAATACATTATATTTTTCAAGCATTGAGTGTAAACATTAGGGCATTCTTTACTTGTTGATTCTAATAGATTGAAAAGATAAATCCTTCAACAAGGTCATTTCTAATAGGGTGAGTAGGATCTTTAATAGGATACAAAGTATAAATCTATGAACAAGGTGAAATATCAAAAGGATATTTAAATCCCTTTATAGGTCCTCAGGATTAAATTGCAAAAAAAAATTGAAATCTATTTTTTTCAAATTTTACTATGTTTTAGTAAACTGCATTTTAGAGGGTCTTCACAACTTCTTGGGATTAGCCAACTTCTATTGCAGATTTGTTTTTGGTTTCTCACACATATCATGGCCTCTTAATAAATCACCAAGGGGTGGAGCATAAGAAAAATTTCAATGGACAGAGGCAAAGCAACAAGCATTTGAGGAGTTAAAGAAAAGACTATGTTCAGCACTAGTATTGGTCCTTCTAGATCTACACCAAGCATTTGAGATAGAAATAGATGCATCTGATTATGCTCTTGGTGTGGTACTCATGCAACATGGGCATCCTATTTCCTATCAAAGTGAATTTTTTTTTGATACAGTACATAGGTACCCCGCCTATGATAAGGATTTGTATGCCATTGTTCAAGCCTGTAAACAATGGAAACACTATATACTGGGAAAGGAATATGTTACACATACAAACCATAAACCACTTCAATTCTTGCAAACACAAGGGAAGCTATAGAATGATAGACATCAACAGTGGTCAGCCTATCTACAATAATTTCACCTCAACATTCATCATAAAAAAGGAAGCAGTAACAAGGTGGCAGATTGTTTGAGTAGGCCTCCAATTGCAGGCTTGACAATAGTGTTGGATTCATCTGGTCATCAATCATCAAATTGGGAACAAATATATGGTACTGAACCTAATTTTTCTAACATCTATGGTAATTTGGTATAAGGAAAGTCTATCCCTAATTTTCACTTGTAGGATGGGTTGCTTTTCCATAACAGTCACATATGTGTACCCACCAAGGAACGAAAGAAAATGATATGGGAAGCTCACTACAATCATGTTGTAGGACATTTTTCTATTGGTAAGACTACTGCTATCCTTCAAAAGTATTTCTATTGGCCAAAAATGAAGCGGGATATCATTTCACATATACAAGCTTGTGCAGTCTATGCAATTGCAAAGCTAGCAAACTGTAAGTTGGGTCTATACTTACCATTACCTATTCCTGATAAGCCATGGCAATCTATTTCAATGGATTTTATGTCTGGACTTCCAACTACCAAGCATGGGCATGATTATGTATATGTTGTGGTAGATAGGTTTTCTAAAATGGCTATCATGGTGGCATGTAAAAAGATGATTTCTACAGAAGATACTGCAAAGATATTTTTTGAACATGTTTGGGTTCATTTTGGATTGCCAAAAACCATTATTTCTAATAGGGATAGAAGGTTCATCAACAAATTTTGGTCTGCACTATGGGCTAAAATGGACACCAAGTTTACAAAGTCCACAACATTCAATCCCCAAATAGATGGGTAGACAGAAGTGGTGAATTGAATGATTATTCATATTATATGGATGTATCATTCTAAACATCCTCACACATGGGATGAAAGCTTACCCTATGTGCAACACAGTTACAACTGTTAACTCCATAGTACTACAGGGCATAGTCTATCTGAGGTTTCTCTTAGGTACCAACCATTAGCACCTATGGATGTAGAAATACCATTCCTACAATCTAATAGTCCATTGAATGGTGACAAGGAGGTAGATAAAGTAGAAAAAATCATTGATAACATTAGACACCTCCAACAACAAGTTCATGAGATCTTGGAGCAAAGTAATCAGAAGTATAAGGAAAGGCATGATAAACATAGAACTCCTCATAAGTTTCATATTGGTGACAAGTTATGGTTACCATTCAGGCTTAGAATTGTTACCTCTATCAGGCAATAAGGCTAACAACAATTCTAGCTGACAATGGAAACCTCTCCTAGTTGTGGGTAGACTATGATTAGAGAGGAATCTTCGGATTCTAGGCCGGTTCCTCTAAAATATTGGCTATCACTTTACTAACCTAAAAAACTTGATGGGAAAAGGGTAAAGGGAACTTTAAAACTTAGAAAATAAAGGTGATACACCAATGACTGATTCAGAAATTAGAAAAGAAAAACAACTCCAGACCTAGTTCACTATGAAATTCAGATGTTTGGAACACTTTTCACCATATAGACTAATGAATTTGATAATCAGGGATTAACCACAAATTACTAAACTCTTAGCAACATACATTTCTCAAATAAGGTTTGATTAATTAGATTTATCAATCTGGAAGGAACAATGAAACATTCACTTCCAAAATCAAAATAAAAAAAGATGAACACTTACTAAAGAAGATGGAAAGGAATGATAATCTGAACACAAAAATGACCTATAATCTGGTATATTTCCTTCACAATTTTTGCAAAAATGGTTACAAAAGTAGCCTAAAAAACATCTAGGAACAATACGTTCACTAAAATGCCCTCTTTTCAAAATTTGCAACCCTTAGAAAAGAAAATCTTCTTTCCTAAAAAGGCCTCCAAAACCCTAATCTGGGAATGCCTATCCCTTACAAAAATGCCCTATCTTGGCCATAAATCATGCCAAATAATTAGACCACATGTCCTTAAAAAGTCTATCTTCCCTAAATTTTGGCTTTAATAAGGAATAAAAATTCCTTTTACAAAATGATAATGCCAAAATTTTATCTATTTTTTTAATAAAAATGGCTTAAAATAAGGAATTTTCAAAAAATCCCTCTACAATATATGATGCCAAATTTATTAAAAGAAAATAAATATTAAAAAGACTTTAATATTTATTAATGCCAAAAGACTATAAAACAAATAAACCAAACCTACCCATTAAATACATTTTAACTTAGACAAAGCTAAGTGTATGAAATAAGGCATAGTAGGGAGTCGACATGACTACAACCCACTTTCCATATATAATGTGAAAAATGTACTAAAATGCAAGGTGGCACTCTGTTTGTGATATTCGAGATGCAAGGTGGCATTCTATGGTCATATTGAATGTCTGACAGTCCCTCTCTTCTTGCGGATTCCAAATTATATTTTTTTCATTTTGGGCACTTTGTCTCTGACATACGAACTTGGCATTTTGATAAGGGAATCAAACCCTAGTTCTCTGTCTGTCGAACTATCTGGAGAAATTTGGCATATTTGTTGAAAATTTTCCTGCAAGAATTTAGGGAATCGTACCCTAATAAACAGGAAGAACTCGGCATGCATCTGATGAAACTGTACGTCTCCCCTTTCGAATGTCTGTTAATGCTTTATTGCAAAAAAATGTGGCCATTATTTTTGAATAATTTGCAACTTCATCTCTACATAATATATGTTTTTTTTTTTGTTCATTAATGCTATTGATCGACAGGAAGATGAAGTGTGTGTTCTCTATTTGAACCCTTTGTTAACATTTTTAGAAAATGTGCCATGATTTTTTGCATGAAATGTGCTTTAATCTGCTGGAAATGTGGCTTCTCTGATGCTTTATTGATTAGTGCATATGCACTATTTGTTCCATATTTGTTGAAAAATAAAGCACAAACGTGCCCTCTTTTTTCTGCATAATGTGTTGAAATTTACTGTCTGATACACAAGCAGATTTAGCATATACAATCATGGTTTTGATCAAAACATTACATAGTTTCATCGCATAAATGGTGAGTTTTTTATGAATAATGGGGTTTCAAACTTGAGAAAACCTTGCTGAACATATAGCTTGATTCACGGTTTGAACTTGCTATTTTGACATTTTTGGATTCAAATCTTCAGTTGGCATTCTACCTTCAGACATATACTTGAGCATCTATAGTAAAACATGCTCTTTTGTCTGCAATAATAATAAGGCTTAGAACTGAGAGTCTTGGAACATTTCTTCACTCTAATGTTCAACATATGAACTTACTATTTTTCTTTTCAAATACCTTTGCATCTTCACTGTTGTTTTTACTATTGTGAGTTTGCATTTTATTGATAATAGCAAGTTGGTTCATGACATTGTTCACCTCTTTTCAGTAAGCTTTGAACGTATACCATAATGATACACTGTAGCCTAGTTTCAACAAGAAACTCACAATTAACACTCTCCTTTTGTTTAATAATGCCATTATCCTTATGCTAATAACCAATACTTAAGAACATTGCTAAGCTTTTTCCTTGAATGAAATCATGCCATAATATAAAAGTTGACCTCTCCAATACTTAAGAAACTGTAGATGCACTTGTTGACTGCAAGCATTGATAAATTTATGATCATGACAGAGCATATCATTTTCTTTTTTTTGCACTCTATGTTCTTAACAAGAAATTTGTCAATACATTTTTTTTATTAAGTTACAAAGAAATGCACATTATCAATTGAACCTGGGGCTTTGGTTTTCAAATAGAAATTTGAGTTTGAAATAAGCTTTTGAACTTGCATTCTCTATCCTTTTTCACCAGTCTTTATTTGAAACATTAACTATCATTGTTCCTTCAGTTGTGGACAACTTTGACAAGAAAATATAGTAAAGAATCTCATTTATCTCTTCAGCATAAGTTCACCATCATGAACTTGAGTTCAAATTTCAAATTTTGATCAGCATTCCAACATTATTACCTGACATGGCTCTTGTCAACAATTTTGAATATGAACCAGCTTTCTAATTTTTGACAAGCACTGTAAAAATGTGATCAATTTAGCATTCTAAAGCTAATATCACCAGTATTTATTGTAGCTCCTATAGCAGATTATTGTACACTTCCTTTTGATACTGAATTGACAATTCATATTATCAAGTACAACAAGATGTAAATGTTTATTATTCTTGTTAATGAATTTCGAGCATGGGCTCGTGACACTCAATAACAACAAAATGTTAATGATTGAGGTTCGAACACAGGTTCGTGACACCCAGTCATAACATTTTGTTAACATTTATATTATGATTCAACCTGGAAGTACTTGAAAATATTCAGCATTAAAATCATTGAAAGTTTCTGAAAATGTACTCTATTTGTGATGAAATCCGCATCAAGGAAATCAGCAACTTGGAACTTCCTGTAGCATGGGAAACCAACTTGTTCTACATCTTCAAAATATGACTGAAAAAGTGAACCAGTCCACTATTATCTGCAAAACAATTGTTAATTACATGCAATATCAATAAGAAACATATTCTGAAAAAGGTTTCTTAATTCAGGAATACAATTAAGTCCCTTTCATTCAGATTCTTTAGTTGTCCAAAATGAAATCACACACCACAATAGGTACTAAAAGTGAAAGGTTTCACATTCTAGAACATGTCTCTTTAACACTTTCTCATAGTGATAGTTTTCATTTACTTGCTACATTTGTTCTTAGATTGATATGCAGATAGTATCAGATAGCTGATGTATGTAACTATTTTCCTTGTATTGCTTAGATCCAATAGGATCTAATAATTATTTCTTTTCTTTTTTCAAGTGATGCTGCCTTAAGGACCGAAATGCAGATGGAGACTCGGGTACAACTTAGATGTAGGGACCTAACAGATACCAGCAGAACCAACACAAATATGAGGCAATGCATGGGAACCTTTTACACACTTTAGTTTTATGTTCTAATTTACAAATGTACTCTGATTATTGAATCATGTAATATGAATCAAATGACATTTGTACTACATTCTTATGGATGCACAATGTAATGATCAATGATAAATTTTTTGATTTTGTAATAATTTGATCAATACTTAGAGTACAAAAGTAAAATTTGATAACAAATGTAGTAACTAGATGCAAACTAACAGAACCTACAAGATAGTGTTAATTAGACAACTTGAATGTGTAAAATTCTTTTAGTGCCTATTGTGTCATGTGGGTAGATTTTGGATAATAGTTACATCTATTAGGAATGAATGCTAAATGTTTGGAAGCCATTCTATAGAATTTTTTGTTGCATTCATGACTATGATTGTCATTGATGTCAACATAGTGATTTACCGAAGACTTGCAGAGAAGCAAACAAAGTCTGGATTAGCGCACATGGGTTATTGAAATTGGAGCTATGAAAAGTTGAGGTTATACACTTTGATATGTTATATGTCTATGGTTAAGAGCATAGATAGTAATTTATTTATTCATGGAATTTATGATCATTTTGGTGGAAGTAGTATTCAAGCAGTGTTCTTGAGTAGTGGTTTGTGGAGATCAGATGATATCTCCTAATCGGGATGTAATCTAGTTTTGTGCAGTTAAAGGGAAGTTGAAGACACATTGATAGTGATGTGGATGATAGAATAGAATTCAAGGTCACATGAGTGAAGATTTATTGTATTTAGAAGCTGACAGTTTTGTGTAATTTTGGTGTAGTGTGTGGAAACTTTTATTTTGTAATTGTATGCCGACTCATTTGTAATTATTTGAGTGTGGTATAAAGGAAGGAATGTATTTCATTATTGAAATGTAGTAGTATGTATTTGTGATGTGGAAGTAGTGATTGTGTGTGATGCTATATGCATGAAGTGAAGAAAAGAGCTAAGTATGGAAGTGAATTTGTGAAGGAAGACATGCGAAGTATAGAGATCTAAATTTGAGATCTGATGTAATAGTGAGTGTAGTTTGGAAAATTCAAAGAAGAGGTAACATATTATTCTATTGAGTAATGCAAAGATTATTTGGACACTGTGTTCAATGATCTTACCTTGAAGCTATTTGGCAGTGGGTCCTTCTATCTTCCATAACTCTTAACTGGGTCAGAATATTTTAACAGGGATTCAAAATCTCCTAACAAGGATTCATATGTACTGAATGTATTTCATAAGACTCCTAACAAAGTCCATCCTTTCACAGGGAATATTCATATTAGTGCATCTTTTGTGGGCATCATTCCCACCGAGGTTTACTCTTTGATCAAGAGGTTCCCTACTCAACATATCTTGTGTCATTGTGTTATTGTGTATGAATATCTTTCTATGGTTGGTAATTATATTGCTTATATGGTTTAATGTTTTTGAAAATGATAAAAGTTATAATTATCTAATAACTGATTCACCCCCCCACTCTTAGTTATCTTGGTGGACTTTACTTTCTATCAATTGGTATCAGAGCAGCAGGTCCTTGAAAAAGAAGTTTAACAACTTAAGGAGATCCATGGCGAATTTCAGGAAAGAAAGCCTTAAGTTTGATGGAGTAAATTTTGATAGCTGTAAAGAAAAGATGAAGACACACCTATTATGTTTAGGACTAGGTTATTGGTTGATTACAAAGAATAATAAGACTATCAATGAAGAGGACAATCTTAAAACATGTACTATGGAAGAGAGAGATCTATTCATGTGTAACATACTTGCAAGAGAAGCACTTTTGACAACACTTCTAAAGAATGAGTATAGTCAGGTAAAATATTTGAAAAAAATCTCATGAAATTCAGAATGCTTTATACTCTACTTTTGAAGGTGATGAGCATGCAAAAAGAGTTAGATTACATAATTAGATATGTGCATTTGAAGATATAAGAATGTTGGAAGATGAATCTATTAGAAGTTATATTGGTAGAATGTCAGAAATCATTAGAGGTATAAAATCTTGTGGAGGAACAAAGATAGAGAATGAAGTGATATGGAAAATTTTGAGGACATTGAATCCTATATTTAAGTAGACAATACAGATGATTGAACAAGTGATACATTGTACAATAAACTTTACAAGAGAAACTCTTCTTGAAAGATTGGAAGCAAAAGAAATGAACCTAAGATTATCAAGAGACTTATCTAGAATGGAGACAACATTCAGTGCTCTTAGTGTTTGCCCTAATTTGTCAAGAAGCATCAGTGTGAGTGGAGATTATGTTGGTAGCAACAGATCTAGAAATGAAGAAGACAAGAAGATTGAAGAAGGTATTGCCTTGCTTGTGAAAAGAGTACCAAACGGTAAGAAAATATTTAAATGTTGGACTTGTCAAGAATATGGTCATTTTGCATCTAAATATCCTAAGAGAGTTAAAAAGTACATAAGCAATTTCAAACCTAGAAGATCTAAGGAATGTTATTATGCTAATGATGAAGATCTTGAAGCTAGTATAGAAAGAACTTTAAGTGAAAGTGATACTGAAAATAGTGATGACATAAGATTTGTAGCAATTAAAGAAGAGAATCCTAAAACTGATGTTAAGGAAGAAAAAGCCTTGGTTTCTCCAGTTGAAAAGAAAGCTGATTGGATTATAGATAGTGGTTGTTCACATCATATGACTGTAGACATGAAAAAGTTTATAAAGTTGAATGAATATGATGGAGGAGTTGTTAGAGTTGGAAACAATGCACCTTGTTTGATTAAAGGTATAGGATCTATTACTCTTGATGGAAAGACTAATACTAATGATGTTTATTTTGTGGATGGATTGAAACATAATCTTTTGAGTGTTGGATAGTTAGTTGATAAGGGATATCAAGTTTGGTTTACTGAGAAAACTTGTGTGATAAAGGATAAAGATGGAAATCTGATTGGAACTAGATCTAGAACCAGAGGTAATGTATTTTAGTTGAATCCTACTGAGATGACATGTTTGATTACAAAGATTGATGATAGTTGGTTATGGCATATAAGGTTATGTCATATAAAATTTGATAACATTGTGAAAGTAAGTACTACACTTGTAGTAAGAGATTTACCAAAAATTATGAAGCCTACTAACATGATTTGCAAAGAATGTGTAATGGCTAAATAGAAGAGAAGTTCTTTTCCCAGTAAGAAGTCTACATCTATAGAGAAGATGGAGATTGTTCATATAGATTTGAGCGTTCCTACTAGGACTAGAGGATTCTATGGAGAAAGGTATTTTATGATTCTTGTTGATGATTTTACAAAAATGATGTGGATTGCATTTCTTAAAGAAAAATCTGAAGCATTTGATAAGTTTAAGATTGTTAAGAATAAAGTTGAGAATGAATCTAGAATGAAGATTAAATGTTTGAGATCTGATAGAGGTGGAGAATTTACTTCTAGAGATTTTACCACTTTTTGTGAAGAAAATGGCATTAAAAGACAGTATTCAGCCCCTAGAACAATTGAACAAAATGGCATTGTAGAAAGAAGGAATAGATCAGTGACTGAAGAAGCAAGAGCTATGTTGTTTGAAAATGATTTGGTGAAGATATTCTAGAGAGAAGTAGTGAACACAACAGTGTATATAATGAACATAGTACAAATTAGAGTAGACACAGACAAGACACCTTATGAATTATGGTTTGGACATGCACCCTCAGTTAAGTATTTTAGAATTTTTGGAAACAAATGTTATATAAAGAGAGATGATGATATTGGAAAGTTTGATCCTAGAAGTGATGAAGGTATATTTCTTGGATATTCTTTGAAAAGAAAAACATATAGATGTTTCAATAAAATAACTAAGACTATTATTGAAAGCGCAAATGTTAAAGTTGATGAAAAGTTCAAAATTTAGGAAAGAATGCTTGATTATGAATTTGATGAAGAAGCTCATCCTAAACCTAACACTAGATCTACTGAATTGTTTTATGAAATTGATAGTGATTTGTTGAATGAAAGCCATAGTGAAGTTATTGAAGAACCTGCATCTGAAGAGAGATCTAAGATAGTGACACCTAGCAAGAGTTTGTTAAGGAATCATCCTTTTGAATAGATTATTGGGAGAATCAAAAGAGGAGTTCTAACTCAAAATAAGCCACAAGAACAGTTATGTTTGATTTCTCAAATTGAACCCAAGACTACTAATGAAGCTTGTGAAGATGAAAGTTGGACTAATGCTATGAAAGAAGAATTAGATCAAATTGAAAAGAACAAGACATGGGAATTGGTCCCTAGACCTAAAGAAAAGAATGTTATTGGAACTAAGTGGGTATTCAAAAACAAGATGAATGAACAAGGAGAAGTAGTAAGAAACAAAGATAGATTGGTATGTAAGGGTTACTCACAACAAGAAGGAATTGACTATGAAGAAACCTTTGCACCTGTTGCAAGAATTGAACCAGTAAGAATGTTTTTGGCTTATGCAGCTTACAAGAAATTTCAAGTATATCAAATGGATGTGAAGTCAACATTTCTAAATGGAGAATTGGAAGAAGTCTACATTAAGTAGCCTGAAGGTTTTCCTTTAACTCAAGAAGGAGACATGGTATGTAAATTGAAGAAATCTTTATATGGACTTAAACAAGCACCTAGAACTTGGTATGTAAGACTAGATAAGCATTTATTAAAGTTGGGATTTGCAAAAGGAATAGCTGATAGCAATCTATACACAAAAAAAATTGAAAATAGTTTTTTAGTTATAGTTATTTTTGTTGATGACATTATCTTTGGAGGGGAAGATGAAGCTAGTGACAAATTTGCTGATGAAATGAAGACTGAATTTGAAATGAGTATGATTAGTGAGATGAAATACTTTTTGGGATTAGATATAACACAAAACAATTATGGTATCTTTGTAAGTCAAAAAAATTACTTGAATGACTTATTGAAAAGATTTGGAATTGAGGATTGTAAACCAGTTGGGACACCTATGGTGACCAGACATAAGTTATCTAGCATAGATGAGACTCCTACAATAGAACAAAAGAAATACAGATCTATGATTGGAGGATTGTAGTATTTGACTCATACAAGACCAGATATAGCACATTCAGTTGGAATTGTAGCAAGATTTCAAGCTAAACCTAGAGAATCACATTATGCAATAGTAAAGAGGATACTAAGATATTTAAGAGGCACAATGGACTATGGACTATGGTATGAAAAATCTGATGATTTTACCTCATGTACATATACAGATGTTGATTGGGGAGGTAGTGTTGATGATAAGAAAAGCACCAGTGGTGGAGCATTTTTCCTTGGAGGAAGATTAGTTTCTTCGCTAAGCAAGAAGAAGAATTGTATCTCACAAAGCACAGTAGAAGTAGAATATGTAGTAGCAGCAAACAATTGTAACCAGATAATTTGGATGAAGCAAATGCTGAAGGATATTGGAATAAAATTTGTTGAGCCTATTGTCATACATTGTGACAAAACTAGTACAATTAATATGTCTAAGAATATTGTATTACATTCTAAGACAAAGCATATAGAGATTTTTTACAAGTAGTGGTTGCCGTTGCACCAAAAGATCGACCTGTTAATGTTTGATACAACCACTAGACTTATAGAAGACATAGGAGGCTATTAAACCATGTCACGAATCCTGAGGGGAGTGCTGAACATTTTATGAACAATCTCCCCCTCAATGTTACTTGGGGGTTTAAGGATTTAAACCTATAACCAAGATCTGATACCACTTGTTACAAGTAGTGGTTGTCGTTGCACTAAAAGATTGACCTGTTAATGCCCAATACAACCACTAGACTTATAGAAGACACAGGAGGCTGTTAAACCATGTCATGAATCTTGAGGGGAGTGCTAACCATTTTACCAACAGAGATTAAGTATCATGTTGTAAGAGTGAAAGTTGTTGAGAAAGAAGTCAGACTTGAGTACATAAGTATAAAGGAGAAGATAACAGCTTTATTCACAAAGCCTTTGCCTAAGGATACATTTGAGTATCTGAGAGGTATGGTTGGGGTTATGCCCCAGCCTAATTTTGAGAAGTGATGTAGTTGGTTTCATCCATCCAGTGATATATGAGCCTTATCTTTTTTCTAGACTGGATGTTTGTACTTCCTCTATGGGGGAGTATGTGTATTTGAGCCGAGTCATGAGGACTCTAGTAAATGTATTTTCTGAAAAGTGTCTTTTGACATTGAGTTGTTGTTGACATAGTGATGAAATTTCTATCATTGATGTCAATGGGGGAGAAGTGTACATGAAAAACCATCTGAGACATTTGTTGGAGAGAACTGAATAGGATAACGAAGCAAGATTTGATTGATAAAGAGGATTTGAAGAAGCAGTGTTGCAGTATTGGATTTTTGGAATATTAGATGTTTTTCATCTATGTTGCCATCAATGCCAATGGGGGAGATTGTTAGGAATGAATGATAAATGTTTGGAAGCCATTCTATAGCAATTGTTGTTGCATATGATTGTCATTGATGTCAACACAGTGATTTATTGAAGACTTGTAGAGAAGCAGACAGAGTTTGGATTAGCACATGTGGGTGATTACAATTGGAGCTATGTGATGTTGAGGTTATACTCTTTGATATGTTATATGTCTGTGGTTAAGAGTGCAGATAGTAATTATTTATCCATAGAAGTTATGATCATTTTGGTGGAAGTAGTATTCAGGTAGTGTTCCTGAGTAGCGGTTTATGGAAATCGGATGATATATCCTAATCAGGATGGAATCTAGTTTTGTCTAGTTAAAGGGAAGTTGAAGTGATGAAGGGTGATCCCCTTAATACCACAAACACATAACAAAAATAGAGAAATAAAAACAATATGCAAGAATAGAAAATGGGCTTCTTATTATCTCCACAAATGTGGAATTACAAACTTTTAGAATTACAATATGCAAAGCCACATGGGCATTCCCCTACAATATTCTATAGGAAAAAGCCTCAAATCAATACCCAGATCTACTACCCAAAACTACCCTAGACAACACTACAGGCCTTCTTTATATAGGCATTTTCCAT
The DNA here is from genome assembly GCA_027943335.1 of Chamaecyparis obtusa. NCBI lineage: Eukaryota > Viridiplantae > Streptophyta > Pinopsida > Cupressales > Cupressaceae > Chamaecyparis > Chamaecyparis obtusa. Next base: position 162,279 of record BSBK01009033.1, on the reverse strand, counting down.
TTCCCAAGAAGGTTCTAGAAATTTAGCCCTTAGGGTTGACCAAACTTAGAGTTATTTTATTTTTCAATTTATTACATCAAATTCAGCTCAAAATAACTTTTGAAACCCAAACAAAAATTTTGAAGGAAAATTATTTTCTGCCATTTCAAGTGGTCCGACTTTCGGAGACCATAAGTCATCACCAGTTGACCTGATTGACTATTATAAACCCATTTTGGAAAGGCCACGAAGTGCTCTATAGGCTCGACTTGCACAAGTGCTTGTCACCCAAATTTTTGACCTCATCCAGGGCCTCTAAAGTCTTCAAAATTGAGCTCAAATTTTCTGTACCCTACTGCTAATACTGAAAATCTTCAATATCTTCAAAACTAGACCTAATCTAGCCATGAAACTTTATTGGCAGGCTGATATGACTAAGATGAACCTCCACATGTAAAATTAGAACATTTTGCGATCATATGTCCAACTTACTAAAAATAGAAAGTTTCCATAAATAGTAGTTGTACACAAGATAATCCTTATTGAATACAAAAATAGAAATGTTTTTGGGTGATGCAAGATTGCTCTTACACCTAGGATGCTCCTGCATCATGAAGACACATTGATAGTGATGTGGATGACAGTGTAGACTTTGAGGTCGCATGAGTGAAGATTTATTGTATTTGGAAGCTGATAGTTTTGTGTAATTTTGGTGTAGTGTGTGGAAACTTTTATTTTTTAATTGTATGCCGACTCATTTGTAATTATTTGAGTGTGGTATAAATGAAGGAATGCATTTCATCATTGAAATGTAGTAGTATGTATTTGTGATGTGGAAGTAGCGATTGTGTGTGATGTTGTATGCATGAAGTGAAGAAAAGAGCTAAGTATGAAAGAGAATTTGTGAAGGAAGACATGCGAAGTACAAAGATCTAAAATTGAGATCTGATGTAATAGTGAGTGCAGTTTGGCTTAGTTAGAGAAGAGGTAACATATTATTCTGTTGAGTAATGCAAAGATTACAATTGCATTTCTGGATTTGATTGTGTTTGTTTTTAGCATCAACATTTCAGATCACACTCCATGATCCATCATCAAGAATAGAGAGAGCAAGGATGGTAAAAAAATGATGATGGACCAAGGAGTGTGATCCAAAATGTTGATGCTAAAAAAAATCACAATCAAATCTAGAAATGCAATTGTAATTAAATATGGATTGTGGAAATCTAATATTATTAATGCAAAGATTATTTGGAAAATGTGTTCAGTGATCTTACCTTGAAGCTATTTGGGTAGTGGGTCCTTCTGTCTTCCATAACTCTTAACTATGTTAGAATATTTTAACAGGGATTCAAAATCTCCTAATAGGGATTCATATGTACTAAATGTATTTCATAAGACTTCTAATAGAGTCCATCATTTCACAAGGAATATTCATATTAGTGCATCTTTTGTGGGCATCATTCCCACTGGGATTTACTCTTTGATCAAGAGGTTCCCTAGAAAACATGTCTTATGTCGTTGTGTATGAATATCTTTCTATGGTTGGTAATTATATTTCTTATATGGTTTAATGTTGTTGAAGATGCTAAAAGTTATAATTACTTGATAACTGATTCACCCCTCCCCCCCCCCTCTTAGTTATCTTGGTGGACTTTACTTTCTAACAACATCTTTAGAAAGAGAACTTGCACGGACCAAATGGGAAGCTTCATCCTCTTCATTATGGTCCATATACTATTGTGAAACAAGTTGGTGAGAATACTTTTGAACTTAATTTGCAATCATTTTTGGGACTGCATCTAGATTTCAATGTAGAATTGTTGAGACCCTATTTTCCTCCTTTGTTGGATATTTCCAAAGCTACTGAACACATTCAAGCTACAGAGTTAAATCCATCTACTATTGTTCCAGTCCAGTGTGACCATGTTATGGAAGTCATTTTAAAGACTTTGAGAAATCACAATATTCCTCTGTATTGGGTGGTTTGAGCTAGCCAACACTCTCATCAAGGAAAGTGGTTTACTAAGGAACAAAGTGAAGAACAATTTCCTCATCTATTGTAGTAGATTAGTGCAATGGAGCCCATTGCCTCTCAAGGGGGGAGGAATTCTTAGACTTAAATTGCAAAAAAATTGAAATCTGATTTTTTTCAAATTTTACTATGTTTTAGTAAACTACATTTTAGAGGGTCTTCGATGCATTTTTGGGCTTGGATGCTGCCAATGAAAAATTTCCACTTTTGAAATGTGGTTCTAAATCTTTTGAATATCTTTCCAATGCATCAAACGGTTCACAAATCAGAGCTACAAGTAGAATGTTATGCCTTCTCCAAGTGGACCTAATTTTTAGATGTAGTTTTTTGATAATTTTTGATAGTTTGAATATTTTTTTTGTAATAAATATTATGACCACTCTTCATTTCATTTCCAAGGGATTTTTATGACCCTTGAGATTCATCATACTTGTATAAACTCAAAAATATTTGAATAGAATGGATCATTTTTTGGTTTGTAATCTTGTTGTTCTCAATTTTCGTGTTGAATTCTATAATACTATAGGTATCACACCAGGTATTGTAATATGGTTACATAAATCAAATCAATAGGGTAGTCTTTAACAAGGCTTTTACAGTTCTTATCCAGATTATAGGTACTCTTAATTGGGTATAACCTTGGAAAGGTTTTTAATTTCTCCTACTATGAAGATTTTGTCAATTCAATAGTGAAATTTGTGGGCATCATTTCCACATGGTGTGAATTCTTTATATGATATGCTTCATTGTTATATTATCATTTGCATGTTGGTTATTGTGGAAGATAATTATTAAAAGTTTTAGATTTATGGATGTATTGATTCACACCCCATCTTAGCACACCTTTTAATACTAACAATTAGTATCAAATCCTTGTTCCCTTAAAGAAGCCTAATAGCTCGGGGAAGAACCTTAAGGAAAATATGGAGGGTTTGATATACAAGACATAAATTGATGAAGTTGAAAGGGTTATCAAAGAACATAAATATTAGCTAAAGTAATATTTGGCCAAGAAATAAGATCTTATAGAACAACTAAATGAGAATAAAGACTACATTGAGCAATTGTCTGAACATAATAGATCTAAAAAAGATGAAGAGCCCCTAGAAGCCATAGCTAAGGATAATGAAAAATTACACAAGGACAGTAAAAATATTGAGAGAGAGAGAGAGAGAGAGCCCAATCAATCAGGATGTGTGAAGAGATGGAAGCAAGGAGATCTAAAGAGATTGAAAGGAAAAATGCATAATATGCCCTAAAGACAAAGGATGAAGCACTAAAAGCTATACATGATGAAATTTTCAAGACAAGACAAGAGGTTGGCATACTACATGAATAGCTACATGATATAAATAAGGAAAATGGAAAATTCCTAAGAGAGAGTGGGAATCTGAGTGATGCAAATGAGAAATTAAGAGGATAACTAAATAATGCAAATGATCCATTGAAGAAATTCAATGAAATTACTTTGAAACTTGATGAGAAACACAAAAATCAAAGAAGAAGCAAAGACACCACAAGCCTAGGATATACTAGTTATACTACTTTTGAAGTTGGTGAATCTTTTGGAACAAAAGAGATCAAGAAAGAATAACAATCTTCACTAAGGTAACACAAAGAAATTCTGGTAAGAAATCCTAGAAGCCTATATATTTCAATCATTTTACATATTACTTTAATAGCTTGGTGACCTCCTAAATCTTCATCAAGATATTCAATCAGTTGTAGGTTAACAATCTCTCCCTTTCGCATTGATGGCAATACAATATGAAAAATGCAATATAATACCAAACATCTATTCTACAACTATATAGATAAATGTTGTAGCTCGGTAAAATCTCCTTAGCTTTGATATTTAATATGTTTAATCACTATAACAACATTTATTTTAATCTCTATTGAGCATTTAAGGTTGTCATTAGTATTGAAGGATATTAAATAGGTCAGTCGGTCACTTATATTGAGTTGGTCGGTAACTAGAAGTAAGACAAAGTAGTTGGTAAAGCCTTTACACTGAGCATCACATATTTTACTGAGCACCAATGACACTGACCTTGATAGATAGTAAACACTAAGCATCACAGTATACACCAAGTAGTTTATACAATGTTTACCGATGATCACAGAAAATGGCATAGTAATCTGAAATAGCACATTCTTCTATGAAAATGGTTACAACAGATCATTAAATGGTTTACCAAGATCAAGGAGCATTTATTGTAAAAGATACTCATTAAATGTAATGTTTATCTTATTGTAATAGTTGATCTAGGTTAATTTTGCACCGTAGATCTTAGGGTTATGATTATTTTTGTAACCTAATTTTTGCTAAAGCGAAAAAAATAGAACACTATATATTTTGTATTTTCACATCATTTTAAGAGGTTGGTGAACTTATATATATGAATCATGGAGCACTTGAAGCCATTGCCTAACTTCAAGTCAATCGGTTTACAAAGTAGAACAGAGTATAGAGGATATCAGATTGAGCAGAATCAGAGAAGGCTACTGAGAAAAATAGAGCAGTGAATCATCACAGTCAAGGTGATATTTTATGAGCATTTATTGATTTGTTTTAGATAATTGAGTTGTCAACTAGCAAATAACTACCTATTACTTTTTGACAATTGTAATAGAGTTTTTTTATAAAATGTCTTAACAAAGTAGACTTAACAGTCTTATGTAAATCTCTTAATCGAGTACACACTTCATTAGTGTTGTCTAAATCTTATAACTAGGTAGATCTAGCTGATCTAATAGGTTACTCCTAGTAGGGTAAGATCACCATAAGTGATCAAAACTTGTAGCCTTAACAGGAAAACCTTTTCTATCTGCAGTAGTGAAGAATTTGTGGGTGTCATCCCCACCCCAGTTTTTACCTTCTTACAAGGGTTTTTGCATTGACAAAATGCTTGTGTTATGTGATTTTCATATTGATTTCATGTTGTTTACTTTCTCAAGTTAACTAGATGATTGATTTATGCAATTAGATTCAAGTTATTTTGATCAGTTATCACAGTATACAGTTATAGATCTGAAAGGTTTTTCAAGTAAAATTTTGAGGGCACTGATTCACCCCTCCCCTCTTAGTACCTATCTCTCCTAATTCCAAGAATTGGTATCAGAGATCAATTCTTTTGTTGAACAGTCTAACCATTGAAGGGTAAAGATCTAAGTCATGGAGAGATACAAACTTGACAAGACTATTGAGAATCAGAAGATACATATATAGATGTTTGTGGAATAATATAAACAAGCCAAGGAAGAACTGAAGAAATTACTGGTTGAAAGGAAGAACCTTGCAATTTTTTAGAATGAAATTGGTTATCATGAAGAACCTATTGATGAAATATTTGATCATATTGGATCAAGCTCTGGAAGCATCTCTGACGGATCTGAAAGCATAATCTCTAACTTGTCTAAAAATAATCAGCATCTATCTAAGCAAGTGAAAGCACTTCAAATCATGAATCTTAGATGGTGAGAATGGTGGAAATCATGAACAATGCTAGACAAGCTGAACAAGATCAAAATCTAGCTATTGAGGATCGAAGACTGATGACTGAACAACTCCAAGAAAATTAAAGTGAAATAAAGAGACTCACTAATTGTCACTTCCAAGTATTAAATCAGATGATGACAGTCAATCAAAAATTGAGCTGAGTAAATGGAGAATTATCAAGAAGACTTGAAGATGTTGCAATACTCAAAGAAGATAATGAAAAATTAAGAAATGAAATAAAGATAAAAAAGAAACATAATGAAATGATGAAGATAGCTGAGGACAGCTCTAAAAAGATTGTTGATTTCCTAACTAATCAGAGAAGATTCAAAAGTAGACCTAGTATAGGCTACACCGGTGAAGGAGAATCATCACAACAAGCTAAAAAAGTCAACAATAATCAAAGTCAGAAACCTAAAGTGTTGACATGTTATCACTATCGAAAACCAGGACATACATCTAATGTGTGTAGAAGCAAATCACAAGGTAAACCTCCTGTCATTCCTAAATTCAATGGATATTTTTATTACTGTGGTAAGTTTGGACATCCAGTTTATGAATGTAGAGCTAAGAAAAATGACATTTCTAATAATACTAATGAGTAGAAAATATGCTATACTTGTAATAAGCATGGACACACTGCAAGGGACTACAAGGCAAAAATGAAACTAGTCTGGACACCTAAAGAGAAACTACAATGAAATCCATATCAACCGAAGAGACAAGGTAACTCATATGTTTGGGATTATAATACATGGACTAATTGTGTTGTATGTGGTCGGTATGGACATATTGCAGAAAACTGTTACAGAAAGAGTCGGATTGGTTAATCAAGAAAGTGGACAAATGTAGGAATGGCATGTATGCACTGTCACAAGGTTGGTTATTTAAGAAAGAACTGCAAAGACCGAGCACCAAATGAAAACCATTTATTTGAGAGTGGATATAACATTGTAGAAATCATGAAGTTAAGGAACACAATGTGGAAGAAGGCATCTAATGAGAATACTGAGTCAAGTAACACCATTGGTGAAACCTCATCCATTGGATTGGGTGACATTGGTACCTCTACTTAAGATGACAAAGGTATGTATGGACCTAACATTTTAAATGATCACATTTTACATACAGTTCCTTATATATGATGTACAAATACCAAATCTACATGAATAAAGATGCACTATAGTTTATGTGTTGGGAGTTTGCAAATGTCGCATAGTCGGTAAAAGAAGAAATGAGAGTTGATTACCTATTGGTAATCACTACACAAGGTTAACTGACAACAGTGCAAATTGATGAAGAAATTCTATGTTAACTAAGAAAAAGAAATTGTAGATATTACCAAGCTAACAGTTGTTTCATATCAAAAGTTAGGTCACACATTTAATGCACCAAAGTTTGAGTGGGAATATCAAAAAGTCTATAAATACACATGAAATAGATTTCATTGTTACATTGTGATTTTGAAGAATAGAGATTTTATAGAGAAGAGTTTGAGCTAAAGATTTTCCAGACAAGATTCAAAGCTGCTGTGGATCAAACTGACAACAATTCTTCAACGATATTGAGTAAGTTCATTTGCCTACCGAACACTGGTTATCTATTACTTGTCAAAACCCTAGAAATAATTTATGGCATCAACATCAACTGCAAGCAAATCAAAAAACATTGAGGAGGAAGTAGAATTAATTGTTAGGGTTAATTTCGCCAAGGCCAAATTCAAACTACATCCCAAGGTTGTAGCACAAACAAACAATATGGGTGCATTTTTTAGTATTCCAGATAGGATTTTGTTAACAAAAGACATTAGGGCCTATATTCATTGCAAAATCAGAGAAGTAGGTGATTTTGAGACCAGTGCTGCTTATCAACAAGTGTGTGGACCAGATGGAAAGTTAAAATTTGAATATGAGAATATTGAGAACTCAGGGTTTACATGCGTCACACACTACCCACAATCTTTCAAAATTGACTAGATAAGAATTGTATTGAGTAGATTTCATGATGGGAAATTATGGCTGGACAAACTTGTTGAGGTCACAAAGAAGATTATCAGTAGGGTTACTGGTGTATACACATAAAAATGGTCATCTAGACTATTAGCCCCTTTTGCTAAATCATCAATTGCTTATTCTTGATCAAATCCAAGATATATCATTTATTTGATTAGTTTCTATGGGCTACCCATCTTATCATAAGTCTTTATTTATTTTAAAAGAAATTTCCTCCCCTTTTAATAAATAAAAATCCCTCACTTTTCCTCTTATCCTAAGTTGCACAAATAAAGCATTGTTCTTATTTTATAAAAAAGAAGAAAAAAACTTTTTGTCTCATATGGACACAAAAGTCAAGTCTTATTTTCTCATTGGAGGATACATGTGCACATGGGTTGCTCCTCTTTGATGCTCCACCATTGATTAAAGCTTTTTCCTCTTAATCCCCATGGTCAATTCCTTCTCATTTCTTATAAAAGGAGAGCTCTCTTCTTCATTCTAGATCCCCAACTTTTTATGCTAATGTTATGCTGCAAGTTTTCTAGGTCACTTTGGAGCTTTTGAAGATTTGGAGCATTCTTGGATTTTGCATCTACATGCTATCATAGTTTCATTTCTTGTATTGTCATGACATTCATAGCTTCATATTAGCTTAGTTTCCTTTATGCTTTAGATTAATTAATCGAGCTTAATTAGGAGGCTTTGTAATACTTGCATATTTCCTTTCATAGCTTAGTTGCATTGTTATTTCCTTTCATAGCATAGCTTGCATTTCCATTTCTAGCATAGTTGCATTTTATTTGTATTTCTATTTGATTCTTGAGGATATTGGCATTCTTTCCCTTGTCTTTATTTGAATCTCTCATTGCATGGTTTACTAGCAAGGTTATTGGCTTAATAGCTCTAGCTGAGAGTATTCTTAACACCCTTGCACTCCATGCCTAGGGAGCTCTAAATCAATTTCTCAAGGTTTATATTCCATGGATTCTCTTGGAAGCAATGATTTAGAAAAGTGCACATCTTAGTGTGTACATTTTTGGTACCCATCATAGGGCAGAACATTAGTGTTTTGTCCTTCTTTTTCTGCATTTCCACCAATTTTTTTCAGAAAGTTTTTAGCTCATCTGTGGTCTCTAGTTTTTTGGATCAGAGTATCATGTAATACTTTCCAAAGTATCACATGATAGTTCTTTGTATACTAGTGTGACACTTTACCAGTTCAAAGTTGTTGGTTTCTTTTGTTGTAGGACCAAACTTGAAGAAAATAGTTGGGCTTAGATCTCGGTTAGAAACTCAAGTTTGACAAGAAAATAGTCTAACTGATGAGGATAGAGAACATCCTCCTTCTTCTTTGAGCTCCATAATCACTCAGGTGGGTATTGCCTTATCTACACATTCAAGACACCTCATGACAAGCCAAAGGCCTCCAGACAGATTAATGTGGAATAGAAATCAATCCCCTATAGGTATCCTATAACCTAATGATAGAAAATCTCATGCAATATCCCTACTTGCATGGAATGAGATTAAAAGCTAGAGACCTATCCTAACAAAAAGAAAGGGAAAGGGTGGAGCTGAAGGGAAATGATTTTAAAATGAGTTTGAAGGGATCCCTGAGATACCCTAAGTCTCTCATAGACTAGTGCCTTATCCAATGGGCCACAGAGTCAAATACCTTATTGCAAGAGAAAGCTATGAAACAAAAACACAATATGCTCAATGTGTTGATGCCTAACATCAATCACACACCATAACCAAACCTCAACTTCATTCCCACCTGTGTATTCAAATATGTTATTACCCATCGAAGGATTTTGACCCTCCCTTTAGAAGAGACCTATGAATAGACAATACATTAACTAGCATCCACTGGAAGACAAGCATGACCTATCCTTGATATTTCAGTTCATACATACATGAATACTAATCCTGAACCAGTTATCTCTACGAAGAAAACTCCACCTATAAGCTCTTAGGCAATGCAAAGTAGAAAAACTAGACATCCTTGATGCATGACTAATGAGTTCAAAATTCAAATGGAGATAGCTTGACAACAGTAAGAGTATATTAACTTCTCATACATAAGACAAGTCACTTACAATATGTATTGTGTTCTCAGAACCAACAAAAGAAAGAGGAACACTCTATATGAAAAGAAGAAGAGAAATATCTATAGGAAAAGGATCCTTCAGCATGGAGCCAAAATCATCAAGGAAATTGGAACCACTAGAACTGACAAAATTTAGAACCCTTAAACTATCAAAAACCTCCTACTTATACCACTAGCTGTCTTGGAATTCTCTAGGAGAATGCAACAAGTTTAGGATAGCTAGGGTTAGGGTTTCAACCACCCAACCCGCTAGAAACAATCATGAATTTAATTCAGGGGTGGGAAACACATCCAATCCAGGAAAGAAGAAATCTTGAACTGATCCTTAATTATGAAAGTCTTCTTTGCAAGTATAAAGGATCACAAAACCATGCTCAAAAGGACACCCTACAACATGCCTTGAGCCACAACTGTAATGTACATGCTCTACAAATGATCACTAAACATCCTTGACCACACGACAAACCAATCACTTCTCACCAAATAGGGTCATTTCTGCATTGAATTCCATAAAAATGGTACCCTATGTCACTAGAAACTCTCAGAAATTCAAATTTGAATCTCAACGGTTATTTCTTTGGTGCCTGCAGAGAAATGATGGCCAAAATCTAAAATTTTACCAACTTTAAAATGCAGTCGTCTAATCAATCTCCCTTCGTGGGCTTTATGACTTTCCTTAAAAGTGGTCCCAGTCAAACTTAGCGAATTGGCGATAAAGAACCTTCGCCAATTTGTGAAACACTTTGCTCCTTTGCTAAATAATTTAGCGACTTCCCGACTACCATTCACCAAATTGCCAAACAAACTAGCAAATCACTTTTTTTATGCGCAAATGTGTGAACATATTGAATTTTGTTAGCACCACCAGATCTTTATCCACTTTGCCAAACCTCAAAACCCACCGGGGCCCACCTGATGCCACATGTCACACCACCATTCACTGCAATCATCGAGTCACCTGACATGGGACCCACCGCCTATCAACCCTTTTAAACACTACAAGATCAGATGGTTATCACATGATCACAAGGGGAAAGAATATTCCTTGCGGTCATGCGACAACCGTAGGATTGAAAGGGCTCTGACCATTGGGCCCACATCTCTACCCTGCATCCACTAGAACCTTGCCACCTTAACATCCTTTGACAGTGGGCCCACAAAAAGAAAACCCATCAACATCCAATCAAATGATGGGCACATGATCGCAAGGGGAAATAATATTCCTTGCGATCACATGCCGACCATAGATCTTAAATCTCTGATACCGAGCCCCGCTGACATGAAATCCAACTCATTGTAGGCAACCAATAGAAAATTGACACATCAGTGCCATCGAGTAAATAGGTCCCACTACATGCCCATACAAGAAAATCCAATGGCCTTCATACCGCATCAATGATTCTCATTAAAGCATGGAGATTAAAAGGCTTGCATCTTTTCCTCATGGTATAGCGACAACCACCGATCTTTGTCACCCATTAAACATCTATCAGACCCTAGCCGACGGGCCCGCTGGGACATGTGTCAACTGGTCGCATGGTCACATGTCATAAATTCTTGACATGCAATCAGAAAACAACCAATCATTTGAAACCCTTTGAAGACTTGGGCCCACCATCCATTGCACTTGTGTAGTTAGGGAATGCCAGAAAATAGGAAACTGTGAGGTCAAAAACACACAAAGTTTCCAGCACCAAAAGACAAGTGCACAAAAGCTAGAAGGCACAAGGTCGAAAACAATGAAGGTTTTCACACAGACCAAAAACATCATGGATTTTCAAAAACACTGTGGGTTTTCGACACTGTGGTAGATTTTAAAATTTATTTCCTGCAGACCTTAGAACTTGAATAACTTTCTGGATTTTGTGATTTAGGACATGTAATTTGGACTGGAGCAATGTGACACAATGAAGAACAAAGGGCAGGACACTTTACAAAAACATTTGTAGGGAAGAGGCCATTTTCACAGGATTTTTATTATGACAGAAAAATGGCCTAACAGTGGCTCTAGTTGGGGACGATGGGTAACTTGTGCCCATGTGAGAATTCAGGATTTTTAGGAGAGCAGACCACCCACTGGACAAAAACAAGGAACTCAAAAATGCAGGGAATGGGAAGGAAAAACACACAACAGGAAAGGGAAAGATATTTATAGATATTCACAAAAGAACTTTAATCAGGGACCCTCCTGAATCAAACGTCTGATTTTCATCCACATATGCAACCAGCCACCTAAAAAACCTTGATATTCTTGCTGCCACCATATGTGAGCATTCATGGGTTGAAGAATAAACTTGCACTAATCACCACCCATGTTTTTCTAGTGACAACTACCATATTCACACTTATATTCATATTACAAGAAGTAGGGAACATCATCTACTTTTTAATGGCTGGAAACAGAATTTTGATCTTGTAATGCATCAGAAAATGGAACATATTGACTGTCATGCATTAGCATAAAATTACCTGGTTGAGAAGGAATTAGATCCTCTGATTTTCCTTCCTGCATTGCATCAGCCATTGAGCAACTTGGTTCAACCATGACATCCTCATCTGATGGATCATGAACCAAGTGAAGGTCCTCTTAAAAAATTTTGTGATAGGGGAACAACTGATCTTCATCACTATTTCCATCAAAAGAAGTTCTGTCCCAACTGCTGAAAGAAATATCTTCAACACTGTCACAATCAGTATCATAATTAGAAAAAGAAGGAAAAGGATATGAACAAGAAACTCGTTCATCACTATAATCTTGATGATAGGACAACACACTATCATGTCCTTCTACCTCTCCTTTTGTAGTGTCATTACATGAGGAGAACTATGCTAAAAATGGACCATCACTACCACTTTGAACATTAGCCTCATTATCAGTGTCAAAGGATACATCATAGGGGAGCTGCAAATCAAAATCAAAAGTAAGGGCATACCTCTGAAATTCTTCAGCCAAGAGTGCTAAAATCCTTTCACTGCTCAATGGACTTTGGGCCTTGATATCATTTTCCTCAGCTTCACCCCTAGTGTTGCAAATATCATCCTTGTGAGGAACAAGGATACACATTTCTGGCCTTAGATCATCTTGTGTGAAGAAATCAATGCATGAATCATCATCTACATCATAATCATATTCTTGCCTCACACAAAACATCATCACACCGGAACAAGAAAATTGTCTTCTCACGTTGACAAGAAGAAAAATCTGCAAATAAAAAAAAATATTGTCATCCTTAGATTCATCTTCAACATCCTCATATGCACTGATCTCAAAATCAGCTTCATAGTCAACACTCTCTACATAGTGAGAATCAACATCAAAAACACTGGCCTCCTCATGAACATCATCAGGAGCCACCAGTCTTAGCAATCTTATGTTCTCTGCTAATTGTCAGTTCACCATTTTTAACCTCGCTAATTCTTTCTTGAGAGCAACAAATTTATCAAAATGCTCAACAAACTTAGCTCTCAACACATCCCAAGAAGGGATTGAACATGAAGGCAAGGACAAGAACCACTTCCTTGCACCATCAGAAAATGTGTGCACAAATAACCTCATGGAAATATCTTCATGTTCAACATCCACATCCCCAAAAATACCCATGACAACATCAACATGCTGGCTTGCAGAAACAGATCCACCAGCCATGAATATTGGCAAGCACTTCCTATCCTCAGTAGAGAACTCATTAGGGGCACCTTCAATGCCATCAAAAGAAAAGGGCCTATACTCCTCCATGAGGAACTACCCACTATAACTCATCCCTCTGTAATAGTGCTTAACACTTGATAGGGATACATTTTCAATAAGAGAATACCTAGAATTTTGTAGCAGAAACTTTGTTGACTGAAAGGCAGGGCAGATCTAGAGCTCTCCCTGTAGCTCCATCAAGTTCTTTTCTTTTAGAGTCACCACCTCCTTGTAGAGGAAAAATGTTTCACTTATCTTTGTATTTCTTCTTTCAGTCAACCAAAACTTAAGCAAGATTTATACACTGTTTATTAGGGAGTGCACTGACAAAACAAAGATTTCAGAGCCGCCACTCACAACTAGGTGAGAAAATTTTTCAAATGCTTGATTTTTATTTTCTGACTCTATTCTAGACTCTCCCCAGCAGAGTCGCCATCTTCTTGGTTGCTTTTTCTTGCAGGACCAAACTTGAAGCAAATAGTTAGGCTTAGATCTTGGTTAGACACTCAAGTTTGACAAGAAAACAATCCAATTGATGAGGATAGAGAACATCCTCCTTCTTCTTTGAGCTCCACAATCACTCAGGCAGGTATTGCCTTATCTGCACATTCAAGACACCTCATGACAAGCCAAAGGCCTCCAGATAGATTAATGTGGAATAGCAATCAATCCCATATAGGTATCCTGTAACTTAATGATAGAAAATCTCATGCAATAGCCCTACTTGCATGGAATGAGATTGAAAGCTAGAGACCTATCCTAACAATAAGAAAGGGAAAGGGTAGAGCTGAAGGGAAATGATTTTAAAATGAGTTTGAAGGGACCCCTGAGATACCCTAAGTCTCTCATAGACCAGTGCCTTATCCAATGGGCCACAGAGTCAAACACCTTATTGCAAGAGAAAGCTATGAAACAAGAACACAATATGCTCAATGTGTTGATGCTTGACATCAATCACACACCATGACCAAACCTCAACTTAGTTCCCACCTGTGTATTCAAATATGTTATTACCCATCAAAAGATTTTGACCCTCACCTTAGAAGAGACCTATGAATAGACAATACATTAACCAGCATCCACTAGAAGACAAGCATGACCTATCCTTGATATTTCAGCTCATACATACATGAATACTAACCCTGAACTAGTTATCTCTGCGAAGACAACTCCACCTACAAGCTCTTAGGCAATGCAAAGTAGAAAAACTAGACATCCTTGATGCATGACTAATGAGTTCAGAATTCAAATGGAGATAGCTTGACAATAGTAAGACCATATTAACTTCTCATACATAAGACAAGTCACTTACAATATGTATTATGTTCTCAGAACCAACAGGAGAAAGAGGAACACTCTATATGAAAAAAAGAAGAGAAAGATCTATAGGAAAAGGATCCTTCAGCATGGAGCCAAAACCATCAAGGAAATTGGAACCACTAGAACTGACAAAATTTAGAACCCTTAAACTATCAAAAACCTCCTACTTATACCACCAGCTATCTTGGAATTGTCTAGGAGAATGCAACAAGCTTGGGATAGCTAGGTTTAGGGTTTCAACCACCCAACCTGCTAGAAATAGTCATGAATTTAATTCAGGGGTAGGAAACACATCCAATCTAGGAAAGAAGAAATCCTGAACTGATCCTTAATTATGAAAGTCTTCTCTACAAGTACAAATGATCACAAAACCAGGCTCAAAAGGACAACCTACAACATGCCTTGAGCCACAACTGTAATGTACATGCTCTGCAAGTGAGCACTAGACATCTTGGACCACATGGTAAACCAATCACTTCTCACCAAATAGGGTCGTTTCTACATTGAATTCCATAAAAATGGTACCCTCTGTCACTGGAAACTCTCAAAAATTCAAATTTCAATCTCAACGATTATTTCTTTAGCGCCTGTAGAGAAATGATGGCCAAAATCTAAACCTTTACCAACTTTAAAACATAGTCATCCAATCAATCTCCCTTCGTGGGCTTTATGACTTTCCTTAAAAGTGGTCCCAGTCAAACTTAGTGAATTGGAAACAAAGAACCTTCACCAATTTGTGAAACACTTCACTCCTTTGCTAAATAATTTAGCAACTTCCTGACTACCGTTCACCAAATCGCCAAACAAACTAGCGAATCACTTTTTTTATGCACGAACATGCGAACACATTGAATTTTGTCAGCACCGCCAAATCTTTATCCACTCCACCAAACCTCAAATCCCACCTGGGCCTGCCTGATGCCACATGTCACACCACCTTGCACTGCAACCACCGAGTCACCTAACACAGGACCCACCGCCTGTCAACCCTTTTAAACACTACAAGATTGGACAGTTGTCACATGATCGCAAGGGGAAACAATATTCCTTGCGGTCATGCAGAAACCATAGGATTGAAAGGGGGGCCCTACTATTATATGTGGGGGGCCCTCAAATTCTATGGCCCGGGGGCATAGTTATTATTCTAGCAGGTTTCTTTATTAATGCCTGCAGTGGGAGGGAATAGTTATTGTGGGAGAGGGTCCAAGAAAACCACCTATCTATAGTAGGGGGGTTAGGGAGCTCGACCGATAGGTCGAGAAGTGAGTACCCCCCCACCCCACCTTTCTATAGCTAGAGTAGGCTGAGCGCCCATTATTTCTATAGGCTCGATTTGGCTCGTAGGGGGTGAGTAGCATCAGGTACTCTCCCTTAGAAGGAGGGAGAGGAGGGGGATACGGGAAGAATGGCCCCGCCCACGGGAATAGGAATTAGATGAGAAGGCTGGGCAGTGTCAGGCTTGACTGAGGGATTGGATTGATCAATTAGCTGGTTCAGCCAAAAATGAATGCTGCTTCTGAAAGGCTTCTTATTTGACCACCAGGCCCACATCTCTACCCTACATCCACTAGAACCCTGCCACCTCAACATCCTTTGACAGTGGGCTCACAACAAACAAACCTGTCAACATCCAATCGGATGGTGGGTGCATGATCACAAGGGGAAAGAATATTCTTTGTGATCACACGCCGACCGTAGATCTTAAATCTCTGATACCAAGCCCTGCTGACATGAAATCCAACTCATCACAGGCAACCAATAGAAAATTGACATATCAGTGCCACCGAGCAGATAGGTCCCACTGCATGCCCATATAAGAAAATCCAATGGCCTTCATAATGCATCAATGACTCTTGTTAAAGTGTGGAGATTAAAAGGCTTGCATCTTTTCCTCATGGTATAGCGACAACCACCGATCTTTGTCGCCTATTAAACATCTATCAGACCCTAGCCGACAGGCCAGTTGGGACATGTGTCAACTGGTCGCATGGTCGCATGTTAGAAATTTCTAACATGTGACAACCAATCATTTGAAACCCTTTGAAGACCCAGGCTCACCATCCATCGCACTTCCACAGTTAGGGAACGCCAGCAAACATGAAACTGTGAGGTGAAAACACATAGGGTTTTCGATGAAAGAAGATCAAAAACACACAAAGTTTCCGGCACCAAAAGACAAGTGCACAAAAGCTGGAAGGCACAAGGTTGAAAACAATGAAGGTTTTCATACAGACTGAAAACATCATGAATTTTCAAAAACAATGTGGGTTTTCGACACTGTGGTAGATTTTGAAATTTGTTTCCTGCAAACCTTAGAACTTGAATAACATTTTGGATTTTGTGATTCAGCACGTGCAATTTGGACTAGAGCAAGGTGACACAATGAAGAACATAGGGCAGGACACTTTACAAAAACATTTGTAGGGAAGAGGCCATTTTCATAGGATTTTTGCTATGACAGAAAAATGGCCTAACAAAAGTATCACTCAAAATTTATAAGAACTATCACCTAGTGTAAGGAGAAGTATCACCTAGTGTCGAATGAAGTATCACCCAGAAATATACTATCACCCCAGTATGCTGTAAAGTATCATGCAATATTTTTGGTGTTTGTACTGTCGCCTATACCCGGTAGTGAGTTGAGTTTTGGGTTTTCTATTTTTTTTTTAAATTTTACCATTTTTTGTACTCTAGAAAACTGGCACCCAATTTTTATAAATTTTCACATATGGTATCAAAAATTTAAGTGTGATATATCATTGGAAAGCTCTTTCCAAGCCTAATCCAACCATGTTGGTTTCATTTTCAAATTTTCCTATTTGATCAGCTATTTTCCTTGTAGATTATCTAATTTTTTATGTGCTAACCATTATGGGGCTAACAAGTTGTGCTTGTAGGTGCTCTCATTGCTTGAAATATTTTTCCAAAAGAACGCATGTCAAAGCTTCAAATGCACAAGGGATACTAACGGTTTTTGTAGGGCTGCCCAAAGCATAAAAACCCAATCAAGTACTTGTTGTTTATTTCATTTCAAGTGTGGCAATTACTAGTTATTTCATTTATTAGGAACTTAAGATCTTGTTGTAGGAATCTTTTGATGGTAGGAGAAGTATGCTCTTCACCCTTGTGGTGAACCAAAAAATCTTGACCCATCTTTGGATTTCAAAAATAAGAGGGTAATTGAACATTTTCTTAGTGTGTTTGGGAGAAAAATTTGAGATAGGGGAGTATGCTCTTCACCTTTGTGGTGAAATAAAAACCTTGAACCTCAAAAGTCAATCCACTTTTTGTTTAGTTCTTAGAATCCTTTAGCAGGCCTGCTCTTGAGCAATCAAGAGGAATGACCCAAGTGGGGACAAGCTAATACTAAGCTATTCCAACCCACTATAATCTCAAGTCTATCAAGGACACAAAACCTTGGTATATGTAGTGCTTATCTTCGCTTGATGTGGGTACTTGTGGGATTGTGACCATGAAGAAAGTATTGAGCAAGAATGCTTAAGGTACTCTTGAGGCTGCGAGGTCCCAATCCTTTTTGAGGAGAAAAAGGGGTACTACAAATGGAAGCCCTTACTAAGAACCATAGATAGAAGCCACCCTATTTTTTCGCTTAGCTTCTTGGTGCAAGGATTGATCCAAGTGGAATAAACCAGATCACCCCAAGATTACTCACCATCTATGTTTCTTTGGTTGTGTCATTGACACCTCCATGACAAAGCCAACATCTATTGTGGGCAACCACTTTGTGTGAGGCAATGGAACATCAAGTTTGGGCCAAGTTGCTAACTATTGAGCCTTTGTCCTTTTAGGCTAGCAAGTGCTTGAACTATTCTCATTGCTATATACTCGTGCAAACATTCTTGAGCATAAAAACATCATGGTAGTGCTCATAGAATTTTTCATTTTGATATCCTAAGTGCTTGTCTTGGAAAGGTTGTTTTTGCCCTTGTTTCAAGTGTTTTATGACATGTTTGATCACCTACTATTTGCAAACCTATCAATTTACTACTATCATTATGATTGAAATAAAAAAATCAACCCTTAAACTAAAACTTTTGAACAAACAGTCCCAAAAACTAAGATTTTGCACTTCATTGGCCAAGAGTCATACAATTCTGCAATAGTATCATGCCCTGTGGAGAGAAATATCACGTGATAGTTCATCCCTACTATACTATCACCCCGCCTGCCTAGAAAGTATCACCTGGGCTTATTAGAAACTTATTAGAAACTATTGCCTAGCTTAAGGTGAAGTATCACCTCGCTATAAACTATTGCCCTACTTGCTTGGAAAGTAACACCCTGAGTCATTCTATTGTCCTATCGCTGTTGCAATTTAGAGCTGCTAAACTTGAGTTTTAACTAGTTGTATAGTGTCTTTTCTTATTCTCATCTGAAGCTAGCTTGTTGTCTACATGCTTAGATTTGTTCTAGACTAAAAAAATGAGTTAAAACTATTGGATTTGAGCCTATCAAATGTCACTTTTGATCACTTGTCAAAACATGGTTACCTATCTAGGTACTTGCTAATCAAGCTTCTTGCTCACATCTAGGCTTGTGTCAATTTACTGATGTAAGTTCATGAGCACTTTGACTAGCCATCTCTATTGTTCTATCTCAACAAGTGATCATCATTGGCTTTTTCTTATCTCAATATCTAAGAAACTTTGTCTCATTCCATTAGTTAACCAACAATTCTTTTTCATGTTGATTACAACTCAATCTCAATTTGAGTAGGAGAATAATCCTCCATTCAATTAAACTCAGTTACCTTCTCCAACCAAATGCTCACAAGTACCTGCTCACAATGATAGTTCTAGTTCTAACCAATCTAATGATTCTAAGGCTACCCCATGGTATAAAGGAGGCTTCCTCTTTTCCACATTCAAAACCCCCAAAAACATAGATAGTGTCTCACTTACTATGGATGAATAAGAGAGATATCATCGTATGCAAGAACACTTTGAGCAAAGAGATAAACAAACACTCTTGGATAAAGAGTTTAGTAAAAGCTTAATGGAAGCTACTAGGCACATGACTTCAACAGGGATGTCCCATGAACAACTCAGGACTAGTAGCTATGAAAATAGACCTTTCTTTGGCACCAGTGGCAACAATGGAAACAACATGCCACCAAGGTCTCCTCTGAGATGAAATTTTGTTGTACCTTCTTCACCTCCTAGACCACCTCCCTCTCACCATGAGGAAGAGGTCATTAATGATATTTCTAGTGAGGATCTTATTGCATTTGAATAAGATGAGGACTCCCAATGAAAGACGCTTAATCTTTTAGAGTGTAATGGTGACCAATATTTCCAATATATGACATCTAGAGGATACAAGCTTCCTCCCGACTATGATATCAGAAAAATTGTCCAACAAAGAGTACCAACTAAATTGGAAGTCCTTAAGGAAGAACTACATCAAACAAATCAATGCCTTACCCAAATGGCAATAGAAAGAGAGCCTCCAAAGGTCTCCTTTGTAGAATCTATTTGTGCTCTTCCATTTGATAGGAGTCTATACATGGTCCCATTTCCTATGGATATTGAGGTTCCCAAGTATGACAAATATGATGGAAATGATGATCCTCATGACCATGTGCATCACTTTTACACTCTTAGCATGGAATTCCTTCATGAAGACACATTTTTTCTATGATTATTCCCTTGGAGCTTAAGAGGAAAAGCTTTAGAATGGTTTGCAAAGTTGACACCTCCTTTGAAGACTTTTAATGAGCTGGCTATTCACTTTACACAACACTATTTGTACAACATTCAAAAACCTATCACTATCATAGATGTAAGTGCTCTAAGGCAAAATCAAGGTGAGCCACTTACTTGTAACATTGGAGGTTAATGTATTCTTGATATTCTCATCAGTTACCCATAAGAGAAAAGATTGATATCTTTGTCAACACTCTAGTTCTTGAGCTATACTATGATATTAGGAAACAACTATTCTCCTCTTTTAATGACATGGTTGAAAGTGCATATCAAATTGAGGATGTGGCCATAAGAAAGGGTGATATTGTTATCAATAAGGATACTAGAAACTATGGCAAAAACAAGAGAAAACCTTGGAATAGAAATAAGCATGTTGTCAATGATGGGGTTGTAGATGTCCCTAAAGCTAAGACACCCACTTTCAACCTTTCTAATGCCATCTCTATAGAAAAAAAACAATAAGCTACCAACACTCGAGATGCTCCTAAGCCTCAATATGCTGATAAGCCAAAGAAGCAATTCTGACGACAGGTCTATACCCCATTGGCTAAACCATATGATGAGATTCTTAAGACTTTGGTTGTGAATAATTATCTTATGCTTCCTGAGAAAACTCATCCCTATGACCCACTAGTTCAGCTTGATTGGTGGAGAGAGGATCATTACTGCCACTATCACAGAAACAAGGGACACAAGACTGACAATTGTTTCACACTTAAAGATGCTATTCAAGATCTCATTGATGTAGGCACAATTCTCATAGATGGCCTAGTTAAGAACTCTAATCACCAGGCTTTCAAAGATCCTCTACCTAAGTATGAAAAAGGTGAAACCTCTCAAGCACATAGGAAGAATCATGATGCTAAGATCAAGTATACATATACTTTTGATTCACTTGTGATCAACATGGTAGAGCCCATTGAGAGTGTTCTTATGATGCAATCCCAAGATGACACTAAAGCCAATCATGGTATGCCAAAGTTGGTCTTGCAAACATGTGGTAGTTCATCTTCCTAAAGTGAGGCACTGAATGCTATTACTAGGGGGCAAGCTAAGCTAGTCCTTAAAACTGTACCTGATCCTAAGCAAACCTCTTCTTCCAAACCAATGGCTCCTTCAGTCTTGTCCAGCTATGATCTTGTACACCAGTTGCAACAGACACCTGCACAGATATCTATTTTTGAGTTTCTTGAGCTATCCCCTTTGCACAAGGAGATCCTTGAAAAGGCTTTGCGTACAGCTAATGTCCCTAATGACATTGACCTAGATAGGTTCCAGGCTATGGTTAACCACATCTCATCACCTCATTATCTATCCTTTTCTATAGAAGATGATGTATCTATTAGTCACCCTCACAATCTTGCCTTACATATTGAAGTTATGGTCTACCATACCTGAGTTCGTGGAGTCCTGATAGACAATGGTGCGGGGTTAAACATTATTTCTTTCAATGTGGTTCAATATTTGGTTTTATCAAAATTTGATGTAGATCCTAAATGGAAAATCACTATAAAGGCATATGATGAAGTTGAAAGATCTTCCAAAAATCTTGTCATGCTACCTATCTGAGTGGGACCTGTCACAAAAGATATTATGTTCCAAGTATTGGACATCCCACTTGCTTATAACATTCTTTTGGCTTGTCCTTGGATCCATGATGTGCAAGTTGTGCCTTCTACTTACCATCAGTGTGTCAAATTCCCTCATAATAGAGCTGAAATTGTTATTCCAGGGGATCATTCTATTGCTATAAATACTCTTGCTACTACTGAAATGTTTGTTCCTCACAAAAAACCCTCTAATGATCCTATGACATCCCTAGTTGCTACTGAGAAAACTTTTAAGATGATGAGCCTTAGTATGGGTGAATACACATTGGATTCCCTTACTGCTATGCCTACTTCTCCTAGATCATATGGGAAACCTTCTGATAAGATGAAGCCTTCTACTTCTGCCATGACAATTTTTGGTAATTTTTTTCAAGCATCTGTACACCTAGAGGTAGAAAGAGAAAAACAAGCTATTAGAGAATGGATCTATAGAGACAAAAAAGATAGTACCACTATTGCTACTCCTATTTCTCCTAAGCACTATGGTAAAGGCTATAAATTTTTGCAAAAAATGGGCTATCAAGGTCAAGGCTTTATAAATGATAATGGACATGCCCTATTTGAGCCTTTGAGTCATAATAATGGTCGACCCTCTAAGATTACAACAGGTCTAGGCTATGGTGCTGATGATGACCTCCCTACATGTTCTAGAAATGCTCCCATGATTAGTGATTCAGACACAGATACAGATGAGTCACCACTACACACTATAGCTCAAATGGGAGACAATCTTCCTTCTACTTCACTCCTTTGGGAAGGAGAATGCCTATCTACTGATGATATAGTTGAAGCCTCGACATTGAGAAATTTTACACCTAATGAGTCATTGAGCTTTGATAGACAGTGTAGAAATATTGCACGCTTAATGAAAAGAGGAGATCTAACAAATAATGATGCTGAAGCCTCTACTTCTAAAGGTCCTAAACCTTCTTGGTGAAAACATCCCAGTAGAAGCGTAACAATAGATTCAAATGAATATGAATGGGATACTCTCTTCGATGGATCTTCCATAGTGGATATGGAAGTGGATGTGGTTCATTCTTTTGGTGACCAACCTGATGTAGTTGATGAGTCTCACATAGGGTCTGATGAGTTTAATCCACATATTGCTTTAGTGGACCATGCTAGTCCTTCTATGACAAGTCTATATCTTAACACTTTTGGAGCTTACCCTATAGGCTCAACCCCTCTTGTCACTAGAGATGACATCCCTCACATAAATGCTATTGAACCTGTCACTTTATTTCATCGTACAAAATCAGATCTCATAGCTTGGTCCACCCAGGATCAACATGCCATTAAACCTATTACTTCTTCCACCAGTGAACCGACAACAAAAAGGACTGAATTAGAAATCAAGTATCTCAATCATCAAATCAAAAGAAAAGAGCAATGGTCGGATGGTGAAAACCACATTGTAGCGGTATCCAAACCTAAAAAAAGTAAAAATAAAGACCTGCTAAAAAATGATGATTATCAAATAAAAGATGACAAGCTGATTCTTTACAAGAACATGGTGAACTTATCTAAAAATAAAGTTTCTAATGTCATGGTTACTTTGACATCCATTTTACAATTGCAAAAGCATAAATTCCACTTCCAATTCCTGGTGGAAGAATTATGCTATCTTGCCCACAATTCCTACAATGCCACCATCTTTTCCTATTTCCAAGATCACATTATCCTTGAAAATATCATCCATCATGCCTCACACTTTACCCTCATCTCTGGTGACTTGTATAGGATGGGTCTAGATGGAACTCTCCTTAAGTGTCTAGAAATAGAGGAGTCGGACAAAGTGCTAGCTGAAGTTCATGATGGTATATGTGGATCACACCTTAATGACCTTGCATTAGCTTGGAAATTGCTTAGGGATGGCTACTATTGGTTAGGACCTTATCTTATCACTATAGCATTTGGGTCTGAGGCCTATTAGCTATCTACGCTAGAGGGAGAAGAGCTTACTAGGCCTACTAATTATCTACATTTGAAGAAGTACTATGTTTGAAGTTCTGGAGCTCTTTGTACATATTTTTATTGATCCTAAAAAAATTCCAAAAAAAAATCATATATGATGTTGAAAAAATCCTAAAAAGCATAAAAAATCCTAAAAAAATGAGCATCCTAGTGAAAACCTAGCAATAGGCACTTTGTGTCTCACCAAAAAAATCAAAAAAATCAAAAAATTCAAAAAAATAAAAAAAGTGCCTTGGTGAAAACCTGGAAATAGGCGCCTTGGTAGCAAAAATACAAAAAAATTGAAAAAAAGTCCTAAAAAAAATCTTCCAAGTGGTGAAAACCTAGAAACAGGCACTGCTTGAGACCTTTGCACCTATGTCTATTAGTCTTGCTTGGCACTCTTTCGCTCCACTTCTCGCTTTGTCTCTCCTAGCCTAGAATTGACTCTTGTCTTAGTCTAGGAGGCATATGTTGCTCTAGCTTATCTTGGGTCTCTTTGTGTGTTTGGGTTTCTTGGGCCTCTTGGTTCAAATGGTGTTTCTCAACACCACTCGAATTGTGTTTTTCAACACTACCCCATCATTGAGTGTTTCTTAACACTTATCAAATATCCTATCTGCAGTCTTGAATGATGCAATATTTCTCACTAGTAGATGCAATACTCAAAGTTTGACTCTATGACCTACACACACGCACTTAAACACTTAACTCACTAAGACTTGTTTGAGTTTTTTTTCCTTGTTTGTTGTCTATGATGATTTCTTTGATGAGTGTTCTCTCCCAATGATAGTTTTTGATGATGCATAGCTAGAAGACTAAGGGCATGAGGACATGTTTTATTGCTTTTTCTACTTGTGGGTATATTTTGTTGGTCCTAACTATCATTAGCATTTATGCTTGTTCCACTTGACATTTAGGATCTACAGGGTATTATCCTTGACTATTTACAAGTGCATGCTTATAGCCATCTTGACTTTCTTATGTCCTGATGCCAGCATAATCTTGCTATACTACACTTAGGTAATCTCACTGTACTAGTCATCTTGACCTACATGTCTTTGGTGCCTAGGTGGGATTTCCACATTCCTATCTAATATAGATCATATTTAGATCCACATAGTTATACTAGTGTGTATTGCATGATCTTACGACACTACCAATAATGATAGCTAATGAATATTAGAGTCTTATGGCTTTGTAACCTTGCAAGTAAACCACCTTTCATAATAACTTTCATTTTTAGGTTCATGTTAGTTAGTTTTGCATCTTGCATATGGAGAGAGCTCTCCTTTCATCTTTTGTGGACTTATCAGTCAACTGCACTCACCTTTCACTTCTTCCTGATCATGTCTTTCACTTCTTGTCTTTCATATCATATCATTTTCTATTCATTTTAGGATCGAAACCAAAATCCACATTCACCTTGCAGTTGGCTGACCTTTTGAGGCCTGATCCTTCAATCTTTGACTGGGGCATTCTTCATCCCCATCTCTTTCAAACTTCTAGTCTTCCATTTCATTTTTCACTTCATCTCTTTGAGGTTTGACTTCATCTTTATCCTATAGTCAAACTAGGGCATATCTTCACTTCTTGATGGTTATTCTATCATCTTTCATCTTCGATTATGATTTCTAGTGATTCTGTAATACCCCTCTAACCCTATTATAAGTTTTGTGTTTTTGAAAAAATTAAGATCTTTCGATGTTTTCTTACAGCTTAAGTTGTACCTGATACTTGTTTGATCTATTCCTATAGTTTGTTTATAATAATTTCATAAGCTAGTACTCAATGATTCTAATATCAGACATACTATCTAAAAGTATCATTTTTGTATGTATTTATCTCCGTGTATGTATTGAGTACCTTCAAGACCTTTATGAACATAGTTAGGATGTTATATGATATGTACTTGATAGATATATATATAAGTGATTATTTATATTTCTTCTATTAAGGTTACTTTGGATGAATCTTGTATCTCACTTGATGATTTGATTATGTTGATTTATTATTAGTATTGATATGAGACTAACACAATGCTTGAGATTCTAACCTTTGTTACGATGATGCTACATGCTTTGAGTGTATATATATACATGATGTGTTTTCATGATTCAGGATGAAGTCATAGTTACTCACATAGCTGAGGTCCACATGATGTATCAATCCTGATCATCTGTCTACAATGTTTTCTTTTATATGTATATCCATCCATATGTATTTCTTCCCTGTGATGCAGGCTTGCAGGTACCGAGCATCGACATCACCTGGCTTCACAGGTCTGAGCGTGCCCTCAAATCCTTGATGGTTGTTGTTATGGAGATAGTACTAAGGCCCCTACATGAGTCTTCCTTTGTCATTATTCCAATTTGGGAATATTAGGGTTCCTTCTTTGTCAGTCAACCTTTGGGTCAAAAACCTAGATCCAGCGCACCCGGTTGGGCATGGTTGTAGTTAGTGCATTGTGGCCACTTGAATTCATTTGGTTGTATGATTTGTTTACTCATTTTATTTATTTCTCCTTCTTGGTATGATTCTTAGTTAATCTTTCTATGCTGTGTTTCAGGAGTTTGGCTTGACTTTCCTTGTTGACTTTGGTTGACCTTGTTTGATCTTATGGTTTTCTCGATATGTTTCATAGATGATTTGTATGGCCTCTTTGGATGATTAGATTTATTTTGAGGCATGTGATTTTATTCTACCTCAGTGATTATATCCTATAGTAATTATAAATAGGTAATAATATTGTGATCTATTACGTCATAATCTTATAGATTATAGTGTTTGGTATTTGGCATGTATATATATATATATATATATATATATATATATATATATATATATATATATATATATATATATATATATATATATATATATATATATATATATATATATATATATATATGGGTGCACACATATATATGTATTTATATATATATAATTTATATGTGATTATATGTTAATTATTGTAGATATTGTTGATGGTGTATATTTTGGGATTAATGTAAAGTATAATATTATTAATAATTAAATATTAAATAATGCGAGGTATATTATTCTCAATTGTTAATTATTAATAATGAGGATAGACTATATATATAGATATTGATGTAATTAATGATAGCATATGTATATATGTTAGGATAATATTACATATGTGTATGAATGAATAGAAATAATCTTTTATGTATATTTGAGTAATATAGTTGTATGATATTAAGTTATTTTATAATACCCTCTAGTTAAGAGTTAGTTGGGAGTTGGTTACTTTTCCTCTCAAACTTTGGAAATCTATTTATATGCACTACTTTCAAATTTGAAGAGAGGGGATTTTGGGGCTGAAGCATTGAGGAGAGGGTGGCCTTACTTTTCATGGAGATTTTGGAGAGAAAACTTGGAGATGTGAGGGAGAGTTTGTAAGCATATGTCTTTAAGAATTTTTGGTTATCTTTGCTTTTGAGAGAGAGACATTTTTGTGAGAATTTCAGTAGTTGAGAGAGGGATTCTTTGCTGTGGAATTATTTATTTCTTTCATGGAGATTTCTGAAAGTGGATAGGGTTTGAAGGATGCATCTCAAGTTTGGATTTGTCTTCTCTTTTGCTTCCTTCCTTCTTCGATTCAACCTTCGTAGGACATGAGGTATGGATTGAATATTTTAGTTACTTTATGTCTCTGATAGATTATGGATCTATTTATATATTATATCTTTAATTTTCATTTCTATGGTTATTTTATAGTTTTGAGTTTTTGTTTGTAAGAATTGGCATGTGTTTTCTTAGGGTTTTTAGCAACCCATTTTTGGAGATCTATTATTATAGTAATTTAAATTTCATCTATGGTTTTACGAAATTGATTTTATAGAAGTAGAATTCACAAATCTCAAATGGGTATCTCTCTGATTTTATTTTTAGGGTCGAATTAATGCCTTATTTTTGACATTTTGGCAGACTATGCCTATCCATTCTTGATTCCAAATTTTCTGTCAAATGTATTCGTATGCTACAGGCTGATATGATCATATTAAAGGCTGAATTTGATATCAGAGATTCTCTTAAGTCTTATCTTTCATTTCCAATTAGTTTGGAGAATTTTTATTATGGTTTGTGAAAATTAAAACCATTTTAGTGAAGGTAGGTCTGAACCATAACCAGAATTTTCTGTTTTAAACCAGAAGTCATAACTTTCTTTCCCACCATTGGATCTTCCTAAAAATAAAATTGAGATTCAATAATTATGTTATCTAAATGTTCATTGAAGAGATTGCCTTTATTATTTGTTTTGTGGAAGATATGGATGACTGTTCTATGATGACTATTCTTTGCATTTAATCCTTTCTTGAAATAATTCAGTTTAAGAACATCATTAAGTTTTAAGGTTTCATATGGTTACCAAAGGCTATTAGAATTTTTTTTTGGTTAATTGGATATATGTATACTCTGAATATGTTTATAATATCACTTGGATGTCTTCTTATATGTTTGGAACATTCTGAATGCCATATTGGGTTTAGGGTTGTCAAGTGGACTAGGGACAACATATGTTTTCCTAAACTCAATCAAATGTTGTTATGGAATTGATATGAATTCTTGATGATGAATCTATTATGTTCTTATTATTTTTATATGTATGTTCGGGAACCTAAGTACACTAGGTGAGTGGCTCATAGTGAGGGGTCGGGGCCCTAAGTGGCTAGTACCAGGATAACCTACTATGAGTTATTTAATCAAGTGATAACCTAAATAAATGAATTGGGAATGGGAGATTATTGGAATGGGAAATTACACACTAATCAAGATTAATTGTGCCTTGCCCATGCCTTTAGTGCTAGTAAAGACTAAGGATGGGAGTGAGAGAAGGTACCTATGCGTAGGTATGACTGAATGACCTTATCTGTACGAGAGGCAGTCAGTTCCGCATGTGCCTACTTGGGGACCAGGGCCAAGAGTGGCTAGTACCAGGACAACCCAAGGGGTGAGGGCTATGCGATGACACTCACCTAGCTTGTAGCTTAGAGTCTCTACCAAATTTCATCATGCCTCTGGTAGTCCTTGTGGTCTTTTTGTCTTTTCTTTTGTGTTGTGACTTGGGGAAATTTTATCACCACCTTAGGAATTTCCTATTTGTTACCTCTTGTATGGGACTTTGGTTCTATCTCCTAGCTCAGGGGAGTGGGCCTATTGGTTCCACATGGTTGGGTGGTTAATATTTATATCGAGGTATTGTTCGTGATCCTTTGGATGATCCTAGCACATATTCTTTTCCAGATCTGCAGTTGAAGATTTCTTATTAGATATTTTAATATGTTCAGATGTACTTATGTATCTGTATTCATGTAATTTTTAATCTCCTAAAAGGAGTCTTGTAGTATTGATGTAATCTCAATTCAAAGCAATGCATAAGGGAATGGGTAGTTCTAGGTAAAAGAAAGGGAAAAGAATGTGGAATATTGGACATGTTACTAGCATTAAAAGAAAGTGTTTATGTTATTTCTCCTATCCTCTTATGTTGTCCACGTGTAAAGGAAATAATCTTAAATATAGTTATATATAATAATGTATCACAACAATAATGTATTCTCTTTTGATGAAAGAATCCAAGGAAATTATTGAGAAATGATAGATTAGTGATTGGAATTATTAACAATGAATGGTTATGAAACAATGCAATAAAATAGTAATTTGATTATAATGTTAATACTTGATTCATGTTAATGAAGTACCTAGGATAATGCCTACCTTAATGAATATTAATCTCTTACCTAAATTATTAGAGAAAAGTGATATAAAGGATAGTAGATATAGATGAAATCAATATGAATTTATGGAATGAGTTGATAAAAGGAATAATGATGTTGGATGATTAACCTATGTTTAATAAAAGAAATAAGTTAGGGACATTTAACTTGATGCGTTAAAATGAACGTAGATCTTTTGATTCGATGGATATCTTATGCATGTAAATGGTTTATATGATGTTGCTTTAGTAGTGACATTAGGGAACCTGTGAGGACTTAAGTTGTATAAATATTACATTCAAGTAGTAGAAAATTATTTCTTCTTTTAGAAATATGAAGTGTAATGATGAATATTATTCTAGTTAAAATTTAAAAAAAAAATTTACTACTTGCATTTTATAGAGGTTTATGTCTTGTCCTCTTGGGTTGCCTAGCGGGGCATTACATATTTGATCATGTTGCTCTTACTTCTACATTCCGTCTACCTAATTTCACTTTCGATCCTGAGGGGGCAAACACATCATATCCTATTGGCTATTCTCTAAAGCATATGCTTGACCATTCAATTTTCTCTGATCGATCTATCTTTGTGCTTGACATGTTAGTTCTCATCTTGAGTTCTGATACTGTCCATCTCTTTCCTAAGTGTTCAGTACTATTGCTACCAGGCTGACCATGCAAGATTTTCTATCTCTCTACACTTCATTCTTTGGAGTTAGATCTCTATCTATTGCCTTCTTGGCTGATCTATTCTTTGACATAATGTGTTCCTAGATAGATCACACATTATTCAAAGAGGGGCAAATGTATACACCTAAAAATGGTCATCTAGACTATTAGCCCCTTTTGCTAAATCATCAATTGCTTATTCTTGATCAAATCCAAGATCTTTCATTTATTTGATTATTTTCTATGGGCTAACCATCTTATCCTAAGTCTTTATTTATTTTAAAATAAATTTCCTCCCCTTTTAATAAATAAAAAGCCCTCACTTTTCCTCTTATCTTAAGTTGCACAAATAAAGCATTGTTCTTATTTAATAAAAAAGAAGAAAAGCACTTTTTGTCTCATATGGACACAAAAGTCAACTCTTATTTTCTCATTGGAGGATACTTGTGCACATGGATTGCTCCTCTTTGATGCTCCACCATTGATTAAAACTTTTTCCTCTTAATCTCCATGGTTCATTCCTTCTCATTTCCTATAAGAGGAGAGCTCTCTTCTTCATTCTAGATCCCCAACTTTTTATGCTAATGTTATGCTGCAAGTTTTCTAGGTCACTTTGGACCTTTTGAAGATTTGTAGCATTCTTGGCTTTTGCATCTACATGCTATCATAGTTTCATTTCTTTCATTTTCATGACATTCATAGCTTCATATTAGCTTAGTTTCCTTTATGCTTTAGATTAATTCATCTAGCTTAATTAGGAGGCTTTGTAATACTTGCATATTTCCTTTCATAGCTTAGTTGCATTGTTATTTCCTTTCATAGCATATCTTGCATTTCCATTTCTAGCATAGTTTCATTGCATTTTCATTTCTATTTGATCCTTAGGGATATTGGCATTCTTTCCCTTGTCTTCATTTGAATCTCCCATTGCATGGTTTACTAGCAAGGTTATTGGTTTAATAGCTCTAGCTGAGAGCATTCTTAACACCCTTGCACTCCATGCCTAGGGAGCTCTAATTTGATTTCTCAAGGTTTCCAATCCATGGATTCTTTTGGAAGAAATGATTTAGAGAAGTTCACATCTTAGTGTGTACAAATGGGTACCCTACAACCGATAAAGCAAAATCCTTTCAAAGTTCATCTCATCCCGATGTTGAAAAGAACACTAGAGCTCAATGGGACAATAGGGCACTAAAAATCTCAACCATCAAAGACTCAATGGTAAAATTCACAGAACATGTCATTAGGTACAAGATATTTCAATCTAGCAGACTAAACAGTGTACCCTACAGCACCATGGACATGACCTATAAAATTGTGAAGAAAGATCACTAGGTAGATCTTGCCGAACTACTACTACAGTAACTACAAGAGAATATGAAGACTATAAGATCAAAGAATTCCAACACATGTAAGTACGGATCACTGCTTATCTGTACATTTTTCTATCTACAAAAATATGTACCTGGTATCGGTAAAGTAAACTGGGAATCCAATAAATCGATAACTACACAAATTTGTGAAATGATGAAAAGTCTAGGAGATAATCTAAACAAGGAATTTGATGCATATTTCAAAGAATTTTAGACAAAAATGCATCAAAGGAGTAGAATTCTAAGGGAATTAGTGAGTAAATTTGAAGATGACATATGTTTTGTAGTCAACACAAACCACTCTATGATAAAGGTAGTGGAACCAAGAATAAAATGGCTGGCATCAATGGGATATGAAATGAACTATGATTTTGCTTTGAAATCTATTAATGCATTGCTGGAATTATGAATAGATATCACTGCCACTAGGTTTGGAACATATGAGGAAGCTAATTTATGAATCACTATAGACATAGAGATCAAAAAAATGTCTAGAAGGGTGAAGAAAATGAGAAAAGATCTCTCAGCAAGATATGGAAATGCATCAGCCTCATCTGCGGAGCCATCGGTTAAAGAAACAACCAAAGGTTAGTTACAATTGGCTAACAAGCTCTATGATAGTGAGGAGACCAAGTCAGACAAAGAAAAGGATCCCACACTGGTTCCTCCCACCAATGTTGAATAGGAAATGCAGTTACTAGAACCTGAAGGAATGAAGACATGTTCGTCAACTGCAATACAACCTACCAAGAAAGGAGAAGCAACAAAAGTAGAAAAAAGAAGAGTAGCTACACTGACAAAGAAATACATAAAGAGAAAGAACAAGAAAGTAGCTAAGACACCAAAGAAAAAGAGGAAATACATAAGAAGTAAAGAAGATATAGAGGAGACTGACACTGAAAATGATCCTAATCAATTCAAGATAGTTTGTAATAGGGAAAGTACAATAGAAGAAATAATTGAAGATATAATTGAAAATGGAAATCTTGTAGATCCAGGCATAGGAAAATTTGACAAAATGTCAATTGAGGATAAGACAAAGCTAGAACATGCTATCATCTAGATGATGATTAAATTCAAGAGAGTACCAATGGAGTTCGCATGTTAATTACTAAAGGAATTAGATGACAAAATAAATGAGAAATGGGCTATTGCACTAGATACTAAGAAAAGGAAAAGATAATAATCATTAGTTCAAGCAGCCTCACACTTCAGCTATGATATTGTAAGTGAATACTTGACAAAGTACCAAGCAAGATTTCTAGTCAAGAATAGAGCTATGCAGATAATGGATGAGAATGTGGCTGATATGGATGTCACATGTGATTCTCTATGGACATCAATTTTGAAAGAAGAAGAGAAACTTGAACAGGAAGCATTCCTAAAAATTTCTAAGAAGAGACATAGTTCAAAAGGTAAAGGTATTTACATTGATGATGACAAGGGAAAGAAGCTAAAGGACACCGGTATATCAGTTACCAAGGTAATTGATATCATCAAATAAAAGGAGGAAATAAGAATTTCATAGGATGCACCAGATCAAGTAAAGATCCACTTCCAGAAGAAAATTGATGATGATGCACTCATTGAGGACATCACTAATGGTGATCCTAATGATAAGGATGATGAAGATGTGACTATTGCACCAAACAAAGATGAAGCACTAGACATTGATAGTGTGTTCACATCTCTACCGGGTGAACTTCTTGTACTTGCAGAGGTAGTTGAAATAATTTCACAAGTACAAGTTGATGCTTCTCATCCTTAGCAAAATAAAGATACAACAGGGATACAAGCACTTGAGCAACCTATAGATACAAATGAGCCTACCAAAATAGAAGCATAGTCTATAGAAACAAAGGAACAAGAAGAAACAAAGTCGACCGAGGTGAACCCACCTAACACTACAACCGAGACTCCCACACCATCTATCAAGGAGGAGAAGAAGGAAGATACAGTGTTAATTGTGAAAGATACTCCAAAAAGTGGAGAAAAAGCTATTGTTATTAGTGAGAAGTCACATCTTGCATAAAAGAAGAAGAAGAAGAAGAAAGAAAAAGGGACGGTCACCATTGATGAGGTCATAATTATACTAGAATGTGACCCAAGAACCCTAAGCCCTGAGGAACTAAGTAGATATGGGGAGCTATGTTCAAGGAAAGTGACACAAGAAAAGTTAAGGCAAGAACAAAAACAAAAAGAAGTGTTACATGATGTGAGGGATATTCTGCAACAGATAGTATCAGAGATAAATATTAATGAGAATACTCCCATCATAGATCAACTTGCTACACTCACCGACAAAATCAATGCCCTTGATACAAATGTAGACAAAAGAATAGAAGAAAGGGTAGAATCAAAGATTGAGGACAAATTGGTAGAAAGGATTAGCACAAAAGTGGCATTGAAAAAGGTAAAATTACCTAAGGTTGTTATCAAGGTAAAATCTATCACCCAGATAATCTGTCAATTTTTTATCAAGCTTTGTACTTCAGACACCTTCACTGTAGCAGTCAGTGAAAAGATAAAAGGTTTAGAAGTAGAAATAAAGTTGAGTACACAAATAGCAATAACCAAACTGAATGGTTTCTTAAATCATATTCACTGAGTTCAGGAACTCTGGTGGTTGATAGTAGATCTAAGAAAACATGAAGAACAAATCATTGATCAGGTCATAGAGTTACAAATAGAACTCACTCCTTACCTAAAATTTTTTGAAACTCATATTGTCAAAGATGAACAACTTGTAGCAACACCAAAGATTTTGGTGTTAGATAATATCTTTGGCATGCATGCACAAGTAATTCTTGAGCATATTTCTCTTACCAACTTGAAAGAGGAGTGGGACAACCTCTTGGAGTCTGTAAAGAAAACCCATCAAAACATTTTTGATAAGATGTAAGTATACATTATTTTTTTGTGTTGGGCATTATTATCAAAAAGGGGGAAAACATGTATATGCCAAATAAGTATACTTTGATATGTATATTACATATTATCGAGAGCATGCACTGAGGGGGAGTACTTTGTACTTAGTAAGTTTTTTGTTGTGGATATGTATATGGTGAAGACATAAGGAATATATAGAAACATTTTTTCTATATACATTTGAAGTTTTGATACTAATGCCAAAGGGGGAGATCATTAATCTCTATTGAGCATTTAAGGTTGTCATTAGTATCAAAGGATATTAAATAGGTCAATAACTAGAAGTAAGATAGAGCAGTCGATAAAGCCTTTACATCGAGCATCATAGAGTTTACCGAGCACTAGTGACACCGACACTAACGAACAGTAAACACCAAGCATTACAGTTTACACTGAGCATTTTATATAGTGTTTATCGATGATCACAAAAAATGGCATAGTAATCTGAAATGGCACATTATTCTATGTAAATGGTTACAACATATCGTAAAATGGTTTACCAAGATCAAGGAACATTTATGGTAAATGATACTCATTAAATGTAATGTTTATCTTATTGTAATAGTTGATCTAGGTTAATTTTGCACCGTAGATCTTAGGGTTATGATTATTTTTGTAACCTAATTTTTGCTCAAGTAGAAAAAATAGAACACTATATATTTTGTATGTTCACATCATTTTAAGAGGTTGGTGAGATGATATATATGAATCACGGAGCACTTAAAGCCATTGTTTAACTTCAAGTCAATTGGTTTACAGAGTAGAACAGAGTACAGAGGATATCAGATTGAGCATAATTAGAGAAGGCCACCATGTAGAAGAGAGCAGTGAATCATCACAGTCAAGGTGATATTTTATGAGCATTTATTGATCTATTTCAGACAATTGAGTTGTCAACTGGCAGATAACTGCCTATTACTTTCTAACAATTGTAATAGTGTTTTTTGATAAAATCTCTTAACATAGTATACTTAATAGTCTTATGTAAATCTCTTAACTGAGAAAACACTTCATTAGTGTTTTCTAAATCCTATAACTAGGTAGATCTAGTTGATCTAATATGTTACTCCTAATAGGGTAAGATCACCATAAGTGATCAAAACTTGTAGCCTTAATAGGCAACCTTTTCTATCTGCAGTAGTGAAGAATTTGTGGGTGTCATCCCCACCATAGTTTTTACCTTCTTAAAAGGGTTTCTGCATCACCAAAATTCTTGTGTTATGTGATTTTCATATTGATTTCATGTTGTTTACTTTCTCAAGTTAACTATATGATTGATTTATGCAATTAGATTCAAGTTATTTTGATCGGTTATCACAGTATACAGTTATAGATCTAAAAGGTTTTTCAAGTAAAATTTTGAAGGCATTGATTCACCCCTCCCCTCTTAGTACCTATCTCTCCTAATTCCAACACATTTCATGCATATTCTCTCTATGGATTTGATCTTCTTCAATTATCTATCAACAAATATCTCTCTTCCTGTGTTCTTGAAATACTTCTCTCCCAAATGATATTTCATAGAAATCTTTCTCCCTTTGACAAAAATTCCAAAAGAAAGTAAAAAGCTCTTTAGTATCCAAATAGTGTTTATGTTGTTAAATCTAGATCAAGTACCTTCATGTACTAATATACAATTCTCTTTTCCAACTTCTACAATCTTCACTTCCTTCACAACCTTAGGAATACTAAAGTGTGAGCTACATGCATCAATATTTTTTATTTTCTAATAGAGTACAGGTTGATCCAACCTCCTTATCACCTTATTGACTGATAGATAGGGAATGGACCCCTAGTCTAGTCCTCAAGTACTTAAAAGTATCCTTCGGTAAGGGTTTAGTAAATATATCTACAAGTTGTTCTTTAGACTTCACAAATTCTAGTATCACTTGCTTTTCTTGTATGTGTTCCCTCAAATAGTGATATTTAATTTGTATGCTCTTTTTCTTTACATGCATCACTAGATTCTTTGAAATATTTATGGCACTTTTATTATCACAATATATAATCACTAGATCAGTGATCTCCTCATTCATTCCTTTCAACAATTATTTTATCCACGCAATATTTGAACAATTAGTAGCAACATCAACATACTTTGCTTCAACAATTGACTGAGAAATACATACTCATTTCTTACTTATCTATACTACAAGTCTTTCCCCCAAAAAGAATACTCCACTGGTAGTACTCTTCTAGTCATCAATATTTCCATTCCCATCTGTATCAGTGTAAACTTGTAGTTCAAAATTGCCTTCCTTCTTGTACCATAACCCATAATGCTTGGTACTCTTTAGATATCTCAAACTTCTTTCAACAAGAGTCATATGTGATTCCTTAGGATTAGAAGAAAATATTTCTACAATCCCAACTACATGTGCTATATCAAGCCTACTATGTACAACATACATAAATTTTCCAATCATTGATCTATATAGTGTTTGATTTACCTCGATTGATTCATCATCTTTTATCAGTTTGCATTCAGTAACCACAGGTATTCCAACTAGTTTTGAATCTTTAATTTGAAATGTCTTCAATACTTCCTTGATTTATTTTGATTGTGTGATGAATATGCCTTCATTTTGTAGTATTTTCAATCTAATAAAATTTAATCTCTTCAAATATTTACATTTAGAATTATTTTCTCATTTCAGCAACAAAAGATTTGCAAATATTATCATGTCCTCCAAATATTATATCATCAACACAAATTTCAAAAATAAGTATATTATCATCAGTTCCATCTTTCAAATATAAATTGTTGTTGTCACTTGTTCTCACAAAGCCAATACTAATACGATAAGCATGTAATCTTTCATACCATTCTCTCGGTGCTTTTTTAAGTCTATATAGTACTTTGTGCAATTTACATACCATGTTCTTTTTATTTTGATAAACAAAACCTTTAAGTTTCTCTATGTAGACTTTTCCTCAAAAATTTCATTCAAAAATGTAGATTTAACATCCATTTGATAAACCTTAAATCCTTTATAAGAAACATATGCAAGTAATATTCTAACTCCCTCAAGTCATTTTACTAGTGCAAAAGTTTCACCATAGTCAATTCCTTCTTGTGCATATCCCTTAAAAACAAGTCTTTCTTTTTTTCTAGTCACTTCACCATTTTCATTCAACTTGTTTCTAAATATCTATTTAGTACCAATCACATTTTTATCACTCAGTCTTGGTACCAATGTCCATGTTTTTTTTTCTCTATTTTCTCAATTTCTTTATTCATGGCCTTAATCCATTCTTCATTCTCAAGTGCATCTTTAACACTTTTAGGCTCAAATTCAAAAACTGAACATTTGTTATTTCTTAACTTACTTTGTGTCATCATGCTAGCTTGTTTGTCTCTAATAATCTAGTTTTGTGGATGGTGTCTTCTCACAAATTTTTCCAACACTTGCTCTCTTCTTTATTCATCAGTCAGTGCAGGCTCAATTTCTTCCTTAGTAACATCTTCCTAGTTCTCAATTTGTATTTCTTGACCCTTGGTAGTATTTTCCTGTCGCTCAATAGACTCAGTCTTTGGCTCATGTAGATAGTCTGGATGCTCAATATATGTAAATCTACTATAGTCTTATGGTTCTTTCCTTCTTTATTCATCATTTTTCTCATAAAACTCATCAAATTTCACATTAGCGCTTTGAATCATTTTGTTAATGTCCTTTTTTCACACATTTGTATGCTTTTCTCTTAGTATAATATCCTAGAAATACCCCTTCATCACCTTTAGAATCAAATTTTCCATTTCTATCATCTTTCATAATGTAACATCTACTTCCAAAATTTTTTAAATAAGTTACATTAGGTGTGTAGCCAAACCATAAATCACAAGGTGTCTTATTTGTATCTTTCTTTAGTTGAACTCAGTTCAAGGTCTATATAGTAGTGCTAACATCTTCTCTCTAGTACATTTGTGCAACATCCTTTTCAATCATCAGTGTTTTGGCACATTCAACTATAGATATATTCATTCCTTCTATAATACCATTCTAGTGTGGTTTCTTCGGTGCAGAAATGTGTCTTTTAATTCCATGATCATTACAAAAGTTAGTGAATTCATCAGAAATAGAATCACCTCCTCTATTAGATCTTAAGGATTTTAAATCTTTTCTAGTTTCCTTTTCAACTTTATCTTTATAGCACTTGAACATTTTGAAAGCTTCAGATTTCTCTTTCAAAAACATAATTGTCATCATCGTAGAGTATTCATCAACAAATAAATTGAGATATTTGTCACCATATTAACTCTAAGTTCTCATAGGACAACATAAGTCCATATGCACCCACTCCAAAATACCTTTAGAAGAATAGTCTTTTCTCTTAAAACTAGATTTAGTCATTTTCCCTTTCTTACATTGATTACACATAACATGGTCAGGTTTAGTTAGACTCATTAAACCTCTAACTCTTCTTTTCTTACTGATCTTAACCATGTTATCAAAATTCACATGACACAATCTCTTATTCCACAACCACATATCTTCATTTCTATCCAACAAATAAGAAGTTTTAGCATTATCAAGATAAAATAGATTACCTTTGGATTGTTCACTAGTATCGACCAACTTTCCAGTTTCATCATAGATCTTCACCTTTCTACCTTAAAATGCAACTCGATGACCTAAATTATTCAATTGTGCTACACTCAATAGATTATAGTTAAGTCCTTTCACCCAATATGCACTCTCACATCTAATTTTATTGTTCAACAAGATAGATCCCATTCCTTTCACTAGACAAGGTGTATCATTTCCCATTTTAATAGATCCTCCATTATTGTGTTCAAGATATTCAAATTTATCTCCATTACCAGTCATATGATGTGTACAACCACTATCAAGAATCTATGTATCATTCTTGCTAACTTTAGATATAAGTGTTATTTCAACATACCTTTCTTCTTCTTCTTAATCTTCTTTCATAGATGTGAATACCACCTCAATGTCTTCATCAGTGTTGGTGTCAGAATCAACATCATCATCTCCAACTAGGCAACAAGACTTCTTGCCTTTATCTTTGTAGTCTCAATTATTTCTCCTATCATACTATCAGTTTCCTCTGTGTTATTGGTTATCTCTTCTATCAGACTTTCTTTCACTAGATCAGTTATTATCTTTATCATCATCTTTCTTGTTAGGACATCTAGCTGCAATATGGCCAATTTCTTTATAGTTAAAACATGCTAAAGGTAACTTTCCTTTATACCTTCCTTTATCTTTCTGAAGTCTCGTAGCCATAAGTACTTCAAGTTCATCAAGTCCATCTTTACTATCACTATGACTTTCATTTCTTATGTTATGTTTACTGCTAGACATAATGATCTTCAAGGATGACATAAATATAGACTCAACACTCAGTACAATATTGTTATCATAGTTATTCAGCTCAAAAGTAGTCAATTTACCGATTAGGCTATCAAGTATAAGAACATTACTTGGTGCAGATCTCATTTCATGAATAGTAGAGATTCTAATAGCATAGACAAGAAACAAGATTTGAAGAATTTTACTCACAACAATGTCTTCATTAATAATACCTCCTACTCCTCAGATAGCATTCACAACCTCCTTGATTCAGTTACTATATTGTGTAATGTTTTCACCTTCTTTCATCTTCATATCATAAAATCCACCTCTAATGCTTTATGCTCTTTCCCTCAGTACATTTTCTTCTCCTCCATGAGCTAGTGCAAGCTTGTTCCACATTTCTTTTGTTGTAGTACATGTTTTGACATCTTCAAATTCTCCATTAGATAGGGCATCAACAATCTCTATCATTGTGATGTTGTGTTCATGTATGTCTCTCATTTGATCAACTATCAAAGGTCCAATAGTCAGTTGTATGTAACCATTGTCTAGGAGTTGTAGAGCGGGTTCTCCAATTCCAAATGTGTGCAACCTCATTTTTCTTTTCCATGTCAAGAAGTTATCTTTGTTCAACTTTGGCACCTCTCTCTTATACATCTTGTGATCTTTATCTCAAGTCCTTCAAACTTTTTTTTCAAGAACACATGCTTTGATACCAATTGTTAGATAAATGATAGAGGGGGTGAATTAGTTAAATCAACTATCCTACAGTCCCAAACTCTCAAGCGTACTTTTTCAAACTTTTTTCAATAAAATAATCAACTCAGTAAGATATTAAAAATAATATTTTTGTTCATTTACCGACTGCCAGTAATTTCCAAAACTTTGTTTATCGATTAATAAAATATGAAATATGTAAAGTATAATAGTAATCCAATCACAACAAATAACACATAACACAAAGATTTAATGTAGAAACCTTGCTAAGGGAAAACCCACCTAGGATTGGTATCCCAAAATATTTCACTATTCTAAAGTGAGCTCGGTTAGGATCCAACCCTATTAAAGGTAAAAAAACACACTATAAGGTGAGACCTTGTTAGAGGATTTATCACTAACAGTTGTCCCTTGACCAGCATTCACTATGGGGTCAACAAGAAAATAATTAACATTCCTTTAATGTCATATTGAATACAAAAAGACTATTAAGTCCACTTGGTTAAGAGATTTAGCTATAACAATGGTTAAAATGATATAGTAGTGATCTGATTGAAATACAACTTAATTTGCAAGTATTCAGATTTATGCTAAGCTCAATATAACTCTTTTGATCAATAATCAATGCACTGCATTATATCCTCTAACTTACTTCACTTGGTGTATAATTCTCTAATGCTAGGTAATACCTACAGTCCATCTTGGTTCTCTTTTTAACCACTTTGATTAGTGGTGCATGAAAAATATCTTCATGTGAATTATCCTACAGTCTTAATTCATCTGGCAGATTCAACAATGAATCTCAAGTCTCTTAAATAGATGTGTAAACCATTTTCTTCTCATCCATTAGATTTTTCCTCTTAATCTCCATCATTCCTTTTTCCTCTTCAAGCTTCCTCAGTAGTTGTATCAATAACATGTTTGAATATCTTCCCTTTGATTATCTCTAAATTTTTTAAGTTATTGATCTTATAACAAACTCTATCTCTTACCTCAAGATCATAAGCATCTTCCATCTCATCAATTTAAGTCAGTTGTTATAAATATTTAATGTTTTCTTCCTTACTTGATTAATATAGAATGTGTTGGTGATAACTAAATCGGTTATTACTATCACTCGGTATACACAAGACTGATTAAGTGTATACAAAAATATTCAATTACTAACCACATTAACTTGTTCAATTCAAATCTCATCTTCATAGTAGAATAATGTAACATGCTCAAGTCAACAACATAATGCCATAGACTCATCAATAAGTTACCGAATGTATACCTTATCCATATCTATCATATTCATCTTGTCCTTATGTAGGTACCTCATTTCTTCACATTTTATTCCTTCTACAGATGTTCAAATGTTTGTAACTATCATGATAAGTATAGTCAAACTAGTTGACATCAATGACAACATATTGACTGATTTAATCATCTTACATATTACTTTAACAGCTTGGTGACCTCCTGAATCTTTATCAAAATATTTAATCAATTGTAGGTTAAGAGTTAGAAGATTGGACATATAGAGAGGGATTTCAGATTAAGGAGACAATTGTTAAACTAGTCACGTAACCGAAAATGATAGAAATCTTGAGCTTTTGGTTCTCAAATTTCAGTCTTTAGTCCACAATGCTCTCTCCATACAAATTCTTCAATAAGGTAACAAAATTTCCTTCCAACTTCTATTATTAACTGTCAATTGTATATCCTTATCATTTCATATCTTACATTATTTCTTTTGAAAATTAGATTCATCATTCAATTGACCGTTATTGAATGCATTCTATTTTTTAACTAATTTCTCTTTGTACTTTATTAAACATTAAGTAAACACTAATGTATGTTTTTCTTTGAAAATTATATTCTTTATTAGTTAGATATGAAAAGTATGTATTTTGTATATTCTATAAGCTCCCTCCTACACTATTCTTCTTTCACAAAACCATCATTGTCATACAATTGACTTTTTAAAGAGAATAATGTCTATCCTAATGTGTTTCCTACAAGACTAAATTATAAATGCAACACATAATATATTGTAATATTGTCCAAAAGTATGACTTATACAAAATATTATGTTATTCAATTTTTCCTTCGTGGCCAAAATTTTTTAAAATCCATTATTTTCTTTATAGGTCTACTCTACG
Organism: Chamaecyparis obtusa; assembly: GCA_027943335.1. NCBI lineage: Eukaryota > Viridiplantae > Streptophyta > Pinopsida > Cupressales > Cupressaceae > Chamaecyparis > Chamaecyparis obtusa. The sequence continues at coordinate 119,466 of BSBK01009033.1, read as the reverse complement.
ACATCAACAAAATAGGTTGATGACCATATCCTTGAAATATATTTTTTCCATTCAATTTGTTTGTCCTCACATAGCTTTATAACAATTATATGAGGTTGTATTACAAAGGGATTGACTTTTTTTAACACAAGTGTAGTGACATAAGCTATTGCAATACACAAATATGAAAAAAATACTCCAACCTACCTTCAACAAGTAATGAGCTATATGTAACGTGAAATAATTTGATAATGTTTTTCTTTTCAAATACTTCTTTCTTCCTCAAATAGTTATTTAATTTTCAATGCTTCTCTACCTCTTGTTAAGTTTCACACCATCATATCATTTAACATGTATAGATTAACAATTCCTTCAATATAAAAACACTCTTAAATAGCCACATGAATTATACAATACTATAATTTTTGGCCCTTTCTATCTTCAACACAAAAACAAGGTGGTTTCCTACAATTTTTACTTCAAATTGAAACTTATTTCTCTATTCAATGTGGCTTTGAAATTTTCAATTCTAATTATTTATTTTCAATGGTCCATTTTTTTTATGTTTCTACTTGCACCACCACATACAAAACCATACAAAGATGAGCAACACTTTTCAATACCTTGGTTTATAGTCACCAACTAGTTGTCCAATTGATGATTAAAATTCTCAATCATTATGATCTATTTAGATGATGTTCATTTTCCTATGCTCATATTAGCTTCCAGTTGGATAGTATTATTTAGTTTGCAATGTAAAAAAATAAGCATTGAAATACATGATGTTTAATAAACCAAAATATTGTTATAACTAATGGTTATCATTGCACAAAAAGATTGACCTAATAATGCCTAATACAATCATGAGACTTATAGAAGATACAAGAGGAGGTTAAGCCACATTATGAACCACCACTATTCTGGAAACAACAAGGAGACCTAAAGCACAATTAGTATTTCTCAATATTGTAATAATCATCCCCTAGCACAAGCGTGGGGTTAAAATCTATGACCAAGCTCTGAAACCACTTGCTACAACTAGCAGTTGTTGTTGCTTCAAAAGATAAACATGTTAATGTATGATACAACCACTAGACTTAGAGAATACATAGGAGGCGATTAATCCATGTCACAAACCACCTCTACACTAGAAACTGTTGGACTACAATTGATTTGGAATCTGATTGAAAGATCTGTGATTACAAGATCACTGAGAAGTTGTTGATTAGATAGGTAATATGATTAAATCAGTATTATGTTATCATTGATGTCAACTAGTTTGATAGGACTTATCTTGTAAGTTACTATACCGAGACATCTAAAGAAAGATGAAAGAGATGAAGAATAAAGAAATATACATGAGGAAAGATGTACAAGATAGATGAGGATAAGGAACACATTGAGTAACTTTTTGATGAGTCTATGACTCGATGATATTGACTTTATTATGTTGCATTCATCTATAATGAAGTATAGAGCTAAAAGACACAAAGTAGTGTTGTCGGTAAATGAAGCATTTCTAGTATACACCAACAAAATGTAGTGTATATCGACCGTAGTATTTACCAAGCAGTGTTCACTGATGCATTCTTTGTTAACCAAGGAGGATAGAATGAATTAAATGATTAGTTTAGCTGATAAGATTGATGAGCTGGCAAGAGTATAACATCAAGGTAATAGATAAAGTTTGTTACACAAATCAACGACTGACAAAATTCAAGGAAGATCTAATGGAGCAAATTGAAACATATTATTGACACAAGTACCAAGAAAGTTTTAAAGTGGCAAAATCTATGAATGTGATTAAGTGGAAAAATTTGATGGTGGAGAAGAAAATGATTTACTCATCTATATAAGAGAACATAATTTCTTTAGTAAAGAGTCAGAAGAAGAAGCTATAGGAATTTTGCGTGAACAATCTTTCATGCATTCTGATCATACTGGTTAGTGAGAACCAAGCTGCAGAACAGTTACCAAGCTACAAAGAGTAATTATCGATGGATAGTAAGTTGATACAGTATTGAATCTAAAGTGAAATATTGATCAGAAGGATTTGTATGGACTAAATATTGATCTGTAATTTGCAATTGAAGTTGTATTAAGGCAGGTCATTTTATTGTTACATATTTAACCATTGTATATAGTTTAAATCTCCTAACTGAGTGGACTCTGAAAGTCTTATGATGTATCATTCATAGAATGAACATTGTTATCCTATCAACCCCATAGTGAATGTTGGTTGGACAATAACTTCTAGTCTAAAATCCTCTAACAAGGTCACACCTAACAGTGTGTTTGTAACCTTTAATAGGGTTGGGTCTTAACCGACCTCACTTAAGAAGAGTGAACAATTTTGGGTTGTTGGTCCCAGGTAGTTTTTCCCTTTACAGGGTTTCCACGTTAAATCTCTTGTGTTATGTGTTGATTGTGATATTTGTTTCTTATCATACTTTGCATGTTACATGTTAGATTTGATCGGTAAACTGTTATAAGTATTAGACTGGTAATTGATAAAAGCACAGATAGTGAGAATTATTATTGCTTATCAACAAGCAGAAATTAAAGAAGATGTTTTGAATTATACATTTTGTTTTGGGACACTGGATAACTGATTCACCCCCCCCTCTCAGTTATTCTAACAATTGGTATCAAAGCATTGGTTGCTTGGAATAGAGTTTTAAGGACTTAAGCATAAAGGTCTCAAGATGTATAAGAGGGAAGTACCGAAACTGATGTTAGAAAGTAAAGATCCCCAAGATAACTGAGAGGGGGGGGGGGGCATGAATCAGTTATTAGATAATTTATCCATTCAATATCTTTAAACAATATAATCAATGTATTGATCAACCATAGAAAGATAATCATACACAATTGCACAATAACACAAGATATGTTGACTAGGGAACCTCTTGAAAAGAGTAAACCCTGGTGGGAATGATGCCCACAAAATGATGCACTAATATGAAAGTTCCTTGTTAGAGGATGGACCCTGTTAGGAGTCTTATGAAATACATTCAGTAATATAAATCCCTGTTAGGATATTTTGAATCCCTGTTAAAAGATTCTAACCCGGTTAAGAGTTTATGGAAGACAGAAGGACCCACTGCCCAAACAGCTTCTAGGCAAGATCTCTGAACCCACTGTCCAAAAGATCTTAGAATTATTCAATAGAATAATATGAAATATATTACCTCCTTCACACTGTGCCAAAACTACACTCTCTACTACACAAGATCACAATTCCAGATCTCTGTACTCACAAGTCTTCCTTCATCACTGAATTAGCTCTTTTCTCCACTTCATGCATATATTCGCATCTCAATCTTCATAGTACACATTACAATAAGTAAAAAATTCCTTCTTATATACCAAACTCAAATAATTACAAATGAGTCGGTCTTCAATTACAAAATAATAAATTCTACACGCTACACACAAAATTCACATAAAACTGTCGGCTTCTAGTTACTGTAACTTTCTCCAAACACATCTCAAAGTTTGCAATGTGAACCACATCATCATTAATGAGTCTCCAACATCCCTTTAACTACACAAAATTAGATTCCATCCTAGCTAAGAGATATCCTCTAATTTCTGAACATCGCTACACAAAAACACTGTCTAAACACTGCTTTCACCAAAATGCTCATAACTCTTACAAATGAATGAATTTATTTTTTCACTATTAACCATAGGTTAATAACACACCAAAGAACATACCATCAACTATGAAAAATCCAATCTACAATAAAACATGTGTGCAAAACAAAACTGTACCTACTTTCCTTCTAATATCCAGAATATCACTGTGTTGACATCAATGACAATCCAAGTCATGAATGCAACAAAAACTGCTATAGAATGACTACCAAAACACTTTGCATTCATTCCTAACAATCTTCCCCATTGGCAATGATGGAAACATAGATGAAAAACATCCAATGTTCCAAAAATATAATACTGCAACATCACTACAAAATATCAAATTAAATCTTGCTTCATTTTCCTATTCAGCTCTCTCATACAATCCACAATGTTTTTCATGTATATCTCTCCCCCATTGACATCAATGATAGAAATTCTATCACTAAGTCAACAACAACTTAATGTCAAAAGACACTTTTTAGAAAAAAAATAAAAATACAATAACAAGAGTCCTCATGACTCAGCTCATAAACTCCCCCATAGAGGAAGTTCCAACATCCAATCTAGAAGAAAGATAGGGCTCATAAACCACTGGATGGATGCAATCATCTGCATCAATTCTCAAAAATAAGTTGGGGCATAACCCCAAGCATACCTCTCAGATACACAAATGTATCCTTAGGTAAAGGCTTTGTAAATATATATGCTATCTACTCCTTTGTACTTATGTACTCCAATCTTACTTCTTTTTTTGCAACTTTCTCTCTTACAACATGATACTTGATCTCAATATGTTTAGTCTTAGAATCTACTTCAACATCTGCTTCATCCAAATAATCTGATTACAATTATTTGCTGCTACAACATATTCTGCTTCTATTGTACTTTGTGAAGTATAATTCTTCTTCTTACTTAGCCAAGAGACCAATTTACCTCCAAGAAAAAAGGCTCCACCACTGGTGCTTTTCTTTTCATCAACACTACCTCCCCAATCTGCATCAGTATAGGCACATAAGGTAAAATCGTCAGAATTCTCATACCATAATCCATAATCCATTGTTCTTTTCAGATATCTCAGTATCCTCTTTACTGCTGCATAATGTGATTCTCTAGGTTCTACTTGAAATCTTGCTACAATCCCCACTGAATGTGCTATATCAGGTCTTATATGTGTCAAGTACTGCAATCCTCCAATCATAGATCTGTACTTTTTCTACTTAACTACTGGTGTCTCATCTTTGCTAGATAACTTATGTCTAGTTACCATAGGTGTTCCAATAGGTTTAGAATCTTCCATTCCAAATATTTTCAATAATTCATTTAAATACTTAGTCTGACTTAAAAATATACCTTCCTTGTTTTGTGTTATCTGTAATCCGAAAAAATATTTCATTTCTCCAATCATGCTCATCTCAAATTCAGTCTTCATTTCATTTGCAAATTTGTCACTAGCTTCATCTTCTCCTCCAAAGATAATATCATCAACAAATATAACTATAACCAACAAACCATTCTCTATTTCTTTTGTGTATAAGTTACTATCTATTGTTCCTTTTATAAATCCCAATTTCAATAAATACTTATCCAATCTTGCATACCAGGTTCTAGGTGCTTGTTTTAATCCATATAAAGCTTTCTTTAACTTACATACCATATCTCCTTCTTGTTTCAAAGGAAAACCTTCAAGTTTCTCAATGTAGACTTCTTCTTCCAATTCACCATTCAAAAATGTTGACTTCACATCCATCTGATACACTCTGAATTTCTTGTAAGTTGGATATGCTAGAAACATTCTCACTGCTTCAAGTCTGGCCACAAGTGCAAAAGTTTCTTCATAGTCAATTCTTTCTTGTTGTGAATATCCTTTACATACCAATCTTGCTTTGTTTCTTATCACTTCTCCTTGTTCATTCATCTTGTTTCTGAATACCCACTTAGTTCCAATCACATTCTTGTCTTCAGGTCTAGGGACCAATTCCCATGTCTTGTTTTTTTCAATCTGCTCTAGTTCTTCTTTCATAGCATTGATCCAATGTTCATCTTCACAAGCTTTATTACTAGTCTTAGGTTCAATTTGAGAAATCAAACATAAATATACCTTATTTTGAGTCAAAACTCCTCTATCTAAACTTCCAATAACTTGCTCAACAGGGTGATGTCTTGAAGTATACCTGTTAGGTGTCATAGTTACTGATCCTGTTTCGATTGTAGATTCTTCTCTGCTTTCTTCTCTATTTTCTTCTTTGTTTTCTTCTCTATTTTCTTCTCTGTCTTCTTCAGTATGACTTTCATTCAGCAAATCACTGATAGTTTCAAAAAATAATTCTGTATTTTCAATGTTAGGTTGAGGTTGTGCTTCTCCATCAGATTCATAATCAAGCATTCTTTCCTGAATTTTAAACTTCTCATCAACTTTTACATTTTCACTTTCAACAATAGTCTTAGTTCTTTTGTTATAACATCTATATGCTTTGCTTTTTAAAGAATATCCAAGAAATATTCCTTCATCACTTCTAGGATCAAACTTTCCTATATCATCATCTCTCTTTATATAACATTTACTTCCAAAAATTCTAAAATACTTAACTGAGGGTGTATGTCCAAACCATAATTCATAAGGTGTCTTATTTGTATTTGCTCTAATTTGTACTCTGTTCATAGTGTATACTGTTGTGTTCACTACTTCTCTCCAAAAAGTTTTAGCCAGGTCATTTTCAAACAACATAGCTCTTGCTACTTCAGTTATTGACTTGTTCCTTCTTTCTACAATACCATTTTGTTCTGGTGTTCTAGGGGCTGAAATTTGTCTCTTAATACCATTCATTTCACAAAAAGTGTTAAACTCTCTAGATGTAAATTCACCACCTCTATCAGATCTTAGACACTTAATATTCATTCTAGATTCATTCTCAATTTTGCTTTTCATGATCTTAAATTTATCAAATGCTTCAGATTTTTCTTTCAAAAATGCAATCCACATCATTCTTGTAAAATCATCAACAAGAATTATAAAATACCTTTCACCATAGAATCCTCTAGTCCTAGTAGGACCACTCAAGTCTGTATGAACAATCTCCAACTTCTTTGTCGATGTGAACTTCTTATTGGGAAATGAACTCCTTTTCTACTTTTCCATCATACATTCTTTGTAAATCATGTTAGTAGGTTTCTTAATTCTAGGTAAATCTCTTACCGCAAGTGTAGTGCTCACCTTCACAATATTATCAAAGTTTATATGACAAAACCTTTTATGCCATAACCAACTGTCATCAATCCTAGTTATCAAACATGTCATATTAGTAGGATTCAACTGAAATACATTACCTCTGGTTCTGGATCCATTTCCAATCAGATTTCCATCTTTATCTTTTATCACACAAGCTTTCTCAGAAAACCAAACTTGATAACCCTTATCAGCCAATTGTCCAACGCTTAGTAGATTATGTCTTAGTCCATCAACAAAGTAAACATCATCAGTGTTAGTCTTTCCATCAAGAGTAATAGATCCTATACCCTTAATCAAACAAGGTGCATTGTTACCAACCCTAAAAATTTCTCCATCATAATTATCTAACTTAAAAAACTTTCTTTTATCTCCAGTCATATGATGTGAACAACCACTGTCTATAATCCAATCAGATTTCTTTTCAACTTGTGAAACTAATGCTTTTTCTTCCCTTTTATCAGATTCAAATTTTTTTTCTTTAATTGCTACAAATCCTATTTCCTCAAAGTTATCATTATCATTGTCACTTAAATGTTTTTCAATTCCTTCTTCAAAATCTTCATCATTTGCATAATAACATTCTTTAGATCTCCTAGGTTTAAAGTTGCTTCTATACTTCTTAACTCTTTTAGGACATTTAGATACAAAATGACCATATTCTTGACAAGTCCAACATTTAAAGATTTTCTTACCATCTGGTTCTCTTTTTACAAGTAATGCAATACCTTCTTCAATCTTCTTATCTTCCTCAGATCTGCTACTACTGGCATAATCTCCATTCACACTAGTACTTCTTGTAGGTCTAATGCTAAGAGCACTGAATGTTGTTTCCATTCTAGGTAGCTCTCCTGATAATCTCAAGTTCATCTCTGTTGTTTCTAATCTTCCAAGAAGATTCTCTCTTGAAAAGTTTGATGTACAAGGTATCACTTGTTCAATCATCTGCGTTGTCTGCTTGAATACTGGTGTCAAAGTTCTCAGAATTTTCCATATCACTTCATTCTCTATCTTATCACCTCCACAAGACTTTATTCCTGTCACAATCTCAGACATCCTACCAATATAACTTCTAATAGATTCATCTTCCATCATTATGATATCTTCAAATGCACAAATCCAATTATGTAATCTAGCCTTCTTTGTATGTTCATCACCTTCAAAAGTAGAATGTAAAGCTTTCCAAATTGCATGAGATGTTTTCAAACATCTTACTTGACTATATTCATTCTCCAGTAGTGCTGATAAAAGTGCTTCTCTTGCAAGTATGTTACACATGAATAGATCTAGTTCATCTTTAGTTCCTACCTCTAGATTGTCTTCCTTAATGATAGTCTTCTCATTCTTTGTAATCAACCAATAATTTGGTCCTAAACACAATAGATGTGTCTTCATCTTTTCTTTCTAGCTATAAAAATTTACTCCATCAAACTTAGGGCTTTCTTTTCTGAAATTCGCCATGGATCTCCTTAAGTTTTTAAACTTTTCTTTCAAGGACCTGCTACTCCGATACCAATTGTTAGAAAGTAAAGATCCCCAAGATAACTAAGAGGGGGGGGGGGGTGAATCAATTATCAGATAATTTATCCATTCAACAGCTTTAAACAATATAATCAATGTACTAATCAACCATAGAAATATAATCATACACAATTGCACAATAACACAAGATATGTTGACTAGGGAACCTCTTGAAAAGAGTAAACCCCGGTGGGAATGATGCCCACAAAATGATGCACTAATATGAAAGTTCCTTGTTAGAGGATGGACCCTATTAGGAGTCTTATGAAATACATTCAGTACATATAAATCCCTGTTAGGAGATTTTGAATCCTTGTTAAAAGATTCTAACCCGGTTAAGAGTTTATGGAAGACAGAAGGACCCACTGCCCAAACAGCTTCAAGGCAAGATCTCTGAACCCACTGTCCAAAAGATCTTATAATTATTCAATAAAATAATATGAAATATATTACCTCCTTCACACTATGCCAAAACTACACTCTCTGCTACACAAGATCACAATTCCAGATCTCTGTACTCACAAGTCTTCCTTCATCACTGAGTTAGCTCTTTTCTTCACTTCATGCATATATTCACATCTCACTCTTCATAGTACACATTACAATAAGGAAAAAATTCCTTCTTATATACCAAACTCAAATAATTACAAATGAGTCGGTCCTCAATTACAAAATAATAAATTCTACATGCTACACACAGAATTCACATAAAACTGTCAGCTTCCAGTTACTGTAACTTTCTCCAAACATATCCTTGAAGTTTGTGCTATAAACCAAATCATCATTAATGAGTCTTCAACATCCCTTTAACTGTGCAAAATCAAATTCCATCCCAGCTAAGAGATATCCTCCAATTTTTGAACATCGCTACACAGAAACACTATCTAAACACTGCTTTCACCAAAATGCTCATAACTCTTACAAATGAATGAATTTCTTTTTGCACTATTAACCATAGGTTAATAACACACCAAAGAACATACCATCAACTATGAAAAATCCAATATACAATAAAACATGTGTGCAAAACAAAATTGTACCTTCTTTCCTGCTAATATCTAGAATATCACTGTGTTGACATCAATGAAAATCCAAGTCATGAATGAAACAACAACTGCTACAGAATGACTACCAAAACACTTTGCATTCATTCCTAACAACTAAACAAAGAGAACAAAGTAGAATGAAGCTACACATATCTGGAATTGGGAACTCAGCACTAGATCTGATGGAAAATGGCTACATACAACTGCCCACTAGTCCCCTAACTGTTGATCAACTGAAGGATAAGCATGAACACAATGTTACTATGATGGAACTTGCTGCTACCTATACCGATGCTAAATTTGAAGGTATCAAGACATGCACAACTACCAAAGGAATGTGGGATAAATTAACATAAATCTACAGTGGAGATCTGAATGTCAAAAGAGCCCAGGCTGAAAGTCTAAGAGGTAGATTTGATGATATGACAATGAAAGAAGGTGAGAATACTGTCCAATATTCAAATAGACTCAAAGATGTGGTACATGCTATTAGAGCATCTGATGGAGTAATTGATGATGAAACAGTGATAAGAAAGATTCTTAGAACTTTTCTACCAGTTTATGCAATCAGAATTTCTGCAATTCATGAAATAAGAGCTACATCCAACCTTACTCTTGACACTCTGATTGGTAAAATTACAACCTTTGAATTAAACAACTTTGATAACAGTGTTGTTCCTTCTATGTAATATGCTTTCATGTCTTCTCTGAAGATTGGAAAGTCTAGCATGAATGGTAAGAATTGTGATAGTGATGACAATACCAATGATGAACTTGATGAGCTTGAAGCACTTTTGGCTTGAAGATTTCCCAAAGGAAATGGAAGCTATAGAGGCAAGCTACCTTTGGCATGCTTTAATTGTAAAGAAGTTGGTCACATCACTGCTAGATGTCCACTGAAGAAAGATGATGATAGATCCAAAGACCGATCTGAAGGAAGCTATGGGAGAAGAGTCAACAGAGGTTACTGACACAAAAACAGAGACAACTGAGATGAAAAAGGAAAAAAGGTATGTTATATAGCTGAAGATATTGAAACTAAATCTGATTTCGATGATGATATAGAATTTGTATTTGTTGCTATGAAAGATGACTTAGAAGAGGAAGAGAAACCTGAAGAGACAACACTGATCTCTAAAGTAAGCATAAATGATACATGGATCATAGACAGTGGCTGTACACATCATATGACCATTGATGTAGAGAAGTTTGATCATCTTGTTGAATATAATGGAGGATTTGTGAGAATGGGAAATGATGCACCTTGTATGGTAAGAGGTAAAGGTTCACTGATGATCAATGACAGACTACAATGTGAAAATGCATACTAGGTAGATGGACTAAACTATAATCTTAATAGTGTGGCTTAGTTGAACAACTCAAGCCACCGACTGGCTTTTGAGAGCAAAAAGGTGAAGATTTATGATGATGGAGGAAGACTTGTTGGAACTGGTACACAATCTAGAGGTAATCTATTCTATCTTGATATGGATCAGTCTTCTTTTTTGCTAATAAAGGATGAAGATGCTAGGTTGTGGTACTAAAGGTTATGCCATGTGAACTTTGACAACATGATCAAGATTAGTAGAAAGAAAAGAGTTAGAGGATTGCCTAACCTAACAAAACCTGATCATGCCATGTGCCATGAATGTCAAAGAGGTAAGATGACTAAGTCTAGTTTTAAAAGAAAAGACTATTCAACAAAGAGGATACTTGAGTTGGTTCATACCGACCTATGTGGTCCTATGAGAACTCAGAGCTATTCTGGTGATAGATATTTTATTCTTTTTGTTGATGATTATACTAGATTGATGACTATTATGTTCCTGAAAGAGAAATCTAAAGCTTTCAAAATGTTTAAGTGGTATAAAGCTAAGGTAGAGAAAGAAATCGGTAAGGAAATAAAATGTTTAAGATCTGATAGAGGAGGTGACTTTATCTCTAATGAATTTACTAACTTTTGTAATGAGCATGGAATCAAAAGGCAAGTATCTGCACCAAGGACACCTCAAAAAAATGCCATTACTAAAAGAAGGAATAGGTCTATAATTGACTATGCTAAAACATTAATGATACAGAAAAAATGTTGGTCAGACACATTGGAGGGAAGCTGTCAACACAGTTGTATATGTTCTTAACCGAGTACAATTGAAGAAGGACTCCAACCAAACACCTTATGAACTATGGTTTGGACACAAACCTACTGTAATTTATTTCATAATTTTTGGAAATAAATGCTTTATCTTGAAAGATGAAAGAAATGGGAAGTTTGATTCTAAAGAAGATGAAGGGATATTTCTGGGATATTCCACTATAAGTAAAGCATACAAATGTTTAAATAAGGTTACAAATAAGATTGTTGAAAGTACTAATGTTCATGTTGATGATTTTGATGATAAGTACATAGAGGAAAGTACAAAGGAACTAGAAGACAATGGTAGATTCACTTATATTGAATATCTAGAGTATCTACTAACACCATAAGCAATGTCAACCACTCAGCAGGGAAACAATGCAGTACAATAGGCACCACAAACCGATGAACATGAAGAAGCTACTGAGAAAATAAATGACCCTAAATAGGATGAACAAGAAAGGAGAAATCAAGTTTTGGCTAGTTTTTTCAGAAGACACCATCTTGAAACACAAATCATTGGAGACAGACATGTTGGAATGCAAACCAGAAGCAAAACAAGACAAGGTACCTGTCTAATTTGTGAATTTGAACCTAAAACTATGAAAGTTGCATTAGAGAATGAAGAATGGGTTAATGCAATGAAAGAGGAAATATAAAAAATAGAAAAGAACAAAACTTGGTCCTTAGTACCCTGACCAAAAGATAAGAATGTTATCGGTACTAAGTGGATATACAGGAATAAACTATATGAAAATGGTGAAGTCATAAGAAATAAAGCTAGATTGGTATGCAAGGGATATGCACAGGAAGAAGGCATTGACTATGGTGAAACATTTGCACCTATTGCTAAATTAGGAGTTAGAATGCTACTTGCATATTCTATACATAAGAAATTCAAAGTCTATCAAATGGATGTGAAGTCAGCATTTTTGAATGGTATTCTTAAAGAGGAGGTCTACATTGAACAACATGAAGGATTTGTTGATCCTGACAATAAAGACATGGTATGTAGATTACATAAAGCTTTATAGGGTCTAAAGTAAGCACTAAGAGAATGATATGAAAGACTGGATACTCATTTGTTAAGTATTGGATTTGTTAGAACAAGTGAAAACAACAATCTGTATGTGAAAGGTGATATTGATGATACTATTATCATTGCTGAAATATTTGTTGATGATATTATCTTTGGAGGCTCAGATCTTATCTGCAAGGCATTTACTAATGAAATGCAAAAGGAATTTTAAATGTCTATGTTTGGAGAGATTAAGTTCTTTCTTGGACTACAAGTGATTCAACAGAGTGATGGCATATTCATCACACAATCTAAATACATAAAGGAAGTACTGAAGACATTTTGCATGGAAGATGCAAAACCTATAGGAACACTGATGGCTACTAGATGCAAATTGACAAAGGAGGATGAAACTACTGAGGTAAATCATACACTTTATCGATCCATGATTGGTAAGTTAATGTACATAGTTTACAGTAGACTAGATATAGCACATGTTGTGGGTATAGTTGCAAGATTTTTTGATAATCCTAGAGAATCACACATGATAGATACAAAAAGGATCTTAAGATACTTAAAGAAAATAGAGAATTATGGATTATGGTATCCTAAGGAAGGGAAGTTTGAATTGAAAGTTTACACCAATGTTGATTGGGCTAGAAATGTGGATGATAGAAAAAGCACCACCAGAGGAGAATTTTTCTTTGGTGAAAGACTTGTAACCTAGACAAGTAAAAAGTAGGCTTGTATTTCTCAATCTATAGATGAAGTAGAATATGTTGCTACTGCTACTAACTATTCAAACATTGCATATATCAAACAAGTGTTGGAAGGAATGAATGAGGTAATCACTGACCCGGTGATTATATATTGTGACAACACTAGTATTATTAATATTTCAAAGAATCCTATGATGCACTCTAAGACAAAGCATATATCTATTAAGTATCATTACTTAAGAGAACAAGTGCAAGAGAAGAAAGTAAAGCTAGAATTTGTTACATCTAAAGAACAACTTGCTGATATTTTTACAAAGCCTCTACCGAAGGACACATTTGAATACTTGAGGACTAGGCTTGGGGTCCGTCCCCTATCTATTGGTCACTAAGGTGATCTAGATGTTGCATCAGCCTACTTTTATCAGAAGATCATTTATGTTGATGCAACATAGTTCACACTTTGAATCATGTTCAAGGTTTTTATTAAGTTTGAGCACTTGAACTGATGAGATATCAGTATACAAAGATACAAAGGAAGTACCAGACACCACAAAGAGTTACTTGGCTACTATAAAGCTGATTGTTTATTTGTATCTTTGGCATTATTGTCAAAGGGAGAGATGAACAATATGAAAGGAATGTACAACAATGAAAGGGAGAGATGAACAATATGAAAGAGGTTGAAAGGTTTGAAAAAGGAAACAAGCACCGAAAAGAACTATCTAAGGGAGAGACAATCTAAATGGAACAGAAGAACTGAAAAGATTACAACTACAGAATGGTAAAGTTGTATTACTTAATGCTGGTTCAGTGAGAGTTATTATTGCCTATTGGTGAGAAAAAATTAAAGAAGATGTTTTGAATTATACATTTTGTTTTGGGACACTGGATAACTAATTCACCCCCCTCTCAGTTATTCTAACAATTGGTATTAGATAGGTAATATGATTAAATCAGTATTATGTTGTCATTGATGTCAACTAGTTTGACAACACTTATCTTGTAAGTTACTATACTAAGACATCTAAAGAAAGGTGAAAGAGATGAAGAACAGAGAAATATACATGAGGAAAGATGTACAAGAAAGATGAGGATAAGGAACACATTGCGTAAATTTTTGATGAGTCTATGACTTGATGATATTGACTTTATTATGTTGCATTTATCTATAATGAAGTATAGAGCTAAAAGACACAAAGCAATGTTTTTGGTAAATGAAGCATTTCTAGTATACACTGATGGAGTGTAGTGTATACCAACCATATTATTAACTAAGAAATGTTCACTAATGCATTCTTTGTTAATTGAGGAGGACAAAATGAATTAAATGATTAGTTTAGCCAATAAGATTGATGAGTTGGCAAGAGTATAACATCAACGTAACAGATAAAGTTTGTTACGTAGATCAATGACTGACAAAATTCAAGGAAGATCTAACGGAGCAAATTGAAACATATTATTGACACAAGTACCGAGAAATTTTTAAAGTAGTAAAATCCATGAATCTGATTAAGTGGCAAAATCTGATGGTGGAGAAGAAAATGATTTACTGATCTATATAAGAGAACAAAATTTCTTTAGTAAAGAGCTGGAAGAAGAAGAAGCTACAAGAATTTTGTGTGAACAAGCTTTCATGCATTCTGATCATACAGGTTATTGAGAACCGAGCTGTAGAATAGTTACCAAGCTACAAAGAGTAATTACTGACAGATAGTAAGTTGATACAGTATTGAATCTAAAGTGAAATATTGATCAGAAGGATTTGTATGGACTAAATATTGATCTGTAATCTACAATTGAAGTTGTATTAAGGCAGGTCATTTTACTGTTACATATTTAACCATTGTATATAGTCTAAATCTCTTAACCAAGTGGACTCTGAAAGTCTTATGATGTATCATTCACAAAATGAACATTGTTATCCTATCAACCCCATAGTGAATGCTAGTTGGATGATAAATTCTAGTCTAAAATCCTCTTACAAGGTCACACCTAACAGTGTGTTTGTAACCTTTAATAGGGTTAGGTCTTAACGGACCTCACTTCAAAAGAGTGAACAATTTTGGGTTTTTGGTCCCAGGTGGTTTTTCCCTTTACAAGGTTTCCATGTTAAATCTCTTGTGTTATGTGTTGATTTTGATATTTGTTTGTTATCATACTTTGCATGTTACATGTTAGATTTGATCGGTAAACTATTATAAGTATTAGACTAGTAATTAGTAAAAGCACAGATAGTGAGAGTTATTATTGCTTACCAATGAGCAGAAATTAAAGAAGATGTTTTGAATTATACATTTTGTTTTGGGACACTGGATAACTGATTCACCCCCCCTCTCAGTTATTCTAACAGAAACACCAAGGAGACAAATGATGCAGTCAGTCTTTCTCACCATTGTAACAAATATCTATGTAATTTTGATGCAGGAGCATCCTGGGTGTAAGAGAAATCTTGCATCACCCAAAAAATATTTCTATTTTTGAATTCAATAAGGGCTATCTTGTGTAGGGCTGCTATTTATGAAAACTCGCTAGTTTTAGTAAGTTGGTCATATGATCTCGGAATGTTCTGATTTCACATGTGGAGGTTCATCTCAGTCTTATCAACTTGCTAGCAAAGTTTCATGGCTAGATTAGGTCTAGTTTTGAAGATATTGAAGATTTTCGGTACTGGCAACAAGGTACAGAAACTATGAACTCAATTTTGAAGGCTTTAGAGGCCCTAGATGAGGTCACAAATTTGGGTGATGGGTGCTTGCACAGGTCAAGCCTGTAGAGTACTTCGTGGCATTTCTAAAATGGGGTTATAATAGTCAACCGAGTCAACTAGTGATGACTTATGGTCTCTGGAAGTCGGGTCACCTAAAATGGCAAAAAATAATTTTCCTTCTAAATTTTTGTTTGGGTTTCAAAAGTTATTTTGAGCTGAATTTGATGTAATAAATTATAAAATAAAATAATTCTAAGTTTGGTTGGCCCTAAGGGCTAAATTTTTGGAACCTTCTCGGGCGGTGGAAATTGCCTATATAAAGAAGGCTCGTAGTGTTATCTAGGGTAGTTCTAGGTAGTAGATCTGGGTATTGATTTGAGGCTTTGTCCTATAGAATATTGTAAGGGAAATGCCCATGTGGCTTTGCATATTGTAATTCTGAAAGTTTGTAATTCCACATTTGTGGAGATAATAAGAAGCCAATTTTCTGTTCTTGCATATGGTTGTTGTTGTTTCTCTATTTTTGTTGTGTTTGTGGTATTAAGGGGAGCACCCTTCATCAAGTGGTATTAGAGTAGGAGTTCTTGAGTGTGTAAACAGATCGCCGATTGTGAGGAAGTTTGCACCAGGATCATGGGTTAGGATTTCTGTGTAAATAGATCACCGACTGTGAGGCAGTTTGCACCAGGACGGTGGTTAGGGTTTCAGCCCACATCACAAAAATGCCTCCATGAAGGGAATGTGGTGGAAGAGCTAGTGTTGTAACACCTAAGGTTAGAGAACTCTAGAGACAAGTGCAAGCATTGCAAGAGGAGATTCGTAGAGGCATGAATCTTAATGTCAAAGATGAAAGTGAGGATGAAGCCGAAGAAGAAGATCAAGAAAGAGAAGTCAAAGTTGTGAACCAAGAGGAAGAAAGACTTTTTCAAGCCATTTCCAAGATCAGAAAAATACCTAAGATTGAGGTTCCTATATTTTTAAGAAATCTTAACCCAAAAGAGTTGATTGATTGGATCAATGAATGTGAAGAATATTTTGAGTATGAAGATATTGAGGATCCTGATAGGGTCAAATTCATGAAGGCCAGACTGAAAGGTCATGGAAAGATCTGGTGGCAAGAGATTCAATTGGAGTGAAATAGAAGAGGGAAAGATAAAATCACAAGATGGGATCAGATGGTGGATAAATTGAAGTACAGTTCATCCCTATTGATTATGAGCTTGACCTACTGAAGAAAATGCAAAGTTTGAAGCAAGCGGGATGATCTGTTCAGGATTATACAGAGGAGTTCTATCGAATCCTCATTAGAATAGGCCATGCGGAAGCTAATAAGGAGAAAGTTTCTCATTACCTTAATGGGTTGAGGCCTAGCATTTAGGAGGAGCTGAATCTGGTTTGAATGAATAGTATTGAAGAGGCATACCAATTTGCTCTAAAAGTAGAGGAAAAGTTGAACAAGAAGTTTGAGAGCAAAAAAAATGGAAGAGGTCACGATGGACGATCTGGTGGATGGTCATATGGAGGCCAAAATGAAGATCTGAAAAAGAAGGATGAGACCAGTAGCAATCAAAATTAGAGAGGAAACAACTTCAATCATTTCCAAGATTAGAACAATAGAGATCAGAGAGGAAGAGGAAGAGGACAAGGTTCAAGAAGAGGAGGCTTCCATGGAACATGTTTTCACTATGGAGAAGAAGGTCATAGGGAATTTGAATGTCCTCAACACCAAGGAAGGATAGATAGGAGGAATGAAGGCTAGGATAGAGTTGCACATGTAGATGAAGATGCCAGATCATCAAATTCAAAAGATGCTGAGAGAGGAGAAATGCTGATTAACAGAAGAGTCCTGCTGAGTAGTGAGAATGAACCTAAACAAAGGAGGAGCCTATTTTGCACTAGATGCAAGTGTGAGGGTAAATTTTGTGATGTGATTATCGATAGTGGAAGCACTAACAATTTGGTGTCAGAAGAGATGGTGAAAAAGTTGAAGCTCAAGAGAGAGAAACACCCACATCCATATCAGATTGCCTAGGTGCAGGATGACCACAAGGTCATGGTCAGCGAACAGTGCCTAGTAAACTTCAAGATCAGTGGGTACCAAGATGAGCTACTATGTGATATCATATCTATGGATGCATTTCATATGTTGTTAAGTAGACCATGGTAGTTTGACAGATGTGCTGTACATAATGGTTGTGCGAATACCTATTCCCTGACAAAGGATGGAGTGCGACATAAGCTAAAGCCATTGAAGGAGACTAAAAAAAAGGTATGTGGTAATGCAAGAATAACATTTGTTGATGGAAGAAAATTCCTAGATGGTATGAGGCATGAGCATGTGTGTTTTTCTTTAATTCCAAAAGCTGGTAAAGAAGAAGTAGAGGATGTACTTGTAGAGGTTGCAGATTTGTTGAATGAGTTTCAGGATATTGTATCTAATAATGTACCTGATGGATTACCACCAGTAAGGAAGATCAGTCATCAGATGGATTTGATTCCAAGAGTGAGTTTTCCAAACAAGGCAGCACACAGAATGACACTAGTAAAAAGTGAAGAGTTGAATAGATAAGTACATAAGTTATTGTAGAAGGGGTTAATTTGAGAGAGCCTGAGTCACTGTGATGTACTAGTGGTATTAGAATTAAGAAGAATGGAGAATGAAGGATGTGTAAAAATTCCAAAGCAATAAACAAGATCACAATCAAGTATAGGTTTCCATTGCCATGAATGGATGATATTATGGATTGTTTGAGTGGAGCTGTGTATTTCTCAAAGATAGATCTGAAGAGTGGATATCACCAGATTCAAATCAGAGAAGGAGATGAATGGAAGACTACCTTCAAGATAAAGGAAGGACTATATGAGTGGTTAGTCATTCCTTTTGGGCTAACCAATGCATTGAGCACTTTCATGCAGCTCATGAACGAGGTTCTGAAAGATTTTTTGGGTAAGTTTGTCATTGTGTACCTAGATGATATTTTGATCTTTAGTAAGACATTGGAAGAGCATATGATGCATATTCGTATGGTGTTTGAGAAGTTGAGAGATGAGAAATTATTGATTAATTTGAAGAAGTGTAGTTTTGTGAAGAAAGAGTTAGTGTATTTGGGATTTGTAGTTTCAGCAGAAGGTCTAAAAATGGACCCAAAGAAAGTACAGGCTATCCTTGACTGGCCTACTCCAAGGAGTGCTATCGAGGTAAGATCTTTTCATGGTCTAGCTAGTTTTTACAGAAAGTTTATCAAAAATTTTAGTAGTATTTGTGGTCCCTTGATTGAAACAATGAGATGGGATAGAATAGAGTTTAAGTGGACTAATGGGGCAGAAAAGAGTTTTCAATTGTTGAAACAAAAAGTTACAGAACAACCTATTTTAGCACTTCTAGATTTTAATAAGGTGTTTCAAGTAGACTATGATGCTAGTGGTACTACAATAGGAGCTGTTATGAGCCAAGAAGGTAAATCTATTGCTTACTTCAGTGAGAAGTTAAATGATGCCAAGAGAAAATATTCTGTTTATGATCAAGAATTTTATGCTATAGTTCAGGCATTAAAAAAGTGGAGACATTATCTGCTTCCTAAGGAGTTTGTTTTGTATACTGAGCATCAAGCCTTGCAATATTTGAATAGTCAAGGAAAGTTAAATCAAAGGCATTTGAAATGGGTTGAGTTTTTGCAGAGTTATACATTTATTTTGAAACACAGAAGTGGAAAGTCTAACAGGGTTGCAGATGCTCTTAGCAGAAGGCAACTATTGCTGATAGAGATGTAGATTGAGTTGGTTGGGTTCAAGGAACTCAAGAATTTGTATCTAGAGGATCCTAATTTTGGTGAAGCTTGGAAAGCTTGCAAAGAGCCTGTTACTCTAGACAGGATGAAATGGTTGGATTTTATCATCCAGGATGATATGCTATTTAGAGGGAGTTAGTTGTGCATTTTGCAAAGTTCTATGAGGGAGAATCTCATCAAGGAGAAGCATAGCAGAGGATTGGCTTGACATTTTGGTCGAGATAAAACCCTTGCTTTGGTTAGTGAAAATTATTATTGGCCATAGTTGTAGCAAGATATCAAGAAGTTTGTACAAAGTTGCAGAGTATGTCAGATGGCGAAGGGAGTGAAGCAGAATACAAGGTTGTATCAGCCATTACTTGTACCAGAGAAGCCTTGGGAGGATATCAATATGGACTTTGTTCTTGGTTTACCAAGGACACAGCGGGGACATGATTCAATTTTTGTTGTAGTTGATAGATTTTTTAAGATGGCACATTTTATTCCCTGCAAGAAGACTAATGATGTTGCTCATGTAGCAGAATTGTTTTTTAGAGAAGTGGTGAGACTACATGGTTTTCCAAAGACCATAGTTTTAGATCGAGATACTAAGTTTGCTGGGTATTTTTGGCAAACATTATGGAAAAAGTTGAAGATAGATTTGAAGTTTAGTTCATCACATCATCCATAGACTAATGGATAGATAGAGGTGGTTAATAGGAGTTTGGGGAATTTGCTGAGATGTTTGGTTGGAGATAAGCCAATAGGATGGGATTTGATTTTACCACAGGATGAATTTTCATATAATAATTCTATCAACAAGAGCACTGGTAAATCACCATTCCAAATTGTATATGGAAGTAGTTCAAGAAATGCATCTGAATTGAGAAAGATAGATAAAGGAGAAATAAGTAGTGCTGAAGCTAAGGATTTTGTAGAACATTTGAAGAAGATCCATGGGGAGGTGAGGAAGCACATTACCAAGAGGAATGCATACTATATGGATAAGGCAGATGAGAAAAAGAGGCATAAGGAATTTCAGGTTGGGGATGAAGTCATGGTTCATTTGCGGAAGGAGCTGTTTCTAGTTGGTACATATAACAAGCTGAAAATGAAGAAGTTTGGGCCATGTAAGATACTGAAGAAGCATGATTCAGGAAATGCATATGAGGTAGAATTTCATAGTGAGCTGAATATTTCACCAGTGTTTAACATTTCAGATTTGATAGAGTATCATGAAGGAAGTATTGAAGATGAGATCACAGAGGCACAGTGGAGTATTCCAGCAAGTAGTTCAGATACCAAAGGGATTGAAGACATACTGGATAGTCGTGTTGGTAGAAGCATAAGGAGCAGGACATATGAAGAATATCTGGTCAAGTGGAAAGGATGACCTGTTGAAGATTCATCATGGTTGACAAAGGAGGAGGTTAACCATCTTGGTTTTCCTCTGCACACCTGAGTCATGATAGGGTCACTTCTCAAATTACCCTGGGTGTCTGATGCAGGAGCATCCTGGGTGTAAGAGCAATCTTGCATCACCCAAAAATATTTCTATTTTTGAATTCAATAAGGGCTATCTTGTGTAGGGCTGCTATTTATGGAAACTCTCTATTGTTAGTAAGTTGGTCATATGATCTCAAAATGTTCTGATTTCACATGTGGAGGTTCATCTCAGTTGTATCAACATGCTAGAAAAGTTTCATGGCTAGATCAAGTCTAGTTTTGAAGACATTGAAGATTTTCGGTATTGGCAGCAGGGTACAAAAACTTTGAACTCAGTTTTGAAGGCTTTAGAGGCCCCAGATGAGGTCAAAAATTTGGGTGACAGATGCTTGCATGAGTCAATCCTATAGAGCACTTCATGGCATTTCTAAAATGGGGTTATAATAGTCAATCGCGTCAACTGGTGATGACTTATGGTCTCCGAAAGTCGGGTCACCTGAAATAGTGGAAAATAATTTTCCTTCAAAATTTTTGTTCGGGTTTCAAAAGTTATTGTGAGCTGACTTTGATGTAATAAATTGTAAAATAAAATAATTCTAAGTTTGGTCGGCCCTAAGGGCTAAATTTATGGAACCTTCTCAGGTGGTGGAAATTGCCTATATAAAGAAGGCCCGTAGTGTTGTCTGGGGCAATTCTAGGTAGTAGATCATGGTATTGATTTGAGGCTTTTTCCTATAGAATATTGTAAGGGAAATGCCCATGTGGCTTTGCATATTGTAATTCTAAAAGTTTGTAATTCTACATTTGTGGAGATAATAAGAAGCCAATTTTATGTTCTTGCATATGGTTGTTGTTGTTTCTCTATTTTTGTTATGTGTTTATACTATTAAGGGGAGCACCCTTCATCAAATTTACATAGAAATAGTTTGATGGAATAATTTTCCTACTTGAATTTGGTGTCAATTACCAACCCATTTTTTGGTATTCATTGTTATTTTTTTCTCATTTTATAAGATTTTTCTTGTGCAATGGCTTGGATTTCCTAAATATTAGTCAACTTTCAAAACATATAAATATATCCTTCATATGCCTCTTCCACTTAAAAATACATATATATTTTTAAAACTAGACATGTCAATAAAAATATTTATATTCCCAATTTTTTTTATCTATGAATAAATTTAATAATAAATTAATACTTACACACAAATTTTCTATAGCTTATATTAATCAAACTATCACTTAATACCTTTAATAAGATAATTTCATTTCACATAAAGGCAACCTCAACATACCAAAAACAATTATGTTATTTCAAAAATATATAGCTAATTTTAGTGCATCAAGAATCATGCAGCCATTTTTAGTTATCTCTTAACTAAGATTATAGATAATAACATTAAATAAATACTTTTAAACCATTACAAAGTATGATTTTTTTTGGTCAAAATTGACAACAAAGAAATATTTTTCACATTTTAATAATGACACCACACAAATTCATTTACAAATAATTTCTAGTTTCTCTCACTTTGTATTACATACCATCAAATATATCTCTAGAAAACCTTCATAACAAAATAAATGGTTTTAATTGAAGCTTGTCATCACTTTCTATACTCTTTTTCTCATTATTACATACATCCTAATTAACATGACTAAATACTTTTAAAAACATAAATTTATTTCACATACAAGAGACTACTATGTATTACAAAAAAATTACTATCTTCCATTTTGTATTACATAACATTATATTCATATCACTAAATAGCTCTCATAATGTATTAAAAAATATTTCAATTAAACATTACCAACACATTTAATTAAACCATCCTATTTTATTCAACATATCATACTATTTTTTCTACTACCACTAATGCATTTCCCTTATAATTCTCAAAATACTTCGTAAAGATCATACATTTCATGCATTAAAAACAAGAAATTTATATAAATAATCTATATGAAAAAGCTATTACATGTCTCCAGAATTATTTATCTTTTTTTAAGAAAAAATCTACCTAGGGTTAGCTACCATTATATTGATTCAAAGGAAATATTACATATCATCTATAAAGAGAGAACACTAGTGTCTTGATAGCTTCAATGACCTCTTGTGATCTCTGGATCTTCTAAGGGTAAAAAAAATTTCATTTAGAGACATCATGTCCACTACCAATATTGTGGAGGATATTGGATTCAACTTCTTAAGTTCATACATAGCTCCCTAAATTGAGTCTTCACCATCTAGTTAATCGCATTCTCCATTTCTTTCTAATTTCTTGTCAACCTTGTAATATTGTTACTAAATCGTTTAAGTAGTGTGGCATCATGGATGTGTTATGCTTGTAGAAATTTCTCTCCTATAATCCCTTGGACCGCCCCTTCTTCCACATCTCTCTTTTAATAAATAGATTTTGTAACTATTCTTCAGCTATCTCATGGCCTTATGGGTATTCATGTGAGAAATTTAAATTGTCCCTAAGACTTCAACATCTACCTACATATCAAGAGTTACCAACCAAGAGTAAATCAAGCCCAAAATTTGAAGAATGAAATTCCCTACTGGCTCTTGACATTGCAGAACTATCATTTTATGGAAATGAATTAATTATAAGTAAGTGAGTTTGAAATTCAAATTTTGAGGGGAGATTTTGTGGACAACAAATGAAAAAAAGGAAGAAATATTTCCAAATTTATTCATGAATTGTATGTAAAAATAATAATAATGTTGTAAGTGTTCTATGTGATTCGGACAATTTTATGATAGTAGTAGTTGTGAGTTTTTTCTATTGAGCAATGATTTCTCTAGGTAGTTTGTAAGAGGTTTAAGAATCTTCACACTGTGTTTGGATGTAGCTCCAGATCATTGCAAATTAGATTGTAGTTTGTAGTTTTCATTATTGTATTTTTAATTTTAATTTATAGAATTTTATTTTTTGATGTTTAATTGAAAGAAAGAATCAAATCTTGGACATCTTTTCCACTATGTATTGTCTCTATTTTATTCATATTCTGTTGTGCATTCCCAATGATTAGGAAATCAGAGTTGTAATCTTTGTGTGTGTGTGTGTGATCTACCCTTTTTTTTGGATTCTAGCTTTATTGCATGGTACCAAAGCTCCCTTGTGGGAAGATTTTATATTTCAAAGTTGTTATCATATAATTTTTGTTGGTTTTCAAATTTTAGAGTGATTTTAAAACCTCTTCATGGTATCAAAGCTATTTGGCCTTAAATCTTTGTGAGTGTGAGAATTTTTTTTCTAGGTATTCAAGTTTCTTGTGTTGTAGACATGGTTGGAGATCAAGGATGTAGACCATTATAATTGAAAATTATTTTTGGGAATAAAAGAATCAGTTAAAGGAGAAAATGAGGAAATATTCTAAGGAATTAAGTTTGATAGAAGAAACATCGACAAGGAAATTTTTTCCAAAATAGGTATAGATAACTATTAAAAGGAAGTTTGGAAAATCTTCCAAAAAATATATAATGGGACAAATAAAGTCAGATTGGTAAAACTCAAAATGCTTTGAAGGAATATTGGGACTCTTCAAAGAAGTGATAATGAGTCCATTTAAAGTTTTAGCATAAGATTCTCTATTTTTCTTAACTTGATAAGGATGAATGAATTAACTACAGAGGAGAAAAGAATAGTGTAGTAAACCTAGAGAAGTATACCCTCAGGATTTTATGTGATAGTGATTGTAATTGAAGAGGCATAATATCTCTCCACACTAACTATGGATGATTTAATGGGTTCTCTCCAAACCTATGAACAATGCCTTAATAGGTCTACAACTTCTTCCTAAGGGAAATATTTCAAAGCCCAATCCAATTTAAGAGGTAGGAGGAGAGGAAGAAATATCTTTAGATAAAGCTTAAGAGGCTAAGGGAGAGGCAACTCAAAAAAATAAAATTTGATGGAGGAGAAAGCTTGGGATTAGCATGTAGTCATGAGAGGGAAAGTAGCTCCCACAATAGCTCTAGACAAGGAAAGAATAATAGAAGCTTGAATAAGAGAAATGTTTAGTGTTATTATTTGTTGGAAAGTGGGAATGCTAAGAGGGGGGTGAACCTTAATAACCCAATTCACAAACCACTTATCATTTTCTATGTAAAGAAACAAGCATGAACACAAAGCAATAACCATAATACAATAACACAACAATTTTTATCATGGAAACCATGTTAAGGAAAAAATCATGGTGGGGATAAAACCAATAAGATAGTACAATATGTAAAAATTACTATACCCTGTTAAAGGTATTACAAAGAGAATATACATACATTCAACCACACTGTCTAGAGCTCACTGCTCAATTACAATCAAGGCTACAACCTTTCATATAATGCTTGTTGCCTTACAAGATCACTACAATGATCAATTCAAGCCTTGAACTGCTAAAATAGTATCTAATAATGCCTCATTAGAATTATGTATATTCTCATTACTTAGATTTATTACTCTTGTCCTCTTACTCCACTTTCTTATTGTTCTTCTTTGATCAAAACCTTAGATTTGACTTCCTTATCTCAAATCCTTGAATCTACATGTTTTTACATCAAAAAATAATTTCCTCAAACCCTAATCTATCGATCTTATATGTTTTCAACCTTAAATCCAATTACATCATGTCAAATCAAAAATATTCTAGGGATATGTGAAACGTGTCAGCCAAAACCATCAAATTCAAAATTCAAATAACAATATGAGCCAAAATCATAATTAACATATCTCCAAAATCTTACATCCATCATTTGAACAAAAAATTTACCTCCCAAATCGATATACCACATCTGCAAATAGGTTTCTCCACCCTATCAATTTTTATGACTTTCAACCACAAAAACTTATATACAAATACATGTATCTTTCATCCCAAGTATCACCAAACTTCCAAAATTATGAATTAGTATATGCATAACTCCAACATGCTTCTTTTATATTTGTAATCACTTATCTTAAAAAAATAAACCTCACTAAACCAAATACTAAATACTTGGCATAATATCTTATTTTTCGTTTCATACTTAGCCAATTTCTTATTGTGAACCATTTTGACTTTCAGTATGATCTAATACTTCAATTAACATGCAAAAAATGAGTCTGGCTTCCTTCCATGACAATACCTAATAATCTATACAGTATCTCTTGACAAAAATCTTCCCCTTTGGCATTGATGGAAACACTTAATGAAAAATGACTAAGTGTTCAAAACTATCAAACACTCTTCCTGCTCTCTCCCAAAATCAAAATCTCAAAACTATCCTTGTGCACTTCATTGGAACTGTAAAGGCAAGTAAGTTGCTATCATTTAGTTCATTCATTTAAATATTAAGTTCATTGTATTTGTAAAATGAGTCCTAAAGGTGGGTTTAACCTTCTCCTTGGAGCAGTGTGCTTAACCGGTGAGCCATTTTTTCTTATCAACTCCTAACAAGTTTGAAGGACCTTTTAATAGGGGTTTTGTCCTTTAACAAGGACTTTTTTACTGGATGTATTGTATCAACTCCTAATAGGGTTAGGTATCCTAGCAAGGACATTTTTATACTATTACACTACCTAGCTAGTTCCATCCCCACTGAGGTTTTTCCCTTAACAAATTTTCCACGAGATCAAAAATTCTATGAGTTATGGTGTTTTTGTCTATCTTGTTTAGCATTGTTATATTATTAATTAATGTTTAGGTTTAGAAGTTTAAATTTCACAATTTTTATACATAACTAATTCACCCCCCCTCTTATTTCTATGGTGTGGCTTCCTAGTGCTAAGAATTGGTAACAATTTTTTTGGTCCTCTTGGAGAAAGCTTAACTACTTAAGGAGATCTAGAATGACAAGATATAGGAAGGATAGTCCTAAATTTGATGGAGAAAATTTTTCCAGCTAGAAAAACAAGATGAGAAATCATTTGATTTGTTTGGGAATTGAATGTTGGTTGATTACATAGAAAAATGAAAATGTTAAGACTGAGGATGAATTGAAAAATAGTACATGGGATGAAAGAAATATTTTCACTTGAAATATGATTGCTAGAGAAGTCCTAACCCATTCATTTTTTAAGGAAGAATTCATAGAGGTCAAGGAGCTTGAGCTGGCACATGAGATCTAGATACATTTGGAAGCACTATATGAAGGAGGCAAATATACCAATTAGGCCAAGTTTCACTGTTGGAAAACAAAGTTGGAGAATATGAGGATGCAGGAAGATGAGTATATTAGAGAATATGTTCAAAGAGTGACAAAGAATATCACTAGAATCATAAATACAGGAGGGTCTATTATAGAAGATGAAATCATTTAGAAGATTTTGAGATCTTTAATGCCTACATATGACACCAAGGTTATAAAAATTGAAGAGATTATACCGCTCACAAATGGATTTACAAGGGAGATTTTTATTGGTAAGTTATCTGTATTTGAAACCTCTAAATTACAAGATGATTTATCTAAAGTTGAATATTATTTTAAGGCTACTATTAACAAGGATAAAATATGACAACAAGTAATGCAAGTTCTATTAGAAGTGAAAAGTATGCAAATCTTGGATAATATGCTAAGGAATGGGCAGAAATGGAGGAAGAAGAAAAGAAATTGGATGATCTTGTAGCCCAGGTCATAATGAGGCAAAATAGAGGTAAGGGAAACTATGAAGGGAAATTACTCTTGAAGTGTTTTTCATGTAATAAGATATGTCATTTTTCCTCTAGATGTCTTACTAGAGTTCCAAAGTATAAACCTAATCCATAAAAATTTTATATTGTTAGCGAGGGTACTTCTGATGATGAATCTATGAACGATGAAGATGATATTGGTTTTTTTGATATTAAAGATGAATATCCTATTCGTGAATAAAAAAATTTGGTTTCACATTTAGAAAATAAATTTTAATGGATTATAGATAGTGGATGCTCTCATCGCATGACTAGTGATAGAGACAAATGTGTGTAGCTTAACAAGTATGGTGGAGGTGTAGTCCAATTTGAAGATAATAATCCTCGCTTGATCATAGAAAGAGGATCTATAACTCTTGATGGTAAAATTAATACTAATGATGTTTTATTTGTTGATGGACTAAAGCATAATATTTTAACTATTGGAAAACTTGTGGATAAAGGTTATCATGTACAATTCAAGCTTGTTAAATATAATATTAGAGATCAATCATACAATTTGATTACATCAGTTACTAAGAATAAAGGTAATGTGTTTCAATTGAATTCAAATAAAGAAACTTGTTTTATTGCAAAGATAGATTATAGTTGGTTATGGAACAAGCGGGTTTGTTATATAAATTTTGATAACATTGTGAAGGTCAATAACAATAGTCTTTTTAGGGATTTTCCAAATATTATGAAGCCTACTAAGATGTTGTGAAAATAATGTGTTATGGTAAAACAAACTAGGATTGGCTTTTAGTTCAAGACCTATTAAAAAAAAAGGGAGATTGGATCTGGTACATATAGATCTTTGCATTCCTACAAGAACAAGGCAATATTATGGTAAAAGGTACTTTATAATTTTTATTGATGATTATTCAAGAATGATGTGGGTTTCTTTCCTTAAAGAAAAATATGAAGATTTTGATAAGTTTAATATTTAAAAGGAAAAAGTTGAGAATGAATTGGGATTAAAGATTAAGTGAATATGGTTTGATAGAGGTGGTGAGTTCACATCAAACAAGTTCAATGTATATTGTGAGAAACAAGGGATATATAGACATACTTCTACATCTAAGAAACCACAATAAAATGGGATAGAAAAAATAAGAAATAGAACCATTCTTAATGCTTCTATGACTATGATGCTTAAAGGAAAGGTATCATAGATGCATTTGAGGGAAATAGTTCATACCATAGTCTATACATTGAATAGAGTTTAGATCATACATGATACTGGTAAGACTTAATATGAGTTATGATTGGATAACATTCCTAAAGTTCAATATTTTAGAATATTTGGTAGTAAATGCTATATCAAAAGGGATGATGAGCAAGGTAAGCTTGATCCTAGAAGTGATAAATGAATCTTTCTTGGATACTCTAATAGGACTAAGACATGTAGGTGTCACAATCTTTGATTGAAAAATATAGTTGAAAGTTCTTATGTGAATATTGATGAGAAGTTTAAAATTTAGGAAATAATGTATGATGATGGATTAGATAATTAAGGTAATTAGGCTTCTACTATTCAAAATAAAAATTAGGAGTAGGAAGAAAAATAGTTATTTGAGATTGACAATGGGATACAAGTACATATTGATAAGCCAAAAGGAACTCCTAAAACACCAAGGTATGTATTAATGAATCATTATGATAAACAAATAATTGGAGATGTAAATAAAGGTGTGATGAAAAGGTTTGTTGGGACACATTTTAGGTTTTCTGAGAAGTGTCAAAGTTGTTCTTAGTGTCAAGTGAAGTGTGCCTCTGCATCTATAAGTTTCAATGTTCCTACAGAGTTTCTGTGAATGTTTGAGTCTCGAGGTAATTCTTCTTTGAAAATTCCTAAAACCCTAAACCATAAGCCTTGTTTGTCTTTGGTGGTTTTTTTATCTTTAAAAATTTCCAATTCTTACCCTAGTTTTTATGTTTTCACATTACCTTTTTGTTTCACTTAATTTCCCTTTTCTACATGTGTTTTTCATTCTTCTTTATGTCTCCAAGTCTCATAAAGATTGGCAGTTAAGTCTAAATGTTCAGTTCCTTTGTGAAGAGGCTTTCTCTAAGTCTCATGAGGTTGGTGATTAAGTCTAAGAGATTTGAAGATTGGGAAACAAAGTGAAAGAATTAAAAGTTGATGTTATATCCAAGTCTTGCAATGTTAGCAATTAAGTTCTTAACATTCAGCGACTTGGTGGGAGTAGTTATCTCTAGATCTTGCAATGTCATGGCTAAGTCTTCTAGCATACGGTGACTTGGAGAATTGGTTATCTCCAAGTTTCTTGAGGTAGCAATTAAGACATATAACATCTGGAGATCAAGTGACAAGGCTAAGAAGTGGACAAGTAGTTATCTCTGGATCTCATGATGGTAGCGGTTAAGTGTCTATTATCTGGAGATTGAGCAATAAAGGTATGGACTTAATAGAAAAGGTTATCTCCCAATCTCTTGATATTCATTGGTTAGTATTTTTATTCAGTGACCTAGAAGAAAGGTTATCTCTAAGTCTCATGAAGTCTTAGTTAAGTCTTAAAATATTTGGATATTAAGAAACAACCATTGATGATGGTGAAGATACATGGCTATCGTTGAATCTTGATAACTCATCTAAGATAAGTCAATCATCTAGTGACCCATAAAATACCTTAGTCTCTCATTCTTATAATGAAACCATGGTCAAGGCTAACATTTAGAGATTAGGAGAATGTCTTTGTCTCCCATTCTCAAGAAGAAACCATGGTCAAGACAAGTATCTAGCGATTGTGAGATTTTTATTTGTCATTGAATCTCAAGATGAAACCTATGTTAAGATAAGAACCCAATGACCTAGGGAATGCCTTAGTTGCTCATTCTTGTAATGAAAGCATGGTCAAGGATAACATTCAAAGATCAAGATTATTTCTTTTTCACCCATTCTTGAAAAGAAACCATGGTCAAGACAAGTATCTGGTGATTGTGAGATTTTTCTTTGTTGTTGAATCTCAAGATGAACATGAGTTAAGATAAGCATCCAAAAACCTAGAGAATGATTTAGTTGATCATTCTTGTAATGAAACCATGGTCAAGGATAACATTCAGAGATCGGCAGAATTTCTTTGTCGTTGAATCTCAAGATGAAACCTAAGTTAAGATAAGCATCCAGTGACCTAGAGAAATCCTTTATCTCTGAATCTCATAAAGAAACCATGGTCAAGCCAAATATTTGGAGATTGAGAGATATGCCTTAGTCTTCAAATCTCAAGATAAAGCTTGAGTTATGACAATCATTCATTGATTGAGAGATATGTGTTGTTGCTCAATCTCGTGATCAAACCCTCATTAATCCAAATGTTCAATGATCATAAGAAATCTAGTTGTCGCATGATCTCTAGAAGGTGAATTGTTAAATTATCATGGCTATGAGTGGTTAGTAGGAGATCCTAATGTGTAAAGTACTCTAATGAGGTGGAAAAAGTTA
This sequence comes from Chamaecyparis obtusa, assembly GCA_027943335.1. Taxonomy (NCBI): domain Eukaryota; kingdom Viridiplantae; phylum Streptophyta; class Pinopsida; order Cupressales; family Cupressaceae; genus Chamaecyparis; species Chamaecyparis obtusa. The sequence continues at coordinate 88,138 of BSBK01009033.1, read as the reverse complement.
ATGAGTAGTGACTAATCATTTTCCATCTAGGGTTTTTTTATAGTCTTTGTGGGTTTCAAAGGAAAAATGAAGTTGAATGTTGAAATGATTGAGAAATATTTATGTGATCTCAACAAGTTAAGGTTGAAACAAATTGAGCTAACTTTTTTGTAGATACCAGGGCCATAACTGATTCCAGGAAAGTCAAGTAGTTACAAAGTACAAAGGGTTTCAAGTTGCTAGGAAGTGAAGGAGGATTAAGGTGACAACTGTTAAAGATTCAGAATGATTCCCAAGAGATACTCAAGTTTATTCTCCACTAATTTAAAATGACTATAACTATTTTTTTCTTCTAGATTCTAAGATGGATAGTGAATAGTATATGTAGGAAGGATTTTGTAATGTACATGGATGGTGAATTCACAACTACAGAGAGATTTTTCTAGATTTAGAGTCCTATTTTGGAAATTTTTGTCATTTTGAATGTATTGAAATAGAGAGATTTTAATGAGAATACACTTGAATTCCTTTCCACATTTTGATGTCTTCCTATGTTGATTATGATTTCTTATGTATTAAATTTGCAATGTATTTTTAATATGTCATTTAGAAGGTAAATTGTGAGATTACTCTTAAGTTTCTTTCAAGGGAAGGGTAATTTTTAAGGGTGGTTTTAGGTGATTTAGGATTTATATGAGAATTTGATGTCTAAGTGTGAAAATAAGAAGAATGATTTGTAAGGCATTTCATTTGGGTTTTGGGTGTGTTTAATTAAATAGATTTTTGTGAATGTATGTTCATTTGACTATTTTCCCTAGAATTAGGCACTGGTCTATACTTGATATGAAGTTATCATCATCAATCCTTAAATGATACATAATCTTTTAGCTTATGTTTGAAAGAGAATAAATGTTTATTATTTGTGTTGAAGAATACAAATAACTATTGTTGATTCCTTGAAGAAGTGAATCCATAAGGTACACCCACTTGAGCTTGAAGCTCAAATTGAAGAAGGATGTGTATCCTTAATGAATTAGTGTTTATTATTGTCAAATGCATCTTTAGGTTCATAGAGTTATGCATTAGACTTGTAATCAATATCTGCAAGATTTGTTATAGGAAACATCTATAGTAACAATAAGCACTAACAAGGTCAAAGGTTAGAAATGAACTGTGATTAATTTCACAAGTACAATATAAGACTACTAATGAATCTTATAAAGATAGGTTTTTCATTAAGGAAATGCAAGAACTATATAAAATTCAAAAGAATGATATTTGGGAGCTTGTAAAAAGGCCTAAAGTAAAATATTTTGTAGGAACTAAATGGGTTTCTAGGAGTAATATGAATGAGCAGGGTGGAGTTGTAAGTAATATGTTGGGATTAAGTAATACTGAGATGAGAGGTGAATTAGTATTATAATTCTTTAACAATATACTTAACCATTTAATTTACTGAAATAAAGAGAACATACACATAAAGTACACAACTCATAACACCATGATTTTTTAATGAATAAACCCTGGTTAGAGGGAAAGCCCTTTTGGGGATGATACCTACAAATGATGTACTAATAGTATAGTGTCCATGTAAGGAGATCTAGCCCTGTTAGGAGATAATTATTACATTTAGTGCATATTACTATCAAAGGATGAATACCTTGTTAGGGGTAGTACATAGTACAAGGATCTCACTACTCTTACAATAAAAAACTACCTTTACAATGACTTCTAAAAGTTAAGTATATAAGCATCTTCTATACTTTAGTAGTCCTAATTATAGCTCACAACATCCTCTTCCTTATTCTAACATCCCAATTCATCTTCACATCACACACACACATTTTCATCTCAAAACATCTTCATATATATACTTGATCTCATATCATTTCCAATTGGCTTACAAATACATCACAAAACATGTCCAACACATAATAAAAGATCAAATACATATTTGAGAATCATATTTCCAAAAGAGTACACTAGGACCCAAAAAAAATTCAAGGTAGCACCATAGGGATCCACAGGTTACTCCCTTAAACATTGCAACCACTCATCCTCCCTATTACACTATTGTACTGTCTTCGCATAACCACATGAATATGTAACTCTCTCTAGCCAACTCCAAAATCCACATGACTTTAACTAAAGGTATACTCCATATTATATAACATGCATCTAAGCTCACAAACCTTTTTTCCTCACATACTATGCTCTTTAGAAAAAACTGTGCAACTATACCCTATCAAATACTTCCTAAACTTATTAATTTCTCCAAATTTGAACATCCAAAACTAAACTGAACTCCAAGTGATCATACCAATGAGTATTATTTCCATAAATGAAAAAAACCTATGCTATAATCATTCGGTCGCTTACTAATAATATACCCCTTTAGCATTAACAGAAACACTTAGTGAAAAATTATGAAGTGTCAAATGCTAAACTACTGACTATATATCTCTTATAATATATTTATGTATACATTTTTCACACTTATTACTACCCCTTTGACATCAATGGAAAAGGTGTACCAAAAAGTGTGGCTACATGAAACTCAAGAATGTAGATCTACTTAAAAAAATAATTCATACCATATGAAGTATATCTTGGAAAGAGGTTTCCAAGATCTTTACGTCTACTTCACATGTCTTCTCCAATGTCTGACCAATATTAATAAGGCCATTCAACACAAAGGATGATATCTCATAATCCTTTAGTACTATAGAAAGAGCTCCACCAAGAGACTTATTTACAGTCCCTAAATCCTCAAGATAAGTTTCTCTAAAATTGACAGTTTAGGAGTAGGCATAATCCTCAACATAAAAAATATTCCCATATCTCTTGTCTTCTTTGTCTCTAACACATTGATTTTATCTAATAGCTTGGATACTTCCTTGTTTACCCTTGTGACAGATTGTGAGGAGGACCCACAATTCTTCACTAGGTCATCCAATTTCTTCTCATCATTGTGGATTATATCCACCACATTCTTTACATATCTAAAAGGTTTTATGCAATATTTGTATATCTTCTTCCCATGCATGTCGCAAGACTTGATACAAGAGATAATGGTGTCCAATATGATGAAATCCCACTTTAATGACTAACATATCTTATCTAGCTTCTTCACCATGTATTCTCTTTCAACTTTCAAGGTGCCTTATCTAAAGAAGTAAAATCAACATCAAAGATATCAAGGAATTTGTTCTGATTATCCACTGCATCATTTCCATAAAAAGTGAAAGGTATGTGTATAATATTGTTAATTCTATATAATACCTTTGAATTCTTCTCTATCATTTTTTTATCTCTCTTTAGCCATAGAAAAGGCTATGAATGACAATTGTATCAGCTCATATTCATACATGCCATCAACATCAATGTTCAAAGGTTTACTATCACTCATCAAAAATAGAGGTGAAGAGATAGGAATACATGCATACATTTCTTTCCTAGCTTCAACTTCCTCCTTTACATCATCCAAACTTTCCTTAAGTTCTTTGTTAGTGCCTTGTTCTTCTTTCCTAGTATCTTCTTCCATTCTCCCTCTGTCAATGTGCCAAGATTGACTATATTTTGTTCATTTCTGCCATGTACCTTAGTAGTAGTATTAAAAATCCCTTGAAAAGGGTCACCAATATCCTGCAAAGTGTGTAGGGTCATAGGAACACCAGTGAGAAAGAATTTTTGTTGCTTGAATGTATTGAAGAAATGGTTACCATCATCTTTATCCTTAGATAATTTAATGTGTACTTGTGCATATTTATAAGACTATCCTTTCAGAATAATTTTGGGCTTAGTAGCCTTGGAATTGGGAGGTGAAGGCTTTTTTGGTTCAGCTTTCATTAATACCTGTATCATCTTAAAATGGAAGCACTTCCATGATAAGAGCATTTATCCCTCTAAGTAAGTGGTTTGGGGTCATGTTAAGCACCTTGATCATGTCTTTTCATGTATTTGTCTTTTTCCCCACTTTCCACTTCCTCCTTGCACTTGATTTCTTCATTCTAGGTGAAATTAGGGTTAGGATCTTGAGGATTCTCCTTAATTTCCCTCTTCCATGGCTCTATTTTCTAGGTAGAATTTAGAAATAGGTCCTCCTAGCCTTCATCATAGTCATCATATGATTTTATGTCTATCCCTAACATTTTGTCCTATTCTGGTATCATTTCTAGGTTTTTGGGCATCCCCGGGACCTCCTGACTTGGTTATGACTAAACCTGGGCCCAAGGTCAAATTCAAGGTTGATCTTGACTAGGTCAGGATCAAAATCAAACTTGACTAGGTCAAGATCAAGGTCAAACCTGACTAGGTTAGGTCCAACCTTGATTTTTCCCCCCTCATTCAAATTTCAAAGATCCTTGTTTTTCGAGCATCAGGCTTTTGGGATATTTATTTTCCCACCTTCAAGTTGGCCATTTTGGGTTTTGGGATGGTAAATCCTTTAATTGAATTTAATCTGGGTATATTTTCTAAAGGTTAGGAACTAATTGGGATTTTATTCTCCAAGGTGGCCCCTCTAGAGGATTGTTCCCTAGTTCACTATAAAAGGAGGCCTTCCTCTCTCATTTTGACATCCACAATCAAGCAATTGATATCCATTATTCATATCTCATTCTCAAGAAATTTCTCTCAAACTCTCAAGGTGATCAAAAAAGTCTTCAAGCATTCAAGTGTTCAAGCATCCATTCATCAAGGAGATCCATTGTTAGTTATTGAAGGATTCAATCTCTTTGGAGCCCCCTTTGATGATCCATCCTTCCACATTCATTCAAGACTTCTCATATGCAAAGATCAAGTCAAGATTAGTGTTGAAGATCAAATTCCATTGATTGGAGACATCCTACATCCATTGAAGCATTCCTACTTGTGGATTTGAGGATTTGAATCCTCTACAAGGACTTCAACATAAGCAAAGTGATTTGTTTCAATTACTTTGTTTATGCACACTATATTTCAATTCAATTTCAAGGTTAATTCCTAAATTGGGGTTTGACCAAGGCAAACACCCCATACAAAAAAAACCCTATTTTCTTATAGATATAGGTGTGGAATTTTGAATCTGGGAGTGAATTTGGATACCATTTTTGGCAAACTTTTGAGATCTATGAACATAATTCAAATCAGACTTCAAATAGCAAATGTAGTATTTGACCTTTTATGAGGGTCAAACCTGACCTGAGCTCATCTTGGAGAAAGATTTATGGGTTTTCCCTGTCTTGGCATTTCCAATCCGGAATAGGTTTTAGAATTTCCTAAAAGTACACACAGACATCAGAATTTGACATTTTCCAAATCTACCCTAATTTGAGGTTAGTGTTTGTATTTCAATTATTCCATATTTCAAGCATAATTTCCATGAATAGGAAAATATTGGATTTACTCTCTCTCTCTCTTCCATATTCTCCATAAATTGATTCAATTGTGTATTAACTTCTTGGTTGATCAAATTGGATCTCTTCTTTAGGAATTTGGGTTTGGGAATAGATCTCATGTTTCCCCCCTTCCCTTTACATTTGAATACAGTTGAATCCATTTTAACCCTATTCATTTTGGTGAACCCAATGAGCTTATTGGGTTTGGGAATAGATCTCATGTTTCCCCCCTTCCCTTTACATTTGAATACAGTTGAATCCATTTTAACCGTATTCATTTTGGTGAGCCCAATGAGCTTACTCTCTTTCTTTTTTGGTGTTTGATTCCTCTCTATTCTTATTATGGAATTGGATGCCTTATTGTGCTTTCCTTTTATCTTGTTAGTATTAGATTTTTCCTTTGTGTTAGATCTTGCATGCTAATTAGATTTCATATTCATACTTTATGTGTTCTTAGTTTAGTTCATTTGCATTACATTGGTTTATGAGCTTTACTACCACTAGTCCTACTTATAATATTCCGGTTAGAAGAAGTTTTAGACTCATGGGTGCCCTTGATCCTGAATCTTCTTCTCCTTTCCTTAGGATCCCAGATGATAACTTGATTCTTCATGGTTCCAATCCTGCTATGGAGCAAAACTCTTCTCACTCATCTCATGATGAGGATGATGCTTTAAGAGTTCCTCCTGAGAAAGTCCAAAAACTTTCCACCAAACTTGATAAAATGGGTAATTGGCTTCTTCAAGTGAACCATAATCAAGATTCCATTCAAGCTATAGAGGCTCTTAAGAAAGTTCTCCATGATAGTGATCAAGGTGTTAACCTCTTGCGTGGTATTACTCACCTTGTGTATTCAAATGTTAAACCTTTAGTTCAAGAAGCTCAAGATTTAGGGTTGATTCCTCCTATCACTAGTGTCGAACCTCCTTCTAATCCTTTACCTAGTATTCCTACCTATACTCCTCCTTTGGTGATTGTGATGGTTCCCTCTATTACTATGAGTGTTCCTCCTGTGTCCCTTCCTACATCACAACCTTCATATCATAATATTCCTTTTACTTATTCCAATCCGCTTCCAATTGTAGTTCCTAGTGTTCCTCCAGTTGTGTTTTCTATTCTTGTAGCTTCTTACAGTTTACCTAATGTGTCTAATGTTTCTACTCCTATTTCCTCTAACGATTCAACAATCATTAGTTTGGCTCAGACTGTGTTATCCTTACAACAACAACTTGCTTCTTTAACTCAAAACAAGTTTACTATTCCTAATGTGACATGGGAAGTCTCTTGTCCCAAGACATCATTTGTACTCCTATTCCTTAGCAAGGTGAGATACCTCATCTTGAGAATTATAATAGAAAATGAGATCCTGTTCATCATGTTAAAATATTCCAAATCCTTTGTAGTGATTATGCTCATGACCATAGGATTTTAGCCAAACTGTTTGCTAGAACCTTATGTGATAAAGCCTTACAATGGTATTATTCTTTGCCTCCTTATTCTATTGATTCCTTTCCTCAGCTTGCTAATACCATTATTCAACAATTTCAAAATAATATTGTCCTGCGAGTGTCTTTGACTTATTTGATGCATTGTAAATAAAGTGCTAAAGAAAAATTGACTGAATTTATTGGTAGATTTTGTTAGAAAGGAAAGACCACCGAGATAACTGAGAGGGGGGGGGGGGTGAATCAGTTATCTGATAATTAAACCATTTATCATCATTAACTTCAATATCAACTTCAATAGCTTTAAACCATATAATTAATGCAGTAACCAACCATAGAAAGATAACCATACACAATGACACAATAACACAAGATATGTTAACTAGGGAACCTCTTGATCAAAGAGTAAACCCCAGTGGGAATGATGCCCACAAAATGATGCACTAATATGAAAGTTCCTTGTTAGAGGATGGAAGCTATTAGGAGTCTTATGAAATACATTCAGTACATATGAATCTCTGTTAGGAGATTTTGAATCCCTGTTAAAAGATTCTAACCTTGTTAGGAGTTATGGAAGACAGAAGGACCCACTGCCCAAACAGCTTCAAGGCAAGATCTCTGAACTCACTATCCAATAGATCTTAGGATTATTCAATAGAATAATATGAAATATGTTACCTCCTTCACACTATTCCAAAACCACACTCTCTACTACACAAGATCACAAATTCAGATCTCTGTACTTTGCAAGTCTTCCTTCATCACTGAATTAGCTCTTTTCTTCACTTCATGCATACATTCGCATCACAACTTTCATAATTTCATATCACAACTATTAAAATCCAAAATTCAATAAGGAAAACATTCCTTCCTTTATACCACACTCAAATAATTACAAATGAGTTGGCATGCAAATACAAAATAATAATTTCAACATGCTACATCAAAATTACATAAAACTATCAGCTTCCAGATATAATAACTTTCCAATAGTGTGACCTCAAATTTTTCACTATGAACCACATCACCACCAATGATTCTCAAAATTCCCTTTAACTACATAGAATAAGATTCCATCCCAATTAGGAGATATCCTCCGATTACCAAAAATCGCTACACAGGAAAACTGCCAGAATACTGCTTCCACCAAAATGCTTATAACTTTCATGAATAAATGAATTTCTCTTTGTGCTCTTAACCATAGGCTAATAACACACCAAAGAACATACCATCAACTATGCATAACTCAATCTACAATATAACATGTGTGCAAAACAAAACTATGCCTACTTCTCTACTAAAACTCTAGAATAACACTATGTTGACATCAATGATAATCATAGTCATGAATGCAACAACCATTGCTATAGAATGACTGCCAAAGGCTTTAGCATTCATTCCTAACAATCTCCCCCATTTTCATTGATGGCAACATAGATGAAAAACATCCAATGTTCCAAAAATCCAATCACTACTGCTTAAGTGCACTGCTACTCATCATCAATCAAATCTTGCTTCGTTATCCTATTCAATCTCTCAACAAATGTAGTTCCTCAATGTTTTTCATGATTCTCTCCCCCATTGACATCAATGAGAGAAATTCTATCACTATGTCAAACAATAGCTCAATGTGAAAAGACACTATTTAGAAAATACATTCACAAGAGTCCTCAATGACTCAGCTCAGATACACATACTCCCCCATAGAGGAAGTACCAACATCCAATCCAAAAAATAGATAGGGCCATAAACCACTAGATAGATGTGACCAACTACATCATTACTCAAAAGTAGGTTGGGGCATAACCCCAAGCATACCTCTTAGATACTCAAATCTATCCATAGGCAAGGGCTTAGTAAATATATCTGCTATCTACTCCTTTGTGCTTATGTACTCTAGTCTGACTTCTTTTTCTACAACTTTCTCTCTTACAACATGATACTTGATCTCTATATGCTTTGTTTTAGAATGTAAAACTAGATTCTTATACATACTAACTATACTTGTATTGTCACAATATATGACAATAGGCTCATCAAACTTGATTCCAATATCCATCAACATCTACTTCATCCAAATTATCTGATTACAATTGTTTGCTGTTGTAGCATATTCTACTTCTGCTGTACTCTGTGAGATATAATTCTTCTTTTTGCTCAATCAAGAAACTAATCTTCCTCCAAGAAAAAAGGCTCCACCACTGGTGCTTTTCTTTTCATCAATGCTACCTCCCCAATCAGCATCAGTATGTGTACATAGGGTGAAATCATCAAAAATTTCATACCACAGTCCATAGTCCATTGTTCCTCTAAGATATCTCAATATCCTTTTTACTGCTGCATAATGTGACTCTCTAGGTTTGGCTTGAAATCTTGCTACCATCCCAACTGAATGTTGTGTATCTAGTCTAGTGTGTGTTAAGTACTGCAATCCACCAATCATAGGTATGTATTTCTTTTGCTCAACTTATGGTGTTTCATCTTTACTAGATAGTTTATGTCCTATAACCATAGGTGTTCCAACTGGTTTTCAATTCTCCATACCGAATTTTTTCAATAAATCATTCAAGTACTTAGTTTGACTTATAAAGATACCATCTTTGTTTTGTGTTATTTGCAATCCCAAAAAGTATTTCATTTCTCCAATCATACTCATTTCAAATTCTATCTTCATTTCATCAGAAAACTTGTCACTAGCTTCATCTTCTCCTCCAAAAATAATGTCATCAACAAAAATAACCAAAATTAACAATCCATTCTCAATTTATTTTGTGTATAAGTTGCTATCAGCTGTTCCTTTTGTAAATCCCAATTTTAACAAATACTTATCTAATCTAGCATACCAAGTTCTAGGTGCTTGCTTTAGTCCATACAATCTTTTCTTTAGTTTACATACCATGTCTCCTTCTTGAGTCAAAGGAAAACCTTCAAGCTGCTCAATGTAGACTTCTTCTTCTAATTCACCATTTAGAAATGCTAACTTCACATCCATCTGATACACTTTGAATTTCTTAAATGCTGCATAAGCCAAAAATATTCTTACCACTTCAAGTCTTGCCATAGGGGCAAAAGTCTCTTTATAGTCAATTCCTTCTTGCTGTGAGTATCCCTTACATACTAATCTTGCTTTGTTTCTAATTACTTCTCCTTGTTCATTCATCTTGTTCATGTATACCCATTTAGTTCCAATCACATTTTTGTCTTTAGGTCTAGAGACCAATTCCCATGTCTCATTCTTTTCAGTCTGATCCAATTCTTCTTTCATAGCTTTAATCCAATGTTCATCTTCACAAGCTTCATTAGTAGATTTAGGTTCAATTTGAGAAATCAAACATAAATGTACCTTCTTTCTAGTCATAACTCCTCTGTCCAAACTTCCAATGACTTTCTCAACAAGATGATATCTTGATATATACCTGTTACATGTCATAGTCACTGATCTTTCTTCAACTATAGATTCTTCTCTAGATTCTTTTTTGTTTTCTTTAGCATGACTTTCATTCAACAATTCACTATCAATCTCATAAAATTGTTCAGTAGTTTCAATGTTAGGCTGTAGATTAGTTCCTTCATTAGATTCATAATCAAGCATTCTTTCCTAAATTTTAAAACTTCTCATCAACTTTTACATTTGCACTTTCAACAATAGTTTTAGTTCTCTTATTGTAACATTTATATGCTATAATTTTCAAATAATATCCAAGAAAAATTCCTTCATTGCTTCTAGGATCAAACTTTCCTATATCATCATCTCTCTTAATATAACATTTGCTTCCAAAAATTCTAAAATACTTAACTGAGGGTGCATGTCCAAACCATAATTCATAAGGTGTCTTGTCTGTGTCTGCTCTGATTTGTACTCTATTCATTTTATATACTACTATATTCACTGCTTCTCTCCAAAATGTCTTTGCCAAGTCACCTTCAAATAACATAGCTCTAGCTGCTTCAGTCACTGATCTATTTCTTCTTTCTACAAGACCATTTTGTTCAAGTGCTCTAGGGGTTGATAACTATCTCTTAATACCATTTTCTTCAAAAAAAGTGTTAAACTCTTTAGATGTAAATTCTCCACCTCTATCGGATCTCAAACATTTAATCCTCATTACTAATTCATTCTCTACTTTATTCTTCATGACCTTAAACTTATCAAATGCTTTATATTTTTCATTCAAAAATGCAATCCACATCATTCTTGTAAAATCATCAACAAGAATCATAAAATACCTTTCTCCATAGAATCATCTAGTCCTAGTAGGACTGCTCAAGTCTATATGAACAATCTCCAACTTCTCTGTAGATGTGAACTTCTTGCTAGGAAATGAACTACTTTTCTGCTTAGCCATCACACATTCCTTGCAAATCATGGTAGTAGGATTCATGATCTTAGGTAAGTCTCTTACTACAAGTGTAGAACTCACTTTCACAATATTATCAAAGTTTATATGACTAAACCTTCTATGCCATAACCAATTTTCATCAATCTTAGTCATCAAGCATGTCATCTCTATAGGGTTCAACTGAAATACATTACCTCTGGTTCTAGATCCAGTTCCAATTAGATTTCCATCTTTATCCTTAATCACACAAGTTTTCTTAATAAACCAAACTTGATATCCTTTATCCACTAACTATCCAACACTTAAAATATTATGTTTCAATCCATCAACAAAGTAAACATCATCAGTATTAGTCTTTCCATCAAGAGTAATAGATCCTATACCTTTAATCAAACAAGGTGCATTGTTACCAACTCTAACAACTCCTCCATCATAATTTTTAAACTTTATGAACTTTCCTTTATCACTAGTCATATGATGTGAACAACCACTATCTATAATCCAATCAGCTTTCTTTTCAACTTGGGAAACTAAGGCTTTTTCTTCTTTAATATCAGATTCAAAATTTTCTTCCTTAATTGCTACAAATCCTATGTCATCAAAGTTATCATTATCATTGTCACTCAAATGTCTTTCAATTCCTGCTTCAATTTCTTCATCATTTGCATAATAACATTCTTTAGATCTTCTAGGCTTAAAATTTTTTCTATACTTCTTAACTCTCTTAGGACACTTAGATGCAAAATGACCATATTCTTGACATGTCCAACATTTAAATATTTTCTTACCATCTGGTTCTCTTTTCACAAGCAAGGAAATACCTTCTTCAATATTCTTGTCTTCATTAGATTTGGATCTGCTACCACTGGCATAATCTCCATTCACACTTGTACTTCTAGACAAAGTAGGCCTGATGCTAAGAGCACTGAATGTTGTCTCCACTCTAGTTAGTTCTCCTGATAATCTCAGATTCATCTCTACCACTTGCAATCTTCCAAGAAGAGCCTCTCTTGAAAATTTTGGTGTACAAGGTATCACTTGTTCAATCATTTGTGTAGTCTGCCTAAATACCGGTGTCAATGTTCTCAAAATCTTCCATATTACTTCATTCTCTGTCTTTTCACCTCCATAAGACTTTATTCCTGCAACAATTTCTGACATCCTACCAACATAGCTTCTAACAGATTCATCTTCCATCATTCTTATGTCTTCAAATGCACAAATCCAATTAAGTAACCTAGCTTTCTTTACATGTTCATCACCTTCAAAAGTAGAATGTAAAGCTTTCCAAATATCATGAGATTTAGTTAAACCTTTTACCTGACTATATTCATTCTCTGGAAGTGCTGATAAAAGTGCTTCTCTTGCAAGTATGTTACACAAATAAATCTACCTCATCTTTAGAACTTGTCTCAAGATTGTCTTCTTCAATTATAGTCCTTTCATTCTTTGTGATCAACCAATAACCTAGTCCTAAACACAAGAGATGTGTCTTCATCTTTTATTTCCAGCTATCAAAATTTACTCCATCAATCTTAGGGATTTCTTTCCTAAAATTCACCATAGATCTCCTTAAGTTGTTAAACTTCTCTTTCAAGGACCTACCTCTCTGATACCAATTGTTAGAAAGGAAAGACCACCAAGATAACTGAGAGGGGGGGGGTGAATCAATTATCTGATAATTAAACCATTTATCATCATTAACTTCAATATCAACTTCAACAACTTTAAACCATATAATTAATGTAGTAACCAACCATAGAAAGATAACCATACACAATGACACAATAACACAAGATATATTAACTAGGGAACCTCTTGATCAAAGAGTAAACCCCGGTGGGAATGATGCCCACAAAATGATGCACTAATATGAAAGTTACTTGTTAGAGGATGGACCCTATTAGGAGTCTTATGAAATACATTCAGTACATATGAATCTTTGTTAGGAGATTTTGAATCCCTGTTAAAAGATTCTAACCCTGTTAGGAGTTATGGAAGACAGAAGGACCCACTGCCCAAACAGCTTCAAGGCAAGATCTCTAAACTCACTATCCAATAGATCTTAGGATTATTCAATAGAATAATATGAAATATGTTAGCTCCTTCACACTATGAAAAAACCACACTCTCTACTACACAAGATCACAAATTCAGATCTTTGTACTTCGTAAGTCTTCCTTCATCACTGAATTGGCTCTTTTCTTCACTTCATGCATACATTCACATCAAAAATTTCATAATTTCATATCAAAACTATTAAAATCCACAATTTAATAAGGAAAACATTCCTTCCTTTATACCACACTCAAATAATTAAAAATGAGTCGGCATGCAAATACAAAATAATAATTTCAACACGCTACATCAAAATTACATAAAACTGTCGGCTTCCAGATACAATAACTTTCCAATAGTGTGACCTCAAAGTTTGTGCTATGAACCACATCACCACCAATGAGTCTCAAACTTCCCTTTAACTACATAGAATTAGATTCCATCCCAATTAGGAGATATCCTCCGATTACCAAAAACCCCTACACAGGAAAACTGGCAGAATACTAGTTCCACCAAAATGCTTATAAATTTCATGAATAAATGAATTTCTCTTTGCACTTTTAACCATAGGCTAATAACACACCAAAGAACATACCATCAACTTCATAACTCAATCTACAATATAGCATGTGCACAAAAAAAAATTATGCCTGCTTCTCTGCTAAAACTCCAGAATAACACTGTGTTGACATCAATGACAATCATAGTCATGAATGCAACAACCATTGCTACAGAATGACTGCCAAAGGCTTCAAAATTCATTCCTAATATATTTAAGCATTTGTATGCTCAGATTTTCTATCATGTTCCTGATATTGATATTCAACATATGTTTATTTCAAATTTGCAAAAGGATATTAGAGATAAGATTCTGCTTACTGAATTTACCTCTTTTCAACAACTTTGTGTAGTGCTTCATCATTATCAATTGCAAGTGAGTTAATTTTAGAGAAACACTCCAATGGATCCTATTCTATTTGATAAGAGTGATGGTGCTCCTAATCAAAATAAATTTCAAAAATTCAACAACTATGTCAAGATAAACAAACAAGTAAATGCAGTTGCTGATCAAGTTGTTGTTGCATCTCACAATGCCATTTCTACATCCACTACTTTTCAATTAAATCATGTGTTTACTCCTCTTTCTAAATCTTTACATGATATTATGAATAGGTTGTTAGTAGCTAATATGATTACTTTACCTCCTATTCGACCTCTTTTACCTACTACAATTGCATCTAAAGCTTTTGATCAAAATGATTTTTGTCAATATCATCATCAGAATGGTCATGATACTGAGAAATGTTATTCTTTAAAACATAAGGTTCAAGATCTAATTGATTCTAAGGATTTATCTATTGATAATATGGATAGGAGTGGGAATAAATCTATCTCTCCTCCTAATCAGAACCTTCAAATTTATATGAACCCTTTACCTACGCATGATACTAATACTATTGCTCAACCATCTGCTATTGAAATTGTGTATGATTCAAAGATGGATAATCTCAATCATGTTGTTAATCAAGTGGAGCATGTTGATCAATTTGTATCTCCACCTCAACCTCAACTTCAACCTCAACCTTAGATTCAACCTCAAGTTCAATCTCAACCTTGACCAAAATCTAAACCTAAAATGAAAACTGAACCTAAACCTCAACAACAATTTAAGAATAAGAGACCTCAAGAACTCTTGATTACCTTTGATGATTCTAAGACTATTAAAGCTCCTGATGGTCCCCTTTACATTGCTGCTAGGATTGCTCATAAACCTACTCGTGGTTGTCTTGTTGATCCTACATCCTTATTTGATGTTATCACTAAAGAAAATCTTTTTATGAAAAGATTACAACGTGACTTTTATGATACATCAAATGTTTGGATTCAAACTTTCAATGGTTTTCTTTATCCATCCGTTAGTTCTATTATTTTACCAGTTGAACTTTGTGGAAAAATTATGAACACTACCTTTGTTGTTGTTCCTACTTCTGATCAATTTCAAGTTAAGCTATGTTTTCCTTGGTTAACTACCATGCATGTTGTTGCCTCACCTATCCATAAGTGTCTTAAGTTCATTCATGATGAAGAATTGAAGATGATTAATCATAGTCTATATCAACCTTCTAGGCCTAGAGATTGTGCTGCTATGGATTTCTTTTGGCCTTAATTACCTAATTCATGTCCTCCTCAACCTGATAATCTTTTTTGATCATATCAAGCTTATAAACATCATAAAATTATTGAATTAAGTTCACCTCCTAGGGATCTTAATCATGGTCTTTTACCTACACCTTCTATACCTCCTTTAACTATGACCTCTAGCTCTGTTAATCAAATTCCTTCTACCAAACCTATCAAAGATCTTGTGATTGTTTCTCCTATGGTTAATAATCCTATTGAGCTTCCTAAAGAACTTGCAAAGGATCCTATGATTGTTCCTCCTAGTTCTCAACCTATTTCAAATAAATCAAAACATAATCGATCTGCTAATGAATGTCATAAAAAGCATCGTGCTCATGCTAAAGCTCAAAGATCTCTACCTTCTATGGATAAACCTATGCATAATGTGGTAGAACATATTGTTACTAATAATTATGTTCACATGCATGATTATGATGATTCTATTCATATCTTAGATCCTATTTTGATTAATTTGGATGAAGAAGATACTCTTGATGATATTGATGATGTTAATGATAAATATGAAACTATTGACATTGACATTGATTTACCTAATATGCTTTCATCACAATTGACTCTTACACCTAGTGTCAAACATAGTGATTCTCAAGAGGATCCTTGTTTGGAACTAGCTATCATTCCTACTGTGTTGGATATAGTCCCTCCTGTGATTTACCCACCTTCCCTAAATGATATGCAACGAGATGGGGAAAGTAGGTGGCATGCTTGATCACTTTGTCCTTCATGGTAGCTTTGTTGTGTGTTTTCCTATTGTACTGTGCTTCTCCCAAAATGTGTTTGTTAAATGTTGTTAGATTCTTTTATACGGTCCTTATTACTCAGTTGGTGCAAGGTGATGAAGGAATCAAAACTATTATTCAAATTCTTCTATATGTACCTCTATTCTTCTATGCATTGTTCAATGTTATGTTTTAATTGTGCTATTGTTCATAAATGTTTCCTTGTGTAATCTACTTGGATTCAAGATATGGTAGCACTAATTCTTTTTGGTCTCCATGTCATGGTCTGAAAAGATATTCATTCGTATACCTTATGTGATCTTTCCTCCTTTGTGATTGTAGTTCTACTTTCTTTGGGGAATGATGTTAATTCATTTGCAATAATATATATATAAATATAAATATATATATATATATATATATATATATATATATATATATATATATATATATATATATATATATATATATATATATATATATATATATATATATATATATATATATATATATAATCTTATGATCATACTAACCCCATGGTAGGTAGATCCCTTCTATGTTCTCTATATGTTTCTATGATATTTCCCTTGATTTGTCTTCATCTGGGGGCATCTCAATGTGGAAACATAATCAGTGGAGTTGTTTATGTTTCTGTTAAGGCCATTGCTCTTGTTAAAGTTTCAACAATGACTTTAAGGTGGGGGCATACACTCTACTCACCTGTTGCACACACGCACTTTTCAATACACACATTTTTCAAGATACTTTTTCCCTTTTTGGATTAGTAATTAATCCTTAAATCATGGGTTTATATTTTAGGATCTCTTGATCCCTCCAGTTTCAAATACACATATATTTTGATCCCTTAAGGTTTGAAGTGTCCTTAAGAATGGATCTCTTTTGTTTTTTTTATTTTATTCTAATGGAATAGAATATTCCTAAGGATGAATCCTTGATGGGTTGACTAGTGAGTATCCACATTCAATAGGTGGTTCAATTCCATCTTTCTAGTTGTGCCATTTTTCCTATGTGGTTCACAATGGGACATAAGTTCTCATTGGGCAAGGTAATCACACCTTCTTTCTCTCTCTAAGAGATGTCTCTCTTATTGTGATCTAGGAGTTGATGAAGACTTGAGTCCCTAGGGTTTTAAGGTTTCTCTTTTTCCCTTGGATTACAATAAGATTATATTTTCATTCTGATCTCCTTTACCAAGAGTTTGCATCAAGTCCATACTCTTGCTAAAGTGGGGGCTTAATGTATCATCTTAAAATGGAAGCACATCCATGATAAGAGTGTTTAGCCCTCTGAGTAAGTGGTTTGGGGTCATTTTAAGTGCCTTGATAAGGTCTTTGCATGTATTTGGCTTTTTCCCCACTTTCCACTTCTTCCTTGCACTTGATTTCTTCATTCTAGGTGAAATTAGGGTTAGGAACATGAGGATTCTCCTTAATTTCCCTCTTCCATGGCTCTATTTTCTAGGTAGGATTTATAAATAGGTCCTCCTAGCCTTCATCATAGTCATCATAGGATTTTATGTCTATCCTTGACATTTTGTCCTGTTCTAGTATCATTTCTAGGTTTTTGGGCATCCCTGGGACCTCCTGACCTGGTTCTGACTAAATCTGGGCCCAGGGTCAAATTCAAGGTTGATCTTGACAAGGTCAGGATCAAGCTCAAACCTAACTAGGTCAAGATCAAGCTCAAACCTGAGTAGGTCAAGATTGAGGTCAAACCTAACTAGGTGAGGTCCAACCTCGATTTTTCTCCCCTCATTCAAATTTCCAAGATCCTTGATTTTTGGGCATTGGGCTTTCAGGATATTTATTTTCCCACCTCTAGGTTTGCCATTTTGGGTTTCAAGATGGTAAATCCTTTAATTTCATTTAATCTAGGTATATTTTCTAAAGGTTAGGACCTAATTGTGATTTTATTCTCCAAGGTGGCCCCTTTAGAGGATTGTTCCCTAGTTCACTGTAAAAGGAGGCCTTCCTCTCTCATTTTGACATCCACAATCAAGCAATTGATATCCATTATTCATATCTCATTCTCAAGAAATTTCTCTCAAACTCTCAAGGTGATTAAGTCAGTCTTCAATTATTCAAGTGTTCAAGCATCCATTCATCAAGGAGATCCATTGTTAGCTATTGAAGGATTCAATCTCTTTGGAGCCCACTTTGATGATCCATCCTTCCACATTCATTCAAGTCTTCTAATATGAAAATATCAAGTCAAGATTGGTGTTGAATATCAAATTCCATTGATTGGAGACATGCTACATCCATTGAAACATTCCTACTTGTGGATTTGAGGATTTGAATCCTCTACAAGGACTTCAACATAAGCGAGGTGATTTGTTTCAATTACTTTGTTTATGCACACTATATTTCCATTAAATTTCAAGGTTAATTCCTAAATTGGGGTTTGACCAAGGCAAACCCCCCATACAACAAAAACCCCTATTTTCTTGTAGGTACAGGTGTGAAATTTTAGATCTGAGAGCGAATTTGGATACCCTTTTTGATAAACTTATGAGATCTACAAACAAAATTTGAATCAGACTTCAAATAAAGAATGTAGTATTTGATCTTTAATGAGGGTCAAACCTGACTTGAGCTCATCTTGGAGAAATATTTTTGGGCTCATCTTGGAGAAATATTTTTGGGTTTTCTCTATCTCAGCATTTCCAGTTCAGTACAGGTTTCAGAATTGCCTGAAAGTACACATAGACATCAAAATTCAACATTTTCCAAATCTACCCTAATTTGAGGTTAGTATTTGTATTTAAATTATTCCATATTTCAAACATAATTTCCATCAATAGGGAAATATTGGATTTACTCTCTCTCTCTCTCTCTCTCTCTCTCTCTCTCTCTCTCTCTCTCTCTCTCTCTCTCTCTCTCTCTCTCTCTCTCTCTCTCTCTTACATATTCTCCATAAATTGATTCAATTGTGTATTAACTTCTTGGTTGATCAAATTGGATCTCTTCTTTGGGAATTTGGGTTTGGGAATAGATCTCAGATTTCCCCCCTTCCCTTTACATTTGAATAGAGTTGAATCCATTTTAACCCTATTCAATACCTTATCAATAGTCTTGTGATTTTTATCTATTACTTCATCATACATTCTTTCCATAATATTTATCAGTCTTTCTTTTACTCTCAGTAGGGGCTTAATAGATTTCATCATTCTGTCATGCTCATCAAATGAAACAATAGGTAGCATGTCTTCCATGGATTTTATATTTATCTATTCATCTTCTTTAAATTCTAACCATTTTCTTACTTCTAGTTTCTCATATATATCCTTAGGAATACTACTTTTAATTTTGAAAGTAGATTCCTTTTAAATACTAACATATAATTAATGACAATGTCTTCAATCATAATTGTATCACTTTCATTATACCTATCATATTATTTTTGTAATTGATTCAAATTTCCTTGATTGACTATCCTTTTTGTTAACATCTCCAAATCAATTTTCCAAATTTATCTCACGACTGGTTTATTTTCAATTTTCTCCTCTTCAATCTTCTTTTCTTATTTCTTCTCATCTTCTTTCTTGTCCACACCAGTCCTATGTATTTTAGGTGGTGATTTTTGTTTAGAGAAACTTGTACTTCTGACAGGATTCTCATCTTCCTTCACTATCTCAATTACACTTGTTCTCTTCAATGACCCCTTAGGTGGTGTAGGGGTGGTATCATGTGTTGCAACCACAATAGGAGGTGAATCAACAATGTCTACTACTTCAAGAGGTGGAAGGAATATAGGGGAAGTGATCTCCAACCCAAAAGTTCCTTCTATTATCTTCTTTCTTACCTCTTTCATCTCTTATTGGCTTATACTTGTCTTCTCTACAAGATAGTAAACTATTTTCTCAATATTTCTCTTCTTCAGTACCCTTGACTATTCATCTCTAGTTTATGAAATTTTTCTTCATAAGTTCCCCATGTTTCTTTAGTAGGATCAATATTAGAAGAAATAACATGATCTTGATCCATTCTTCTTCATTGTACTCATATAGTTCTGCAATTTACATGATACTAATATTTTGAAAATGAGAAAACTCATCCTTCCAAGTTCCATCATCCTTAATCATTTCCTCCTCCTTGATGATCTCAAAGTCCCCTATTTTCCCATTCTTGCAATGAATGTATGCCCTAATGTCTTCAAAATAAAACACATCGTATCACGTTTACAAAAATGTGTTTTTAGATTCATTCTCTATGAATTTTTAAGGGTATTTATTTAATTTTTACCTCAACCTCTCACTAACATAAAAAATTAATGGTGTATCCATAGTAAACAAAGGTCGCAAAATATCAAAATACCTCAAATTACTTGATTTGATGAGATTGGATATGCACACTCAGAGATCACAAAAATGATTTAGCTCCTTTGTTTTCTCTTTTTATTATGTTTAGTTCTTTTCAAATGATGATCAAAAAATTTGAGAATAATGAACTTATACTTCACAATTTTCAAATTTACACATTTCTCGATGAATCAGTAAGATTTCACAGATCTAGTCATCCATATTCCTTGGCGATCATCAAGTACTATATGTATAGCCATGTGACGATAAATATAGACTTTAGATACATTAAAATATCTCTCTATAAGCTCAAATCAACCCATTCTTCATACAAG
Source organism: Chamaecyparis obtusa (assembly GCA_027943335.1). Lineage (NCBI taxonomy): Eukaryota > Viridiplantae > Streptophyta > Pinopsida > Cupressales > Cupressaceae > Chamaecyparis > Chamaecyparis obtusa. The sequence goes on along the minus strand of BSBK01009033.1, from coordinate 67,361 downwards.
GGGATGGATAACTACTATTATATTCGAAAGCTCCCTCTAAGGCCATTCTTGGCCACTTAGGATGATGTGGAAATGATAACATCAGTAGCATCTATTGATTCTCCCTAAACCTTAGTCTCACTCTATTCCTTTTCTTTCCATACTTTATCACTATCTTTGTTACCTTCCTTTACAAAATGTTTGTCAAAATAATCCATGTATTCTTCAAGGCTTCTACCAATATCACCAACATTTTTCTTTACAACTATAGGTGGTGGTCTTTTGTTACTAAAATTTCCATTATACCTCCAAAACTTTTATATCTTTCCTTAATTTTTACATTTATAGCATGTAGGAGATGACCTATTCTTATTAAACTATAGTCTACAATTTCTTGTGATGTTTCGAAAGTTGGTACATTTACATAACATGTTTAATCTTGGTTGTTGTTTCCTCTCCAATGTAGTCTTATTTATACCTTAATAGATCGGGTTTTTTTCATCCTTCCTTCTTATGTCCATATGCATGGCAATTGAAATAATAACCATAAAAATAATTATAAGGAGCCTTACATCTCCAATCTCTCTTCATGTGACCAGATTTGTTACATCCAAAGCATCTTCCTATGAAAGTTCTGATCTTCTTTCTAGGTTCCTCTTGATGAATAGGTTTTTCTTGTTGATTAGGTCTCACATATATTTTAGATTGTCTTTCTTGAAATTTTGAGCATTCAACTACATCAAAAAAAACTCTAGTCATGTCACCTTTAAAATTTTGTAGTTTTAATTATTCATCAATTTGTTTCTTCACTTCAACAAGTTCTCCCTTAATGATTTGATTATATTTTTCTAATTCTTGATACTTAATTTTGTATCCATCTAGTTCAATCTTCATTTTCTCCATCTAAACATCAATTCCTTTCAAAGTTTCATCAATTTGTCTCTTCTCTTTATTTAGTCGATGATGATCATGCTTCAATGCTTTATTTTCTTTTTCAAGTTGATCGATGAGATTTGATGAGTCATTTTCAGATTCCTCATGTATCTTTTTCACAAGATCTTTCCTTTGGTTCCTAGAGAGTTCAAGTTGTTCCTTAAGCTTCTTTATGTAACCCTTATCTCTTCTTACTTTGTATTTCAATTCAATATTATCATCTTTTTCCTTATCAAGGTCTCCAAGTGCTTCTTCAAAGTCATCTTCCAAACTACTTTAATCCATCTAGATTTCCCTCAAGCTATTAGGATTTCTCTCCAAGGGCCTCAAGATCTAATACTAATTGTTGGGATTAATTAATACTTAGAGGGGGGGTGAATCAATATTACAACACTTTAACAATAAACTTAACCAATTCAAACTTAACCATGAAATTTACTAAAATAAAGAGAACATAAACATAAAGTACAACTCATAACACCATGATTTATTAACAAGGAAACCATGGTTAGAGGGAAAACCCTAGTGGGGATGATACCCAAAATTGATGTAGTAATAGTATAGTTTCCATGTTAGAAGATAAAGTCATGTTAGGAGATGATTATTATATTTAGTACAAATCCATGTTAATGGATGCAAACCCTGTTAGGGGTAGTACATAGTAGAAGGATCTAAATGTTCTTACAATGCAAAAATTCCTTTAAAATGAATTATAAAAGTGACCTATACAAGCATATTTTATGCTTTAGTAGTCTTAATTATAGCTCACCAAATCCTCTACATTATTCTAACATCCCAATTCATCTGCATATCACACACACTCACCTTTTCATCTCAAAACATTTTCATATATATACATGATCTCATATAATTTCTAGTCATCTCACAAATACATCACAAAATATGTCCAACACAATCAAATATCAAATGCATAGTTAGTGATCATATTTATGGAAAGGTAGGTTAGGACCCAAAAAAAATTTAAGGTAGCACCATTGGGATCCATACATTACTCCCTTAAACAGCACAACCACTCATCTTCCCTATTACACTATTGTACTATCTTCATGTAACCACATGAAGTTGTAACTCTGTAATTAAATCCAAAATCCACATGACTTTAACTAAAGGTATAATCTATCTCATGTAACATTCCTCTAACCTTTTAAGCCTTAGTTATTCACATAGTTTTCTCACTAGGAAAAATTGTAGAACTATACCCTGTTAAATGCTTCCTGGACTTGGTTATTTTTCCAATGCAAACGTCCAAAACTAAACTGAACTCCAACTAATCATGCTAATGAGTAGTGTTTCCATATTTGAAAACCTTTATACTAAAATCATCAGGCCACTTACCAAAATAATAAAGCAAGACTTGTTTGTAAAGGTTACTCATAGAAAGAAGGTATTGAATTTGATGAGACTTTTACATCTATGGCTAGATTGGAGGCTCTTAGATTATTTCTTTCTTATGAAGCTCATAAAAACTTTAAATTTTATTAGATTGATGTTTAATTTACATTATCGAATGACAAACTTGAAGAAGGAGTACACATAGAATAACCTAATGGATTCCCATTAACTGATAAGGAAGATATGGTATGAAAACTAAACAAAGCTTTATATAGCTTGAAGAAAGCACCAAGGACATGGTATGATAGATTGGATAGATATTTATTACATCTTCATGAAGGAAAAGGTAATAATGATAGTAATCTATATTTAAGGATTAAATTTGATATCATCTTAATTGATGAGGTATTTGTTGATGATATCATATTTATTGGGAATGATGCTATGAGTAATAAATTCATTAAATAGATGAAAGGTGAATTTGAGATGTTTATGATAGAGGAAATGAAATTTTTCTTGTTTCGCAAATCACTCAAAGTAAGGATGGATTTTTCATATCTCAAACTAAGTATCTTAAGGAATTATTGAAAATTTTTGGAATGGAGAATTGTAATCCATTAGGAGCACCTATGGTTACAGGTTACAAACTAACTACTACTGATGATTCACAAAAAAAAAAAAGACAAAGTACATATCAATGATTGGAGGATTGTGGGTATGTGCAAGATCATGAGGGGCCAAAAAGTGGCGATGTGAAAAATATTCACTTTTCACTTGTCCAAAAGTGCATGAAAATGATTGTTGACTTTTTAGTACGAATGGGTGTCAGTACACTTGGGAAAACTTGACACCAAAGAACATGCTTAATCAGGCATCCAAAAATATATCGGGTACCTGATATGTTTTCAGGTACCCAATATTATTTCAGGTACCCGAAACCTGTGGCATAAATCAAAACCCCTGAGCCTTTTTCCTCATTTATCATCATGTTTTGGGTATGGAAAATGGCTATAAATATCATATACATGATATTTTTGGGTATCTAATTTTTGCAAAAACAAATTTGGCTCCGTAGTATATTTTGTAAGTAAATTCTTTGTATATTTTGATTATTTTATTTCATTTTGATGCTAAATGTAGTTTTTTTAGTTGAATAAGGTTTTGTATTTAATTTTGTAATAATATATGAAATCAAATTAAAATTTAGATTTTCTTTTTATTTAATCAGGCATGGCTAACAACAATGAAGAAAATAACCCTCCCGCACCAAATAATGATCCCAAAAACAATCCCCCCTCGCAAAACCCTTGATCTTTAGAATATTTGATAAAAGATAACTTGAACACAATACGAGGTTTCCAAAACATATATTAGAATATACCTACATTAGGTCCCATGCTTTCCACACTAAATACTATTGTTGAAAATATTGATACACTTACACAACAACATAATGTTGCTCTTCATTGGTGGGATGATATGCATGCCCAATTTGATGACAGGCTTGACCATGATGGGATTGTGGCCCTTAATATAAGTAAGGAAGATATAGCCTCCCTTTTTTCCAATCCTAAAACTGGATTACAAGTTGACCCCAAAAAGCCCAAATTATCAATAAAATCATGCACAAATGAAACAATGCGCACACACTTTTGGGATCGTTGGTGGATGGTTTTTGATAAACCACCCCATAGAAATTTGGAGCTCCCTTTCTATTTCATAAAAAAATTGTATGCTGAGTTTGTGCTTTGTCACAATGTTAATTATTGGAGTATGAGGCCCAATATGGGCATAGGTAGAGGAGCTCCTTAGACTAGGCCATTTGCCCAGTGCAAAAAGGCCACTACCTTTATCCCCCCCACTAATGTCACACCCCCTCCTTGAGTGCAGCATCCCGATATCATTGTAGAGGCTGCCTCATAGACTATTAGGGCCATTCATTTTCTGAGTGATCAGTTGATCATACACACCAGGTTTGTGTTGCCTCCTGGTGTGGATGATGTTGGTGCATCGACATCTCATCGGAGTTCACGTTTATGCAAGCCCTATATTTGCACTATATGAAAGAATATGTGCCTCAGACCGCTTACTAATGTTGATACATATCAGTATGTTATTGATGAGGAGGATATAGGAGACACAACTGTAGAGGCTACAACACCTCATGGAGTATCTACATCTCATGAGAGTGCTCAAGAGGTGTATGCAGAGACATGGAATCCTGTTGATACAATAAGAGTAAACATTATAAATAAAATTTTCACATGACTTATTTACTTTAAAAATAATTTATTTATTTAGATTAGTTTTAATGATTGCATGCACTTATGTATATATATTTTTTTAATTTATGTTCAGTCGATGACATGGGAGGAGTTGAGACAGGTGGATGAGTCCACACTTTCAACCATTTCATTTGGCCTTGATGCCTGTACGGTATATTATAAATTATGTACCCATTAGTATTTTTTATATCATTTGGTGTACATGCTTAAATCTCTATCAATTAGAGAAATAAAATTCATACATTTACTAATATATTGTCATCTTATTATACTCTTGTAGGCTACAGTCGATGTCAGTGGGGGGCACGAGGGGGTTCCTTCATCAGGTGTTGACAAAGGAAAGGTAATTAATTATTTAAGATTAATTATGCATGCATATGTATGCCACTTTTGTGTAGTAATAAATATTTTACTTGCACTTTATTGTATAGGGTGTAGCTATTGATGATGTCCTAACATGGGTTTGGGAGCCTAGGCTGACAAGCATCTTGATTTGGAGTGATAGACCAATTGTACATAGACTTTTACATATTGTTATTTATATTTTGTAACCAAGATTGTTATGATGAAGTACATTTATATATAATTGACAATCTTTTTACTCTCATAGGTTACTATTGTCACTAAGGATTGCACCCAATTTGCTAAGTGTTGAACCCAACAATCCTGTGAAACATGGGACTATTCTTAGGCTGCGGGTAACCTATCCGAGAATAGACCTCCAGATTAAGGGTCGGCTTCCCTATGGATCACTTGAAACTTATCTAAACTTTGAAGGGAAAGGGAGAGAAAGTACATGAAATTAAACAACTACAACTGAAACCAAACAAAGGTGATCCACCAAAATTTAAGAAGATCCACAACTGAAAATAAGTTTACTCTTAATAGAAAAATAAACTTAGCTCACAACTCAATCTCACTTTCTTAACTCTTAGTGAAACAAGGTACCTAGAATGCAGAAAAGGAAGAAAACTTCACAAATTTGATACTCTTGATTGCACACAAATCACACTACTAAATTAAGATAAATTCATGAGCATCAACTTGGATTCAACATGCGGATTAAGGATATAAAACATCACAATAATCCTGCATATGACTTCAAAAGCAAACCCAAAATTATAGGAGAAAAAGAAGGATCAATTTTATTTCTGTAAAGAAACTAATTACAATTGTGTCTCTTAGAGCTACAACACTCCTATCAGAGAGAAATAAATGAAGAGGTAACCTCTATCATGAAAAGTGAGAGGTATATAAACTAAAACTAGGAATCTACATTCAAACTCCACTACCTCCTAAGAATAGAAAAAGGGCAATAATGGACCCATGAGGCTGCATCATAATTTGAATTCTAGATTCCTAGATTCCTAGGGGGTGAGGAAAGTGGGACCTACAAATAAGTAGTCAAACAAAGACCACTCTATCTACTAATAATGCCTATAAATGATATCCTGACAATGGTTTATGAAAACACCACTTGTCGATATCTTACAATAAAGAATGAGCCATGACTTAACATTAAAAACCTATCCCACTATGACACAAAAATGGACCTAATTTTTTATTTTTTTTAAAAGGTCTCAACCCACACAATGGGGAAACATGCTTTTTTTTTTAAATAATCACAATTAAACAAGCATCCACTTGTGCCTAAAAACAAAGACCCAAATCCTAAGTCAAACAAATGACTCTCAACCCAATTAAGGGGAAAGCACATTTGATGACCCATGTTTTCTAATTTAAATTCATCAATACATAGCATAACCATAGGATTAAAATCCCACTTAATAATCACCAAACCCACCATGCCTAAGAAACATAGCAAAAGATGATAATGAATCTCGACCATAAAAGGGGAGAAGGGAAAAAAAACAATAGCCATTTAATCAAATCTCTCCTGCCGCTAGCACTATAGACCTTTTCATCTGACATATGGCAAGTTACCATCTCCACTGGCACTCCACTATAGCTTGGTATTTGGAAACAGTAGTCCTCAAAAGTCTTCTATCATTGCAATATGATTTTTGAGGTAAGCACATATGTACTCAATCTTTTTTTCATATGATCACAATGTTTCCTCCTCTGCCTTGTAGACTTCATTGCATAATGATGGCATTGCTCTCCTATGAGTGCATATTCGATACCATGAATATGGCATTCACAGTATGTGTACACTGTGATGGTTTTGCAAGAATTAGGGCATCATTCACTACTATCTTGATCATTTCACTAGCTTATATACTTGAATTTCTCTGTACATTGTAATGTATCTCGGCTTCTATAGGCTTTTGAGAGCATGCATAAATGATGGAAAACTTATTTTTCTCTTTGCATAGCCTGTGGACCCTGTGGTCTATCATTGATTCATATAAATGAGGGCACTGTACCATGGTGGCATGTTTTTCTTGTTTGATCATGCTTTATATAGCCTGTGGATGGCTAGGGCACGTTATGATAATGCCTTCTCTATATTTTGAATCGGAAGTAGGGCACTATAATACATTACTCTGTGTTTAGATTTTGACATTGTCATCTCTACTATTTGATTGCCACTACTATGTTATATCCTCAAGGGTGCAGCTATTTTATCTATTTGTTATTTTGCACATGTATTCAATGCTTCACATCTTCTTTAGGGGCTTTCAAAATGGTTGCATATTATTGTTTCATCATTGGTGTTGGTAGCATTTTCTTGTGAGTGTATATCAACTTCATGGATATGGAATTCATGGTATGAGTTCCCTATTTTGATCTACAATCATTTCATTTTCCTCTTTTGAGCTAGGGCACTGTAATAGAATTGCATGAGATTTGATGTCGGCATTACCTATTTGCTATTATCATTGGAAACTTGTTTTCATAGCATGATCAAACATGGGCATTGATTTCTTATCTGGAAGGGCACAGTGTTTATTGGTGCTTATGTTTAGTGGCCCGCAAACTACCTTAGGGTATTTATGTTTCCTTGTGACCAACGAGCTAGGGAAACAATGCTCATGAGTCTTGTGAGCATTGAAGCTATTGTATTATTTCTTTGGATTCACCTATTATTTCACCTCATGCCATGTATCTCTAATGGCCCTATGTGATTTTCTATTACATGTTCTTGATCACTTGGATAAATCAAGAACCCCCATGCTTGACTGTCATTATCGGCATCGTGTTGAACTTACATGTGAAACCCGCGAGTTGCTAAAGCACTGTGGTCTTTCTTTGATGCTGATGGATGGTGTTTCATGTGTCTATTCCCCTACTATAGCCTGTGGGCCCTCTCATCATGTTGTGTTGATGTTTTGGTTTTATGGCCCACAAGCATTATGTTTCTGGCACTATGAATAACTAGGGCATGGGCCTGGCACTATCCTATTGCCATTTGTTATTAAAACTATGACTCTGCATTGTTCAAGCATTATGTTTAACTGGTCACTATCATATTGAGAATTCCCACTATGGGGAAACCTAACAATCCATGGTTAGGGCATTCAATTGTGTTTACTGACATGTGCATTGCTCTTTATAATGCAACCATTGAAGATACTCTATATAGAGATACCCCCTTGTATGATCAATTCATCAAATGTAGAGAGGTATTCCATAGCCAAAAAGTCATAGTTGCACATGTATATGCATAGTTCGTTTGTCAATGCCAATCCCATGATCTTTGGGTACTTAATGTATCACCATTTATTGATGCTTCAGTAGCTATATCACTTAGCTCATATATATTGACTCTTTCATCTACCTGCTATTGCTATTAAAACTATGAACTCTGCTGACCACTCCTTGATATATTTGTTGATCCTTCATTAATGAGGGAATGTCATGAATCTTTGTTGTAAAATAAGGCACCATTTGCATAATTTTTGACATTATTTCATAGTGTAACTTTATGAGGACCCAGGGATTGAAACAAGGATCACTGCATTGTTTGATTCATTGCTTGCTAGCATGATCTCTTGTAATGCAACCCATTATTGGTAGATATTGATAGCATTATGATAACTCTAAATTATTTCCATATGCACATATTGCTTACTCTTTTATATGAGATATGCTAGACCATGTAGAAACTGTGACTCTTGTATGTAGTTTTGATCATGTTCATACATTGATGATTTCTATTTCTTTCTTGGTGTTGATGTTTGATTTATGCTACATCACACATATTTGATATGCCCATATCATAATATTAATGTATTGAATGCATCCTTGGAGTATATTATGTTATGGTGTGCTTCTTTCTGTGACATGTAGGATTGTACCCTTATTCTTCTACCATTTGCACCTCATGCTTTTGTTGCTTCCATGATTCTATTTGATCTGGATGTACTTTGCTTTTGTACAATGTGTGCTCTTGGCCCTTGATGTGATCATCGATAAAAAACTTGAGGTTCTTCTATCATGATCTGCATTAAGGGCCCAGATCATTCATTGAATTCAATGTTGGATTAGCTTTCCCTGTATCTGTACATGAAACAAACATGTCAATGAAAACATGGTGCCTCTTGTTCTTTGGAGCCTTATGCACATGCCCTGAGCACAACCTTTGTCAGAGGTGCATGGATGAGTGTACATATGCATTCTGTAGATATTGTGATACTAGACTTTGCATAGATCCATTGGATCTAACCCATCTTCCTTCTTCTCTTCTTGCAGGTTTTGGATTTTAGGAGCTCTCTAGATAGGACCAGATCTAGACTTCAATACCAGGCAATGTCTAGTACCCCAGTATTTAATAATTTTCCTTTATGTATATGTACACTCATTCGTTCAATTCTGGTAATGGTTATGTTCATGGCCTATGTGAGCTTAGATAGATGTTTCTCCTTTCAGTTCTTTCCCTTTTGTATAGTATGCATACATGCATGTGTAGCATTAGATGCAGTTCATTTGTTTTTAACTTTCATGTACTTGCAATGAAATGAACACAAACTTAAAGAAGATCACCTAATAACATAAACTAGGGTATTGTAGCCTCATCTAGTAAATAGGTCTCCAAACTAAGAATGAGTAAAAATATGGCAACAGTTACTCCTAGTGTGAGGGAGGGCTCACAAGAATCTTTCATATCATTGTTGACCCAGCCCACTATTCCAGAGGATGGATCACCAAATGTAAGTTTTAATTTTAGTTCAATCAATTTGTAATTTTACTATACTATCATCCTATTTCGTAGATTTATTACTCTATGTTGCACCACTCTACTAATCTCATTATTGCAAATATATATTTATAGGTCAAAGTTGGTATTGTTGGCATGGTCCCTTCACTACCAAGGACTTATGCTAGGACACCTGATCATGGTAGGGGACCGAGAGGCCAGGTATAGATATTTGTATTCAGTTATAATTTTAAATAAATTAGTGTTTGAATTATGAATTATATATATATGTGTGTGTGTGTGTGTGTGTGTGTGTGCAAATCATATAAAGTAAGAAATCTAACTTGGGTTTGAACTCATTTTTGATGCAGGATCAATCAAAGCCAAACACTTCTTCAAAGAGGCTACATTTTGATGATCCCCCTATGGCATAGGATGTAGTTATAGTTTTGTGGTCATTTAGAGATGCCACTTTGCACATTTTGAGATGGCATGTATGCCACATTGTACACCTTTACACATTGATTTTGTAGACATTTTGAAATGGCATGTGCCATATTTGTATATGGAGATACTTTTGATACATTTGATACTTTCTATATATAGAACATGTTAATTTTTATGTTATATTTGCATCATCTTTTGTATACATATTTATTATTCATGTTTACAAAATTGAATGGTGAAGCTATATCTTGACTATGATTATCATTATGATTTAAATTATATGTTGTTGAAGTTACATTTATTTTTCTTTACTCTGGAATACCATGTTCATGGAGCATATTATGTTGGAGGTTTAACTTCTATATATTTCCTATGATCTTATGTTTTATACATTATATATACTCATTTCAGCCACTTAGTACTACATTGTTTCAATACTATGTATATACTCACTATGTATATAACTCATTATAATGGGGTTTACTAAATCCATAGAGAAATGTAGCACTTGTGCTGTTAGGTCACTTGGGTCAAGCGTAGTCACGAGCATTCCAGTGACTCTATGGGTGGAATGGGGTTTTCAATGGCATTTTATTAGCCAACCAGAGTCGATGGAGTAGATGGTTCAATGCTAGGACAAATGGTTTCAAAGATACACTGCTGAGCTACTTTCAACTGACCTGCACTCTAAGTTTTGGCATCGATTGAGATCACCTTGCCAAATGTAAACAAAGTCGAATCACCCAAAACTAAGAGCTGTAGACCTTAGAAACATGATCTTGTAGCCCTTGAAATTTTTTTGATACCTCTCACAAGGTCTAAGATACAAACCTTGGAAGATTGCTGCCCAATCATGTTTAGTGCACCTTGGGGTCACTTGGGTCGAGCATGATTGCGAGCGTTCTAGTGACTCGGTGGGTGGAATCGGGTTGCCACTAGAATTTACCTGGCCAACTAGAGCTAATGGAGTAGATGGTTTGATGCTAGGATGGACGGTTTGAAAGATACACTGTTGAGCTACTTTCAACTAACCCTCACTATAAGTTTTGGCATCGATTGAGATCACCTTGCCAAATGAAAATGACGTTGAATGACCCAAAAATGAGAGAGGTTTTTGTCGAACTCAAAAACACAATACCATAGCCCCTGAAAATTTTTTGATACCTCTCAGAAGCTCCAAGATAGAAGCCTCAAAATATTTCTACCCAATCATGCTTAGTGCACCTTGGGGTCACTTGGGTCAAGCGTGGTTGCAAGTGTTCCAGTGACTCTGTGGGTGGAATGGGGTTGTCACTGGCATTTACCCAGTCAACCAGAGCTAATGGAGTAGAAGGTTTGATGCCAAGATGGATGGTTTGAAAGATACACTAATGAGCTACTTTTAACTGACCCTCACTACAAGTTTTGGCATTGACTAAGATCACCTTAACAAATGCAAATGAAGTCAAATAGCCCAAAACTGAGAGAGGTTATTAGAGACCTTGGAATCATAATCTCATAGCCCATGATAGTTTGTTGACACCTCTCATGAGGACTAAGATACAAGCCTCAAAAGATCGATGCCCAATCATGCTTAGTGCAGCTTGGGGTCACTTGGGTCAAGCATGGTCGTGAGCATTCTAGTGACTCTGTGGGTGGAATGGGATTGTCACTAGAAATTACCCAGCCTATCGAAGCTGATGGAGCAGATGGTTTGATGCTCAGATGGATGGTTTGAATGGTACACTATTGAGCTACTTTTAGCTTACCCTAACTACAAGTTTTGGCATCCACTGAGATCGCCTTGCCAAATGCAAACGAAGTTGAATCACCAAAATTTTGAGAGAGGTTATTCTAGAACTCAAAATCCCAATCCTGTGGCCCCTAAATTTTTTTTGATAGCTCTCATGAGGCCTTAGATATGAGCCTCGAAAGATCACTACCCAATCGTGCTTAGTGCACCTTGGGGTCACTTGGGTGGAGCATGGTCGTGAGCATTCCAATGACTTCATGGGCAGAAAAAGGTTGTCACTGGTAATTACCAGGCCAACCAAAGCTGATGGAATAGACAGTTTGACTCCAGGATAGACACTTTGAAAGATACACTGCTGAGCTACTTTCAACTAACCATCATTGCAAATTTTGGCATCGACTGAGATCACCTTGCCAAATGTAAATGAAGTAAAATCACCCAAAAATAAGAGAGGTTATTATAAACCTTAGAATCATGAACCTATATCCCTTAATATTTTGTTGATACCTCTCACGAGGCCTAAGATATGAGCCTTAGAAGATCACTGCCTAATCATGCTTAGTGCACCTTAGGGTCACTTGGGTTGAGCATGGTTGCGAGCATTCCAGTGACTCCATGGGTGGAATGAGGTTGTCACTGGAATTTACTTGGCCAACCAGATCCATTTTAGTATATGGTTTGATGCTAGGATGGATGGTTTGAAAGATACACTACTGAGCTACTTTCAACTGACCCTCACTATAAGTTTTGGCATCGACTGAGATTGCCTTGCCAAATGCAAACAAAGTTGAATCACCCAAAACTGAGAGAGGTTATTGTAGACCTCAAAATCATGATCCTATAGCCCCTAATGGTTTTTTAGTACCTCTCATGAGGCCTAAGATACTAGCCTCAGAAGATTGCTGCCCAATTGTGCTTAATGGACCTTGGGGTCACTTGGCTCGAGCGTGGTTGCGAGTGTTCCAGTGACTCTGTGGATGGAATGGGGTTGTCACTAGCATTTACCCAGCCAACTAGAGTCATTGGAGGAGATGGTTTGATGCTAGGATGGATGGTTTTAAAGATACATTGCTCAACTACTTTCAAGTGACCCTCACTACAAGTTATTACATCAACTGAGATCACCTTGCCAAATGCAAACAAAGTCAAATAGCCCAAAAATGACAAAGGTTATTGTAGACCTTGGAATCATGATATTGTAGTCCCTAAAGGTTTGTCAATACCTCTCATGAGGCCCAAGATAAAAGCCTTAGAAGTTTGATGCCCAATCATGCTTAGTGCACCTTGGGGTCACTTGGGTCGAGCATGGTCGTGAGTGTTCCAGTGACTTCATGGGTGGAATAGGGTTGTCATTGGCATTTACCAAGCTAACCAAAATTGATGGAGAAAATGGTTACATGCCAGGATGGATGGTTTGAAAGATACACTGCTGAGCTACTTTCAACTGACCCTCACTACAAGTTTTGGCATCGACTAAGATCGCCTTTCCAAATGTAAACGGAGTTGAATCACCCAAAACCAAGAGAGGTTATTGTAGACCTCAGAATCATGATCTTGTAGCCCCTAATAGTTTGTCAATACCTCTCATGAGGTCTAAGATACAAGCCTCAGAAGATCATTTCCCAATCATGCTTAGTGCACCTTGGGGTCACTTGGGTCAAGTGTGGTTGCGAGTGTTCTAGTGACTCCGTGGGTGGAATGGGGTTGTCACTCATGTTTACTTGGAAAACTAGAGCTGATGGAGCATATGGTTTGATGTTAGGATGGATGGTTTGAAAGATACACTATTGAGATACTATTAACTAACCCTCACTGCAAGTTTTGGCATCGAATGAGATTGCCTTGCCAAATGCAAAATAATGTTGAATCTTCCAAAACTGAGAGAGATTATTGTAGACTTTAGAATCATGATCCTATTACCCTAGATGTTTTTTTAATACCTTTCATGAGTCTTGAGATATGAGCCTTGGAAGATCACTACCTAATTGTGCTTAGTGGACCTTGGGGTCACTTGGGTTGAGTGTGATCATGATCATTGCAATGACTTTGTCGGTGGAATGAGGTTATCACTAGAATTTACCTAGCCAAATAGAGTCGATGGAGTAGATAGTTTGATGCCAAGATGGACATTTTGAAAGATACACTAATGAGCTACTTTCATCTGACCCTCATTGCAAGTTTTGGCATCGATTAAGATCACCTTGCCAAATGCAAACGAAGTCGTATCACCCAAAATTGATAGAGGTTATTGTAGACCTTAGAATCCCAATCTTGTAGCCCCTAACATTTTTTAGATATCTCTCACAAGGCTTGAGATATGAGCCTTGGAAGATCACTACCCAATCATGCTTAGTGAACCTTGGGGTCACTTGTGTCAAGTGTGGTCACGAGCATTCTAGTGTCTTTGTGGGTGGAATGGGGTTGTAAGTAGCATTTACCCAACCAATCAGAGCTAATGGAGAAAATGGTTCGATGATAGGATGGATGGTTTGAAAGATACATTGTTGAGCTACTTTCAACTAACCCTCACTACAAGTTTTTGCATCGACTGAGATCGCCTTGCCAAATCCAAATAGAGTTGCATCGCCCAAAACTAAGAGAGGTCATTGTAGACCTTAGAATCATGATCTCATAGCCCTTGATGATTTGTCAATACCTCTCATGAGGTCTGAGATATGAGCCTTGGAAGATCACTTCCTAATCATGCTTAGTGCACCTTGGGGTCACTTGGGTCGAGCGTGGTCTCAAGTGTTCCAGTGACTCCATGGGTGGAATGGGGTTTTCACTCACATTTACAATGTCATGAAAGTGAACCATGAACTTATAGTCCACACCATTTTTAGTAATGAAAAAGTTAACCTTTTTACTCTCCTGTGCAAACTTAGAAAGCACGTCACTTGCAGACCATAAAATACACAATGCATTATGGTACACTGGGTAGCTTGCAAGCAGTTGTGTTTTATAGATTGAGTAAGTAGTCCTTGGGAACATGTCCTTGTCTACAATGGAAACAATTAGGTTTTCAATTTGAAACAAGAGAAGACCTAAATGGGAAAGCGTGCACACTTCTTTTCTTGACCTAGTTTCATTGCAATGACTGTTAATGGTATGTTTGAAATTTGAACTATGAAACTAATCATGATTAAGCCAATCAACACTCTACTAAAATTCAATTATTTTAAATATTCTTCCACCCCTCCCAAAACCCAATAACAAAGACTAAATATTAGGACATTTTTTTTTCTTTACTTTGGAATACCCTATTCATGGAGCTTATTATGTTTGAGGTTTAACTTCTATAGATTGTTTGAAATGATAAAAAATAATATCCTTAAAGCATTAGAAACAATAATCAAACATGTAAGAATTCAAACGATGCAAATGACATAAGTAAATGACATGTAAGATCCCTTGTTGGCACTATTGGCCACCCATACATGATTTTGGTCATAAGTTCTTATCAAGTCTTCTAGGACATTTAACTTTTAAATCAAATTGATTGTTACAAATTGTCATTACAGGCTTCAAAAGATCTCAACTAACCATTAAGGATCCTTTTGTCCTTCTATCTCTGATTGGATCCATGGTGACCGTAGGTGTCTTCATAGGTGCTCTTGGAAAAGTTACAATCCACATACAAAACCAAGTTTATTGACTCAAAATACAATCTAAGAAAGGTGAAATTAATGTATTGAAATTTAACCTATTACTTAGTCAAGTATTCCTGAAGGGTCATCTCTTTACTTCAGGGTCTCCAATAGTGCTTCATGATTAGTAGTACTAATAGTCCAAAGTTATTTTGTCTTTGGTCTTCCTTGATGCTTAGACAACTTGACATTTGTTGCTATAACAAGGAGTGAATACATGATCATAGTTTTGTGCCTCTCATAGTCTTCAAATGTGGGAATTCCATTCTTTCAAATCATTTATGTTTGTAGCCATGCTCATGCAACAATAACTGAACTAGTAGGATATGTGAACCCATCACCATCTATCATCCATTGTACAAGCTTCTGTTTACCTCATACACAACGTGCTAACCAATAATATGACCTCTCATCATTCCCTTGTGGTGCAACCAATGCAAAAACATCTCCTAGCTGTAGAAGATTTGAAAGATGGTCATACTTAATTGAAGTATCCATGTCATCATTTCTTATAGAGAGTGTCAAAGATAAAGGAGTTAGATACTTTGGAACCCATGTATCCACCCACTCACTTGACTTAGAATGATCTCAATCATATTAAAAACACATGGGGCAAAAACAAGCCAAATATTGTATCTAGATGGTCCATGTACTACTATTGGAGCTTCGGAATGAATACATTTTTGAAGAGTCTTTCACTGATTGACAATCCAATCTATCTCGTATAGTTCCCTCCTCAACCAGCCAAAAGAATCTACACACTGTAGAATCAAGATTCCCCCCCTATGATAATGCTAAAGTACACCAATCAAGAATAGAATGAGCATCAAGAAGTACAACACCTAAAATCCTCAGTGCTCCTTAACTAGAGCTCTCTTCACACATCCACCTGCTCCATCATGCTCCCCTTTCCCATGCCCTAACTCAAAAAAAATCCAAATATGATGTACACCTCTCTCCACATGCATTCTACACAACCAATAAAACATTTTGGCATTCTTAAATTGACTGGTGCAATTATCCAACCAAATGAGATGCCTATCCATAGCAATACCATTTTCCTGCAAGAAGTCAAAATAGTTCTGGAAACAATGTTGAACAAACTCATGAGAGTGAGACCTATCATTGCTCATATAAAAATGGTACTCTCTGATTATATTTTTCTCATCTTTTGTGTTATCAAGGGAATGTCTATATGTGATGTGTACAAAAATAGCAACCTAAATGGAATTGTAATATTGAGCTTGAGTCTCATTTTGGAGCTGCAACGTATAGTTCTCCACAAAGTCTACAATAGATATAATAGTTCCAATGGGTAAAGTGTCCTTACACATCCTAAATTGTTGATCCAACCATTGAGATGTGTGACAATGCCTTGCATACTTGTAAAAAATATTTGTCTTGAAATCTGAGATAAAATTAGCAACATTGTATTCTTTTGCAACTAACTCACATCTAGAGCCTTCACATCCACTCTTCAATGTATATTTCATTATTTTATATACCTTTCTTTGGACGAGTGTCTTTCCAAAATTATGTTCCAAACCCTCATGAAAACATGTCAGAAACTTGGACAAGCCACCACATTTTGAGCACTTGGCATTTAAGCAATTTTTTTTATAAAATAAACAACCATCATCTCTTTGACATAAAAATTGATCTAGCAAGTCTCTTGATGATTTGGGAGGACCACTTGCACCACAATCCTCTACCATTTTATTAGTATGCAAAGTAGAATGAATGGACCATAATAATTCATGATGCATTGAAAACTCAACATGATATTTGCAACAATATGTATTTTGAATTTTAAGAGGTACACACTAAAATGGCTTCATGGATTCAAAAGACCTTTGTGATATTTTCAATGTTGGATGTGTCTCACAATTTTTTTCATAAAACATTGTTTGACTTACCTCCACATAATGTTTAGGATGTGGAGTGTGGTCTTGATTGCTAACTCTCAACTTCAAGACATCCTTCACATTTGGTGACACTCTTGAGTTAGCATCCCAAAATTATTGAGTTTCATTCTTGACAACATCTGTTAGCTTCTTATCGAAACATGGAAGTTGCCCACTATAAGACCATGTATCAATTTGAAGTGGATCATCAAGTCTTTCCCTTCTTGCAAGTGATCTACCCAAAGTTTTACGGTCTATATTGAAGTTAACACAAGTTTGTCTCATCAAACAAGCCATTATCAACTGATGACTTACTAAGGAGGTTTTAATAAGCCTCCGAGAAACTCTCTTGTCACATATTTTCTTGTTCACACGAATCTTCAATTTCACAAGCACATGTCTCATATTTTGTATCTTTAACAACTGCACAAAAATTTGACATTACTCAACCAATGTCTTGTTTCCAAACAATTGATCATAAAGTCTTGAAGCCCACAACCTAATGATTCAATGTGACCTCTTTCCTTCCCAATTATTCATAATGTTCTCCTCAATTTTAATTAACCATTTAGGTGTTCTTGAAAGCCCTGAATTTGAAGATTGACTATCTTTATTGTAAAGGACTTCATTTCGCATATAATTTGGAGATGTGTAATGTTTATGTGGTTCTTGTGCAACATTTTCATTCCCGAAGTCTACATTTTCAATCTCCATCTATACATTTTCATCTTAATTCCATTCATTTTCATTCCCCAAATCTATGTTTTCATTCACCAAGTCTACATTTTCATTCTCCATCTCTACATTTTCATGCTCACTCCATACATTGTTATTTACAAAATTAATTTCCATATTATTTTCAAATTAAACATCCTCTTCACTTGCAGCTACATTTATGGGGTCACCTTGATTAATGTCTAACATACCTTCTCTCCTTCTTCGGTGATTTTCCCTATATTCTTGAATTTCTTCATTTGTCACCTTCCTCTTTTGTTTAGCCTTTCAATGACTACTACTTTTGATGGTGAGACAAAAAGTTGGCAAAAAATAAAAAATGGGCCCCAAATCACATTTTTTTCCTACAACCTGTGAAAAAAGTCTGAAATCCCATGCTTCTATGGTCTGTGGGGACAGGGAATATTTTGGTCAAATACAACCACTCAATAATCAGGTACCTAATTTTATCGGGTACCTAATATTTCCAGGTAGATGAAAAAAGGGAGGGATCAAATGAAAAAATTAAATTTTTACATATTAAATGAAGTATATAATATATATAATGTATATTATATATATACTAATGTATATAATATATATAATATATTATATATATACGAATGTCTATAATATATATAACGTATTATATACTAATATATATAATATATGTACTAATGTATATAATGTATTAGAAAAAATACCTGCACAGTTGATTTGGTGATAGCCAGTTTCAACCCAAGTACTCTTGAAAGTATCCAGCATAGGATTTTTCTACAGACACCTTGTATTGTTAGTTGTCTGACTATACTGAATAAGTAGATGTCAATGGACTTCCCCTTGATTGAATACAATCAATTGATTTTTTAACTCTCGAAAAGAAATTTCACATAGATGTACAACCACTGTACGCTCATTATAGGGTTTCAATGTGTCCACAGGGGTAATGGGGACTTCCTAGGGGTCCTAACACATAATAAAGTGTACTAGGACCCTAAGGAAGTCCCTATGACCCCTTTTGACACATTTGAACATTCAAGTATATTCAAAGAGCTCGTAGGACCCCTTAAGACACACTTGAGCATTCCATTGTGTCCATAAGGGTTGTGGGGACTTCCTAGGGGTCCTAATGTATGATAAGGGATAATAGGAACCCTAGGAAGTCCCCATGACCCCTTTTGACACATTTGAATGCTCAAGTGTGTTTGAAGGGATTGTAGGACCCCTTAAGACACACTTGAGCATTCCAATGTGTCCATAGCAGCCATGGGTACTTCCTACTAGTCCTAAAGCATGATAAGGCATACTAGAACCCCTAGGAAGTCCCCATTACCCCTTTTGACATATTCGAATGCTCAAGTGTGTCAGAAGGGGTTATACAACCCCTTAAGACACACTTGATGGTTCCAATGTGTCCATAGGCATCATGCAAACTCCTAGGGGTCCTAATGCATGATAAGGTGTACTAGGACCCCTATGAAGTCTCTGTGACCCATTTTGACACATTGAAATGCTCAAGTATGTCTGAAGGGGTTGTAGGACCCCTTATGACACACTTGAGGGTTCAAATGTGTCCATAGGGGTCATGAGGACTTCCTAAGGGTCCTAACACATGATAAGGTGTACAAGGACCCCTAGGAAGTCCCCATGACCCCTTTTGACACATTAGAATGCTCAAGTGTGTCCAAAGGGGACATAGGACCCCTTAAGACGTACTTGAGGGTTCCAATATGTCTATAGGGGTCATGGGGACTTCCTAGCAGTCCTTACACATGATAAGGCATACTAGGAACCCTAAGAAGTCCCCATGACCCCTTTTGACACATTAGCACACTCAAGTGTGCTAGAAGGGGTCTTAGGACCCCTTAAGACACACTTGAGGGTTCCAATGTGTCCATAGGGGACATGGGGACTTCCTAGGGGTCCTAACGCATGATAAGGTGTACTATGACCCCTAGGAAGTCCCCATGACCCCTTTTGACACATTGGAACACTCATGTGTCTCTAAAGGGGTCATAGGACCCCATAAGAGACACTTGACAGTTTGAATGTGTCCATAGGGATCATGGGGACTTCCTAGGGGTCCTAAAACGTGATAAGTGGTACTAGCACCCCTAAGAATTCCCCATGACCCCTTTTGACACATTCAAATGCTCAAGTGTGTCTGAAGGAATCATAGGACCCCTTAGGACATGCTTGAGGGTTATAATGTGTCCATAGGGGTCATGGGGACTTCCTAGGGGTACTAACATGTGACAAGACATACTAGGACCCCTAGGAAGTCCCCATGACCCCTTTTTACACATTGGAATGCTCAAGTGTGTCTGAAAGGGTCATAGAACCTATTAAGATAGAATTGAGGGTTCTAATGTGTCCATAGGGGTCATTTAGATTTCCTAGGGGTCCTAACATGTGATAAGGTATACTAGGACTCCTAGGAAGTCCCAATGACCCCTTTTGAAACATTGGAATGCTCAAGTCTATCCAAAGGGGTCCTAGGATCCCTTAAAACACACTTGATGGTTTCAATGTGTCCATAGGGGTCATGGGGACTTTCTATGGGTCCTAATACATGATAAAATGTACTAGGACCTAGAGGAAGTCCCCATAACCCCTTTTGACACATTGGAATGCTCAAGTGTGTTTGAAAGGGTCGTAGGACCTGTTCAGACATAGTTAAGGGTTCCAATATGTCCATAGGGGTCATGCAGAATTTGTATGGGTCATAATATGTGATAAGGTATACTAGGACCCCTAGGAAATCCCCATGACCCCTTGACACATTTCAACACTCAAGTGTGTTTGAAGGGGTTGCAGGACCCCTTAAGATACACTTGAGGGCTCCAATGTGTCCATAGGGGTCATGGGGACTTCCCAGGGATCCCAAAATGTGATCAGGCATCCTAGGACCCCTAGGAATTCCCCATGACCCCTTTGGACACATTCGAATACTCAAGAGTGTCCAAAGGTGTACTAGGACGCCTTGGAAGTCCCCATGACCTGTTTTAACACATTTAAATGTCCAAGTGTGTTCAAAGGGGTCGTAGGACACCTTAAAACACACTTGAGGGTTCCAATGTGTCCATAGGGGTCATGTAAACTTTGTAGGGGTTCTAACATGTGATAAGGCATACTAGGAGCACTATGAAGTTCCCATGACCCTTTTTGACACATTCAAATTCTCAAGTGTTTTTGAAGGGGTCGTAGGACCCCTTAAGACACACTTGAGGGTTCCAATTTGTCCAGTGGGGTCATCTAGACTTCCTAAGGCTCCCAATGTGTGATAAGGTATACTAGGACCCCTAGCAAGTCCCCATGACCCTTTTTGATACATTTGAATGCTCAACTATGTTCAAAGGGGTTGTAGGACTCCTTAAGACACATTTGAAGGTTCTAAAGTGTCCATAGGGTTCACAAAGACTTCCAGGGGTTCTAACACATGATAAGGCTTACTAGGACACCTAGGAAGTCCCCATGACCCTTTTTGACACATTCAAACACTCTAGTGTGTCCAAAGGGGTCGTAGTACTCCTTAAGACACACTTGAGGGTTCTAATGTGTCCATAGGGGTCATGCAGACTTCCTAGGGGTCATAACATGTGATAAAGCATACTAGGACCCCTAGGAAGTCCCCATGACCCCTTTTGAGACATTCAAATGCTCAAGTGTGTCTGAAGGGGTTGTTGGACCTCTTAAGACACACTTGAGGGCCCAATGTGTCCATAGGGGTCATGTGGACTTCCAAGGGGTCTTAACATGTGATAAGCCATACTAGGACCCCTAAGAAGTCCCAATGAACCCATTTGACATATTCGAATGCCCAATTGTGTTCGAAGGGATCATAGGATACCTTAAGACACACTTTAGGGTTCCATTGTGTCCATAAGGGTCATGAGGACTTCCTAGGGGTCCTAACGCATGATAAGATGTACTAGGACCCCTAGGTCATCCCCATGACCTCTTTTGACACAATCAACTACTCATGTGTGTTTGAAGGGGTCTTAGGACCCTTTAGGACACACTTGAGCATTCCAATGTGTTCATAGGGATTACGAAGACTTCCTAGGGGTCCTCACATGTGATAAGATGTGCTAGGACCCCTACGAGGTCCCCATGACCCTTTGGACACATTGGAATGGTCAAGTCTATCGGAAGGGTTCATAGGATCCCTTAAGAAAAACTTGAGGGTAATGTGTCCATAGGTGTCATGTAGACTTCCTAGGGGTCCTAAAATGTCATAAGCTATACTAGGACCCCTAAGAAGTCCCCATGACTCCTTTTGACACATTCAAATGCTCAAGTGTGTTTGAAAAGTTTGTAGGACCCCTTAAGACACACTAGAGGGTTCTAATGTGTCCATAGGGGTCATGGAGATTTCCTATGGGTCCTAACATGTGATAAGAAGTACTATGACCCCTAAGAAGTCCCCATGACCTCTTTTGAAACATTTGAATGCTGAAGTGTGTCCGAAGGGGTCATAGGACCCCTTAAGGCACACTTGAGCAATCCAATGTGTCCATAGGGGTCATGGGGACTTCCTAGGGATCCTAACACATGATAAGGTGTATTAGGACCCCTAGGAAGTTCCCATGACCCCTTTTGACATATTGGAATGGCCCAGTATTTCCCAAGGGGTCGTAGGACCCCTAAAGATACACTTGAGGGTTCCAATGTGTCCATAGTTGTCATCCAGACTTCCTAGGGGTCTTAACGTGTGATAAGGCATACTAGGACCCCTAAGAAGTCCCCATGACACCTTTTAACACATTTGAAAGCTCAAGTGTGTTTGAAGGGGTTGTTGGACCCCTTAAGAAATACTTGAAGGTTCCAATGTGTCTATCAGGGTCATATGGACTTCCTAGGGGTCCTAACATGTGATAAGGTGTACTAGGACCCTAGGAAGTCCCACTAACCCCTTTTGACACATTCAAATGCTCAAGTGTGTTTGAAGGGGTCGTAGGACCCCTTAAGACATGCTTGAAGTTTCCAATGTGTCCATAGGGGTCATTTAGACTTCTTCGGGGTCCTAACACATGATAATGTGTACTAAGAACCCTAGTAAGTCCCATGACCCCTTTTGACACATTTGGATGCCCAAGTGTGTTCGAAGGGGTCATAGGACCCCTTAATACACACTTGACCATTCCAATGTGACCTTAGGGGTCATTGGGACTTCCTAGGGGTCATAACACTTAATAAGGTGTATAAGGACCCCTAGGAAGTCCCCATGACCCCTTTTGAAATATTTGAATGCTCAAGTGTGTCTGAAGGGGTCGTAAGACCTCTTTGAATACACTTGAGGATTTGAATGTGTCAAAAGGGGTCATAGGGACTTCCTAGGGGTCCTAACACTTGAAAAGGTGTACTAGGACCCCTAAGAAGTCCCCATGACCCCTTTTGACACATTTGAAAGCCCAAGTCTATCTAAAGGGGTTGTATTACCCCTTAAGACATACTTGAGGGTTCCAATACATCCATAGGGATCATGAAAACTTCCTACGAGTCCTAAAGCATGATAATGTGTACTAGGACCCCTATGAAGTCCCCATGACCCCTTTTGACACTTTTAAATTCTCATATCTTTTTGAAGGGGTCGCTAGACACCTTAAGACACAATTGAGCAATCCAATGTATCCATTGGGGTCATGGGGACTTCCTAGGGGTCCTAATGTGTGATAAGGTGTAATAGAACCCCTTGAAAGTCAACATGACACCTTTTGACACATTCCAATGCTCAAGTGTGTTCGAAGGGGTCGTTGAACCTCTTAAGACACACATAAGGGTTCCAATGTGTCCATAGGGGTCATGGGGACTTCCTATGGGTCCTAATGCATGATAAGTCATACTAGGACTACTAAGAAGTCCCCATGACCCCTGTTGACACATTTGAATGTTGAAGTGTGTCCGAAGGGGTTGTGGTATCCATTAAGACACACTTGAGGTTTCCAATGTGTCTATAGGGGTCATGCAGAATTCTTAGGGGTCGTAACATGTGATAAGTCGTACTAGGACCCCTAAGAAGTCCTAATGAGCCCTTTTTACATATTCACACACTCAAGTTTGTTCAAAGGGGTTGTAGGACCCCTTAAGACACAATTGAGGGGTCCAATGTGTCCATAGGGGTCATGTGGACTTTCTAGGAGTCCTAACACTTGATAAGGTGTACTATGACCCCTAGGAAGTCCCCATGACCCCTTTTGGCACATTGGTATGGTAAAGTGTGTCTAAAGGGGTTGTAGGACCCCTTGAGACACACTTGAGGATTCCAATGTGTCCATAGGTTTCATGTGGTCTTCCTAGGGGTCCTAACATGTGATAAGGCATAGTAGGACCCCTAACAAGTCCCCATGACCCCTTTTGATACTTTCAAACACTCAAGTGTGTCCGAAGGGGTCGTAGGACCCCTTAAGACACACTTGATGATTCCAATGTGTACATAGGGATCATGGGAACTTCCTAGGGGTCCTAACAAGTAATAAGGAAAACTAGGACCCTTAGGAAGTTCCCATGACCCCTTTTGACACATTTGAATGTTGAAGTGTGTCTAAAAGGGTCGTAGGATGGAATAAGAAACACTTGAGGGTTCAAATGTGTTTGTAGGGTTCATGGGGACTTCTTGGTAGTCCTAATGTGTGATAAGACATACTAGGACCCATAGGAGGTCCCCATGACCCCTTTTGATAAATTTGAATGCTCAAGTGTGTCTGAGGGTGTCGTAGGACACCTTAAGACATACTTGAGCATTCTAATATTTTGATAGGAGTCATGGGGAATTCCTAGGGTTCCTAATGTATGATAAGGTGTACTAGGACCCTGAGGAAGCCCCAACGACCCCTTTTGACACATTGGAGTTGTCAAGCATGTCTGAAGGGGGTTGTAGGACCCCTTAAGACATACTTGAGGGTTCCAATGTGTGTATAGGTGTCCTGTAGACTTCCTAGGGGTGCTAACACCTAATAAGGCATACTAGAACCCCTAAAAAGTCCCCATGACACATTTTGACACATTGAAATACTCAAGTGTGTCTGGAGGGGTTATAGGACCCCTTAAGACACTCTTGAGGGTTCCAATATGTCCATAGGGGTCATATGGAATTCCTAGGGATCGTAACATGTGATAAGGCATGCTAGGAACCCTAAGAAGTCCCAATGACTCCTTTTTACACATTCAAATGCTCAAGTGTGTTGAAAGGGGTCTTAGGACCCATTAAGACACACTTGACGTCTCCAATGTGTCCATAGGGGTCATGTGGACTTCCTAAGGGTAATAACATGTGATAAGGCATAATAAGACCCCAAGGAAGTCCCCATGACCCTTTTTGACACATTTGAATGCTCAAATGTGTCTGAAGGGGTCCTAGGACCCCTTAAGACATACTTGAGGATTCTAATGTGTCCATAGGGGTTATGCAGACTTCCTAGGGGTCCTAACACTTGATAAGGCATACTAGGACCCCTAAGAAGTCCCCATGACCTCTTTTAACACATTGAAATGATCAAGTGTGTCTGAATGTGTCGTATGACCCCTTAAGACACTCTTAAGGGTTCTAATGTATCCATAGGGGTCATGCAGACTTCCTAGGCATCATAACACATGATGAGGCATACTAAGACCCCTAGGATGTCCCCATAATTCTTTTTGACACATTTGAATGCTCAAGTATGTCTGAACGGGTAGTATGACCCCTTAAGAAACACTTGAGGGTTCCAATATGTCCATAGGGGTTATACAAACTTCCTATGTGTCCTAAAATGTGATAATGTGTACTAGGACCCCTCAAAAGTCCCTATGACCCCTTTTGACACATTGAAATGCTCAAGTGTGTTTGAAGTGGTTGCAGGACCCCTTAAGATAGACTTGAGCACTCCAATGTGTCCATAGGTGTCATGTGGACTTCCTAGGGGTCCTAATGTGTGATAAGGCATAATAGGACCCCTAGAAATATCCCATGACCCCTTTTGACACATTTGAGTGCTCAAGAATATCTGAAGGGGTTCTTGGAAACTTAAGAGACACTTGAGGGTTCTGATGTGTCCACAAGGCTCATGGGGACTTGCTATGGATCCTAACACATGAGAAGTCATACTAGGACTACTAGGAAGTCCCCATGACCCTTTTTGACACATTTGAATGCTAAAGTGTTTCTGAAGGGGTCGTAGGATCCGTTAAGACACAATTAATAGTTCCAATGTGTCCATAGGGGTCATGCAGAGTTTCTAGAGGTCCTAACATATGATAAGGCATACTAGGACCCTTATGAAGTCCCCAGGACCCCTTTTGACACATTTGAACACTCAAGTCTATTTGAAAGAGTCATTGGACAAATTAAGACACACTTGAGCATTTCAATGTGTCTATAGGGGTCATGCGGAATTCCTAGGGGTTGTAATATGTGATAATCCATACTAGGACCCCTAAAATTTCCCCATGACCCATTTTGACACATTCAAACACTCAAGTGTGTCCAAAGGGGTTGTAAGACCCCTTTAAACACACTTGATAGTTCCAATGTGTCCATAGGGGTCATGCAGACTTCCTAGGGGTTCTAACATGTTATAAGGTGTACTTAGACCCCTAGGAAGTCCCCATGACCCCTTTTGACACATTCAAACACTCAAGTGTGTCTAAAGGGGTTGTAGGACACCTTAAGGCACACTTAAGGGTTCCAATTTGTCTATAGTAGTCATGGGAAATTCCTAGGGGTCCTAATGTGTGATAAGGCATAGTAGGCCCCTAAGAAATCCTCATGACACCTTTTAACACATTCAAATGCTCAAGTGTGTTCAAATGGTTTGTAGGACCCCTTAAGACACACTTGAGGGTTCCAATGTGTCCATAGGAGTAATGGGGACTTCTTAGGAGTGAGAATGTGTGATAAGTTGTACTAGGACTGCAAGGAAGTCCCCATAACCCCTTTTGAAAGATTTGAACTCTCTAGTGTGTTTGAATGGGTCGTAGGACCCCTTATGAAACACTTGATAATTCCAATGTGTCCATAGGGGTCATGCAAACTTCCTAGGGGTCCTAACATATGATAAGGAGTTCTAGGACCCCTAAGAAGTCCCCATGATGCCTTTTGACATATTTGAATGCTAAAGTGTGTCTGAAGGGGTCATAGGACCCATTAAGACACACTTGTGGGTTCCAATATGTCCATAGGGGTAATGTAGATGTCATAAGGTTCCTAACACTTGATAAAGCATACTATGACCCCTAGGATGGCCCCATGACTCCTTTTGAAACATTTGAGCACTCATGCATGTTTGAAGGGGTCATATGACCCCTTAAGACACACTTGAGAGTTCCAATGTGTCCATAGAGGTCATGCGGACTTCATAGGGGTCCTAACATGTGATAACACATATTAGAACCCCTAGGAGGTCCACATGTCCCTTTCTGACTCAATCAAATGCTCAAGTGTGTCTGAATGGGTCATAGGACCCCTTAAGACACACTTGAGTGTTCTAATGTGTCCTTAGGGGTCATGGGGACTTCATGGAGTCCTTACATGTGATAAGGTGTACTAGGACACCTAGAAAGTCCCCATGAGCTATTTTGACACATTCAAATGCTCAAGTGTGTCCAAAGGTGTTAGAGGACACCTTAAGACATAGTTGAAGGTTCCAATGTGTCCATAGGGGTCATGTGGACCTCCTAGGGGTCCTAATGCATGATAAGGTGTCCTAGGACCCCTAGAAAGTCTCCATGGCCCTTTTGACACATTCAAATGCTCAAGTGTGTCTGAAGGGATTGTAGGACCTCTTAAGCCACACTTGAGGGTTCTAATGTATCCATAGGGGTCATGGGGACTTTGTAGGGGTCCTAACACATGCTAACATGTACTTGGACCCCAAGGAAGTCTCTATAACCCATTTTGAAACAATGGTATGCTCAAGGATGTTCAAAGGTGTAATACCTCTCCTATGGTCATACTTAGACTTTTCTGAGTTGGACATTTTATTATTATTATGGTCAAGACTATACATTTACATTTATGTTTTGTGGATGATGACATGATGAATATGCTCATTTATGGTTAGTAATTACATGTTTATGAGATTAGAAAATTATCTATTTTTATATGGATCTAACCCAATTATTTGAATCTAACCACTATCATGATGTTTTATGTTTCATGGATGTGTCTGATGTGTTTTTCATGACTCCAGGATGAAGTCGTAGTTACTCACTTAGTTGAGGTCCACACGATGTATCGATCCTGGTCATCTGCTTGCATATATCTGATTTGTATCTCCATATGTATATATATGTATCTCTTCTTGGTGATGTAGGATTGCAGGTACCGGGTGTCATCTCCACCTGGCTTCACAGGTCTGAGCGATCCCTCAAAATCCTCGATCATTGTTGTTGTTATAGAGGTATCACCAGGTCCACAAGAAGAAACTTCACCTTTGATCCTTTTATCCTTAGGTGGGAAGTGTCGAGTCAGTCCCTTGTGTAAATGTCTTATGTGGTTTTGTAGTTGATGGAATTGTGGATCTTGTAGCTAGTTCTTGCCTTCGTGATATGTTCAATTCTGTTAGTAGATCATGGATGTAGATTATTGTTCATTTAAGGGTATGATTTAGTAGCGTATCTCATTAGGAGCGATTTTGAGCGCAATTAAATCATGTGGTTTTAATACCCATGATAAGGATTAATTTTATGGTATTTTAATGTCTAAGGAAATATTAATAATAAAAGGTTTTAAATAATAGTGGTAAAATTCTAACCTATGTTAGTGGCTACTTAATATATGCATATATATTTTAGAATGGGGATTAAGGTATGAATAAACAATATAGTTTATAATAATGTTATTCTAATGTTTAACATTAATAATAATGTACCTTATTTATGGTATTATTTTATAATACTAATAACGACAAAGAGTCTATAGCAATAAAAAAATAATATTATGTTTTATAATAATAATATCATGCTTGTAATAATATTTATAATAATAATAATATATGTACACATAGGCATATGGGTGCACACATATGCATATGCATACATATATTTATATATAATTATTACCATGTAATTATTTATTATATTAATAAATAATTAGATCAATTAGCGGTATGGTAAATAGGATTATCCTATTACCATAGTTAAATAATTTAATAAATTGTTTTGAGATTATAATATTTATTTTAATATCCTTAAATTTAGGGACTTAGATTATAGTCTATTTATCCCTTTTCGGGAATGAGTTTTCAAAAAAACCATCTCATTAACGGATGGATAGTTGAGATGGTTGCACCGGTTGGATTACCTATGCAACCTCCTCCTCCATCCTATTTACAGGAAAGATTTCCTGTGTAAAAGGAGTTGGGGGGAGAAGAGTTGATTGGGAGAAGAGGATTATTATTATTATTGTAGGAAATTTATCCTGTGAGTTTGGCATTTGGATTGTTATGGGTAGAGGCTGGAAGATTGCAAGCAAAGGGATTCAAAAGAGTGTTGGAAACATTGGAGAGGGTTTGATCTTCCTTCTTCTCCAACTGGTCTTCGCAGGACTCCAGGTTGGAATCCATCCTGAGAAGTAGATTTATTTTGTAGAATGAATGTAAAATCTAGATTTCTGGAAAAGTTTCTGTATATTGTGCTATGGTTGCAAAATATATATATATGCATTATTGTAGTATTATTATCTTGTGTATATGAATGATCTATTACTCGATGAGATTATGATTGTTTACCTTTTTGTTTAGAATCAAAAACTATATATATATATATATATATATATGTTTTATTTTCTATGTATTTGAAATGTGTTTTTGGAAAGTTATTTTACGAATGTTTGTATGTTCACTGTGGTGAAACCTCCCTAGGAGGGTAGAAGTGGTTTTGATCTGGTAGGGTAGTGTATTTTACTGTCATTGGATGTATTATGAATGCTTCCAGATTTTAGAACTTTTGTTGCAACCTTACTATTTCATGTCTATTTATGTGCCACCTTTCTTTTCCCAGATCTAGAATATATTTGTTAGATAGATAGGGAGGATTGATGGGCCATTTTTGAAGGGAAACTGGGATATCTCAAATGGGTCGTGCTCATTTTAGGCAACCTTAGTCCCCATAATGCCCAGTTTTACCCACAAGACAAAGTTGACAGTCATTCTCTGTAGTTCTAGTCGGCTCAGTGTGTTAACCGAGTTAGGTCGGTAATGTGTCAACCGAGTTAGGTCGGTAATGTGTTAACCAAGTTAGGTCGGTAATGTGTTAACCGAGTTAGGTCGGCAATGTGTCAACCGAGTTAGGTCGGTAATGTGTCAACCGAGTTAGGTCGGTAATGTGTCAACCGAGTTAGGTCGGTAATGTGTCAACCAAGCTAGGTCGGTAGTGTGTTAACCGAGCTAGGTCAGTAGTGTGGTAACTGAGTCAGGTTGGTTTAGTGTTAACCGGGCCAGGTTGTTAGTGTGTCAACCGAGCAATACTGTGTCAACCGACCAGTCCAATATAAACCGAGGAAAATAGGATTCAGACTTTATACATTTATACAATTATAACATTTAAGTATAAGTTATACTTGTATAAAGGGATTAGGTACCCTTTGAATCCATTGGAATAGGTTTCAGGTTCCTAGGAGTTAAGTTGTAACTTTTAAATTTTAGATTTTTAATTAAATCAGACTTAGTCAATTTTCAGGATTAGCCAAGTTTTAGATATAGAAAGAAATTTTGTATAAACCTGAAGATTGTTCATTCCTTGTTTAGTGGAGAATATTTTCAGTACATTTAGATGCCTTTATTGAGATAGAATGTTTGTAAGGAGCAGTTTAGGGTTTAGAGTCTTCTAAGAGGATCAAGACATTTTAAACATTCTTAAACGTACCTAATTTCTCTAAACATACATAACTATCCTATTATTTCCAATTCTTTGTAGCAGTTTTCAAATGTGTTTACAATGTGCTTCTACTATGTGTATGATGTAATTGTGATGTATGGGTTGAGGGTAGAAAACCTAACGACACCTAGTGAGTGGCTCTCAGTGCGGGGCCGGGGCCCTAAAGTGGCTAGAACCAGGATAACCGACTGAAGAGTTATTTAACAAGTGAAAATTTAATTAAACTGATGGGAATGGGTTAAAACATTAAAAAGATTAAATGTGCCTCACCCATGCCATTAGTGCTAGTAAAGGCTATGGATGGGAGTGGGAGAAGGTACCTATGTGTAGGTACGATCGAATGGCACTTGTCTGTACAAAAGGCATTCGATCCCGCATGTGCCTACTTGGGGGCGGGGGCCCGAAGTGGCTAGTACCAGGACAACCCAAGGAGTGAGGGCTATGTGATGACACTCACTTAGGTTGTTGCTTAGAGTTTCTACCCAAGCCTTAGAACCTTTTGGGAAAGATCTATACTTTGACTCTCTTTTCATTTGCTATTTTGGGAAAGATTACCCAACACTAGGTTTGGCCTAGCTATTCCTTCTTTGTGGACCTTGGTGTTTATCTCCTAGCACGGGGGAGTGGGCCTTATAGGTATCCACGTGGTTGGGTGGTAAACATTTTTATCGAGGTATCTTTTGCAGATACAGTGCTTGAAGATTCATGCTTGCTTATGTACCAGTTTTGAAGAATGAAGGCCTTGTGATTATATTTCATGATGCAAAATCTTGTTACCTCTTATGAGGAGTTGAATGCAATGTAATCAATAATGTATTTCAAAATGATGTAATTGGAATGGGTAGACTTAGGAAGAAGGGAAAAGGGAAATGTGAACTTTATGTTTAAGATGTATGTTGGAAAGGAAAAGGATTTTGTAACATTCCAAATTATGTAACATGCTTTCATTATTGTTGTTTAAGTGAAGCTATTCAAAAACCAAATGTAGTATATTTTAATGTATCAAATGAGTTGGATAAATTTTATAAGTTACTTTGTTCATAAAGGATACTTAGGAATATAGATGATTTTTAAATGGAAAGTTGAAATGAAAATATTTTGTATTTCTTAAAGATATGATGTAGTTTGCTTTGAGAAATAAATCTTGTTGTTAGTTTACGTAATGGATTTGAATGAATCATGCATTTAAATGAAAAGGGAACCTTGGAAGGAATCTAAGTTTAAGTTTTGATTACATAACTCTTTTCAAAGTTCAAAATTTTTCATAAATTTTTAATTAGGTTTTCTTTTGTTAAGAGAATCTTCGTTCTCTTCACTGGTTCCCTTGTGGGGCATGACAAAAGGGGTCATAGGACCCCTTAAGACACACTTGAGGGTTCCAATGTGTCCATAGGGGTCATGCAAACTTCCTAGAGGTCCTAATGTGTGATAAGGCTTACTAGGACCCCTAGGAAGTCTCCATGATCCCTTTTGATACATTGGAACACTCAAGTGTGTTCAAAGGGGCTATAGGACCCCTTAAGACACACTTGAGGGTTCAAATGTGTCCATAGGGGTCATGGGAACTTCCTAGGGGTTCTAATGCATGATAAGGCGTACTTGGGCCCCTAGGAAGTCCCAATAGCCCCTTTTGACACATTCAAATAGTATAGTGTGTCTGAAGGGGTAGTAGGACCCATCAAGACACACTTTAGTGTTCCAATGTGTCCATAGATGTCATGCGGACTTCCTAGGGGTCCTAACACATGATAAGGCATACTAGAACCCCTAAGAAGTCACCATGACCACTTTTGACACATTGGAATGCTCAAGTGTCCCTTAAGGGCTCTTAGGACACCTTAAGACACACTTGAGGGTTCCAATATGTTCGTAAGGGTCATGCGGACTTCATAGGGTTCTTAACATGTGTTAAGGAATACTAGGACCCCTATGAAGTCCCCATGACCTCTCTTGACACATTCAAATGCTCAAGTGTGTCTGAAGGTAGTCGTAGGACCCCTTAAGACACACTTGAGGGTTCCAATGTGTTCATAGGGTTATGTGGACTTCCTAGGGGTACTAATGCATGATAAGGTGTACTAGGACCCCTAAAAAGTCCCCATGACCCCTTTTAACACATTCAAATGCTCAAGTGTATCCGAAGGGGTTGTAGGACCCCTTAAGAAACACTTTAGGGTTCCAATGTATCCATAGGGGTCATGGGGATTTCTTATGGGTCCTAACTCATGATAAGGCATACTAGGACCCCTAGGGAGTTCCCATGACCCCTTTTGACACATTCAAATAATGAAGTGTTTTTGAAGGGGTCATTTGACCCCCTAAGACACACTTGATGGTTCCAATGTGTCCATAGGGGTCATATGGACTTCCTAGGGGTCCTAACATGTGAGAAGGCATACTAGGAAGCCTAGGAGGTCCCAATGACCAATTTTTACACATTTAAACACTTAAGTGTGTTTGAAGGGGTCATAGGACCCCTTAAGACACATTTAAGGGTTTGAATGTGTCCATAGGGGTCATATAGACTTCCTACAGGTCCTAACTTATGATAAGGTATAATAGGACCCCTAGGAAGTCCTCATGACCCCTTTTGACACATTGGAATGCTCAAGTGTGTTCGAAGGCATTGTAGGACCCCTTACAAAACACTTGAGTGTTCTAATGTATCCATAGGGGTCATGCAGACTTCCTAGGGGTCCTAATACATGATATGGCATACTAGGACCCCTAGGATGTCCCCATGATCCCTATTGACACATTCAAACACTCAAGTATGTCTGAAGGGTTCATAGGACCCTTTAAGACATAGATGAGGGTTCCAATGTGTCCATAGGGTTCATTATAACTTCCTATGGGTCCTTATGCATGATAAGACATACTAGGACCCCTAGGAAGTTCCCATGACCTCTTTTTACACATTCAAACACTCAACTATGTCTAAAAGGGGTTGTAGGACCCCTTAAGACACACTTGAGGGTTCTAATGTGTCCCTAGGGGTCATACAGACTTCCTAGGGGTCCTAACATGTGATAAGGTGTATTAAGACCCCTAGGAAGTCCCCATGACCACTTTTGACACATTAAAATGCTAAAGTGTGTCTTAAGGGGTCGTAGGACCCCTTAATACACAATTGAGGGTTTGAATGTGTCCATAGGGATCTTGCTTACTTCTTAAGGGTCCTAACACATGATAAGCCATACTAGGACCCCTAGCAATAACCCATGACCCCTTTTGACACATTTGAATGTTCAAGTGTGTTTGAAGGGGTCATAGGACCCCTTAAGACAGACTTGAGCATTCAAATTTCTCCATAGGGGTCCTAGTGCATGATAAGGTGTATTAGGACCCCGAGGAAGTCCCCATGAGCCCTTTTCACACATTCGAATGCTCAATTGTGTCTAAAGGGGTCCTTGGACCCCTTTAGACACACTTGAGGGTTATAATGTGCCCATAGTGATCATGGGGACTTCCTAGGGGTCCTAACACCTGAAAAGGTGTACTAGGACCCCTAAAAAGTCTCCATGACCCATTTTTACACATTTGAACACTGAAATCTATCTAAAGGGGTTGTAGGACCTCTTAAGACACACTTGACAGTTCCAATGTGTCCATAGGGGTCACATAGACTTGCTAAAAAGTAAAGTCCACCAAGATAACTGAGAGGGGGGGGGGTGAATCAATTATCTGATAATTATAACTTTTATCATCTTCAACAACATTTAACCATGTAAGCATTGCAATTACTAACCATAGAAAGATATTCATACACAATGACATGATAACACAAGATATGTTGACTAGGGAACCTCTTGATCAAAGAGTAAACCCCGGTGGGAATGATGCCCACAAAAGATGCACTAATATGAATATTACTTATGAGAGGATGGAATCTGTTAGGAGTCTTATGAAATACATTTAGTACATATAAATCCCTATTAGGAGATTTTGAATCCCTGTTAAAATATTCTAACCCTGTTAAGATTTATGGAAGATAGAAGGACCCACTGCCTAAACAGCTTCAGGGTAAGATCACTTAACACACTGTCCAAATAACCTTAATATTATTTAGTAGAATAATATGAAATATGTTACCTCCTTACTATGCCAAACTGCACTCACTGTTACATCAGATCTCAATTCTAGATCTCTGTACTTCGCATGTCTTCCTTCACAATTTTTCTTTCACAACCTCTTAGACTCTTTTCTTCACTTCATGCTTACATTCAAATGCAACCAAAACCATGCTCATAATTCTTTCATATTAAAACTACATAGAATAAGGAAAAACATTCCTTCCTTTATACCACACTCAAATAATTAAAAATGAGTCGGCACACAATTACAAAATAAAAGTTTCTACACAATACATCAAAATTACACAAAACTGTCAGCTTCCAAATGCAATAACTCTTCACTCGTGTGACCTCGATGTTTGCACTGTGAACCACATCACCATCAATGTGTCTCAAACTTCCCTTTAACTACACAAAACTAGATTCCATTCTGATTAGAAGATATCATCTGATTTCCACAAACCGCTACTCAGGAACACTGCCTGAATATTGCTTTTACCAAAATACTCATAACTTTCATGAATCAATGAATTACTATCTACACTTTTAACCATAGAAAAATAACATATCAAAGAGTATAACATCAACATCACATAGCTCCAACTGCAATATCCCACATGCGCTAATCAAAACACTGTCTGCTTCTCTGCTAGTCTCCAGAAGATCACTGTGTTGACATCAATGACAATCATAGTCATGAATGCAACAAAAACTACTATAGAATGACTTCCAACATCTAGCATTCATTTCTAACAATCTACCCCCTTGGCATTGATGGAAACATAGATGAAAAACATCCAATGTTCCAAAAAACCAATACTGCTGCACTGATACTCTAAAAGTTCTTCAAATCTTCTTGCTCAATCAAATTTTGCTTCGTTGTCCTATTAAGTTCTCTCTAACAGATGGTACATAGGGTTTTTCATGTATACTTCTCCCCCATTGACATCAATGATAGAAATTTCATCATTGTGTCAACAACAACTCAATGTCCAAAGACACTGTTTCAAAAAAATACGTTCACAAGAGTCCTCATGACTCAGCTTAGATACACATACTCCCCCATAGAGGAAGTACCAACATCCAATCTAGAAAAAGATAGGGCTCATATACCACTGGATGGATGCAACCAACTACATCATTGCTCATAATTAGGTTGGGGCATAACCCCAAGCATACCTCTTAGATACTCAAATGTATCCTTAGGAAAAGGCTTTGTAAATATGTCTTCTATCTATTCCTTTGTGCTTATGCACTCCAGTCTTACTTCTTTCTCAGCTACTTTCTCTCTTACAACATGATACTTTATCTCTATATGCTTAGTCTTATAATGCAATATAGGATTCTTAGACATACTAACTGTGTTGGTGTTGTCACAATGTATGACAACAGGCTCAACAAACTTAATTCCAATATGCTTCAGCATCTACTTCATCCAAATTATCTAGTTACAATTGTTTGTTGCTACTACATATTTTGCTTTTGTTGTACTCTGTGAGATACAATTTTGCTTCTTGCTCAACCAGAAAACTAATCTTCCTCCAAGAAAAAGGGCTCCACCACTGGTGTTTTTCTTATCATCAGCACTACCTCCCCAATCAGCATCTGTATATGCACATAGGGTGAAATCATCAAATTTTTCATACCACAATCCATAGTCCATTGTGCCTCTTAAATATCTCAAAATCCTCTTTATTGCTGCATAATGTGACTCTCTAGGTTTAGCTTGAAATCTTGCTACCATGCCAACTGAATGTTGTATATCTGGTCTAGGTTGTGTTAAGTATTGCAATCCTCCAATCATGGATCTATATTTGTTCTTCTCAACTACTAGTGTTTCATCTTTGCTTGATAGTTTGTGAATTGTAACCATAGGTGTTCCAACTGGTTTACAGTTCTCCATTCCAAATCTTTTCAGTAAATCATTCAAGTACTTTGTCTGGCTAACAAAGATACCATCAATGTTCTATGTTATCTATAATCCCAAAAAGTATTTCATCTCACCAATCATGCTCATTTCAAATTCTGTCTTCATTTCATCAACAAATTTGTCACTAGCTTCATCTTCTCCTCCAAAGATAATGTCATCAACAAAAATAACTATAACTAACATTCCATTTTCAATTTCTTTTGTGTATAGATTAGTATATGTTGTTCCTTTAGTAAATCCCAATTTCAACAAATACTTATCCAATCTAGTATACCAAGTTCTAGGTGCTTGCTTTAGTCCATATAATGCTTTTTTCAGTTTACATACCATATCTCCTTCTTGAGTCAAAGGAAAACCTTAAGGTTGCTCAATGTAGACTTCTTCTTCCAATTCACCATTTAGAAATGTAGACTTCACATTCATCTGATACACTTTGAATTTCTTAAAAGTTTCATAAGCCAAAAATATTCTTATTGCTTCAAGTCTTGCTACTAGTGCAAAGGTTTCTTCATAGTCAATTCCTTCTTGCTACGAGTATCCCTTACATACTAGTCTTTCTTTTTTTCTTACTACTTCTCCTTGTTCATTCATCTTGTTTCTGAATACCCATTTAGTTCCAATCACATTCTTGTCTTTAGGTCTAGGAACAAATTCCCATGTCTTGTTTTTTTCAATTTGATCTAGTTCTTCTTTCATAGCATTAATCCAATGTTCATCTTCACAAGCTTCATTAGTAGATTTAGGTTCAATTTGAGAAATCAAACATAAATGTACCTTATCTCTAGTCATAACTCCTTTTTCCAAACTTCCAATAACTTTTTCAATAGGATGATGTCTAGATAAATACACGTTCGGTGTGATAGTCACAGATCTTGCTTCAACTGTAGATTCTTCTCTAGATTCTTCTTTGGTTTCTTCTATAGTATGATTCTCATTCAACAATTCACTGTCAGTCTCATAGAATAATTCATTATTTTCAATCTTAGGCTAAGGATTAGCTTCTTCATCAGATTCATAAGCAACCATTCTTTCTTGAATTTTAAACTTCTCATGAACTTTAACATTTGTGCTCTCAAAAATAGTTTTAGTTATCTTATTGTAATATCTATATGCTTTTCTCTTCAAATAATATACAAGAAAAATACCTTCATCACTTCTAGGGTCAAACTTTCCAATATCATCATCTCTCTTTATATAACATTTGCTTCCAAAAATTCTAAAATACTTAACTGAGGGTGCATGTCCAAACCATAATTCATAAGGTGTCTTATCTATGTCTGCTCTGATTTGTACTCTATTCATTGTATATACTACTGTATTCACTACTTCTCTCCAAAATGTCTTCGCCAAGTCATTCTCAAATAACATAGCTCTTGCTACTTTAGTTATTGACCTATTTCTTCTTTCTGAAATACCATTTTGTTCAGGTGTTCTAGGGGCTGAAAACTGTCTATTAATACCATTCACTTCACAAAAAGTGTTAAACTCTCTAGAAGTAAATTCTCCACCTCTATCAAATCTCAAACATTTAATCTTCATTCCAGTTTCATTCTCAACTTTATTCTTAGTGATCTTAAACTTATTAAATGCTTTAGATTTTTCTTTCAGCAATGCAATCCACATCATTCTTGTAAAATCATCAACAAGAATCATAAAATACCTTTCTCCATAGAATCCTCTAGTCCTGGTAGGACTGCTCAAGTCTGTATGAACAATCTCCAACTTCTCTGTCGATGTGAACTTCTTACTAGGAAATGAACTTCTCTTATGCTTAGCCATCACACATTCTTTGCAAATCATGTTAGTAGGTTTCATAATTTTAGGCAAATCCCTTACTAGAAGTGTAGTACTCACTTTCACAATGTTATCAAAGTTTATATGACAAAACCTTCTATGCCATAACCAATTGTCATCAATTTTAATAATCAAGCATGTCATCTCAGTAGGATTCAATTGAAATACATTACCTCTGGTTCTAGATCCAATTCTAATTAGATTTTCATCTTTATCCTTTATCACGCAAGTTTTCTCAGTAAACCAAACTTGATATCCCTTATCCACTAACTATCCAACACTCAAAAGATTATGTTTGAATCCATCAACAAAGTAAACATCATCACTATTAGTCTTTCCATCAAGAGTAATAGATCCTATACCTTTAATCAAACAAGGTGCATTGTTACCAACTCTAACAACTCCTCCATCATAATTGTTAAACTTTATGAACTTCTTCATATCTCCAGTCATATGATGTGAACAACCACTATCTATAATCCAATCAGATTTCTTTTCAACTTGGGAAACTAATGCTTTTTCTTCTTTAACATTAGATTCATAATTTTCTTCTTGAATTGCTACAAATCCTATTTCATCATTATTCTCAGTATCACTTTCACTCAAAGTTCTTTCTATACTAGCTTCAAGATCTTCATCATTAGCATAATAACATTCCTTAGATCTTCTAGGCTTAAAATTATTTCTATACTTTTTAACTCTCTTAGGAGATTTAGATGCAAAATGACCATATTCTTGACAAGTCCAACATTTAAAAAATTTCTTACCATCTGGTTCTATTTTCACAACCAAGGCAATACCTTGTTCAATCTTCTTATCTTCTTCATTTTTAGATCTACTGTTGCTGGCATAATCTCCACTCACACTAGTACTTCTTGACAAAGTAGGGAAAATACTAAGAGCACTGAATGCTATCTCCATTCTAGGTAAGTCTTTTGATAACCTTAGGTTCATCTCTGTTGCATCCAATCTTTCAAGAAGAGTCTCTCTTGTAAAGTTTTTAGTACAAGGTATAGCTTGTTCAATCATTTGTGTTGTCTGCTTAAATATAGGAGTCAATGTCCTCA
Organism: Chamaecyparis obtusa; assembly: GCA_027943335.1. Lineage (NCBI taxonomy): Eukaryota > Viridiplantae > Streptophyta > Pinopsida > Cupressales > Cupressaceae > Chamaecyparis > Chamaecyparis obtusa. The sequence continues at coordinate 27,547 of BSBK01009033.1, read as the reverse complement.
AAATTTTCCATATCACTTCATTCTCTATCTTTGATCCTCCACAAAATTTTATCCCCGCAACAATTTCTAACATTCTACCAATATACCTTCTAACAGATTCATCTTCCATCATTCTAATATCTTCAAATGCACATATCCAATTATGTAATCTAGCTTTTTTTGCATGTTCATCACCTTCAAAAGTAGAGTGTAACGCTTTCCAAATTTCATTAGATTTCTTAAAGCATTTTACCTAACTGTATTCATTCTCCAGAAGTGTTGTCAAGAGTGCTTCTCTTGCAATTATGTTACACATAAATAGATCTACTTCATCTTTAGTACTTGTTTCAAGATTGTCTTCTTAAATTATAGTCCTATTATTCTTTGTAATCAACCAATACCCTAGTCCTAAACACAATAGATGTGTCTTCATCTTTTCCTTCTAGCTATCAAAATTTACTCCATCAAACTTAGGGCTTTCTTTCCTGAAATTCACCATGGATCTCCTTAAGCTGTTAAACTTTCCTTTCAAGGACCTGCAGCTCTTATACCAATTGTTAGAAAGCAAAGTCCACCAAGATAAATGAGAGGGAGGGGGGGGTAAATCATTTATCAGATAATTATAAATTTTATCATCTTCAACAACATTTAACCCTGTAAGAAATGCAATTACTAACCATACAAAGATATTCATACACAATGACACAATAACACAAGATATGATGACTAGGGAACCTCTTGATCAAAGAGTAAACCCTGGTGGGAATGATGCCCACAAAAGATGCACTAATATGAATATTCCTTGTGAGAGGATGGAATCTGTTAGGAGTCTTATGAAATACATTCAGTACATATAAATCCCTGTTAGGAGATTTTGAATCCTTGTTAAAACATTCTAACCCCGTTAAGAGTTATGGAAGATAGAAGGACCCACTGCCCAAACAACTTCAGGGTAAGATCACTAAACACACTGTCCAAATAACCTTAATATTATTTAGTAGAATAATATGAAATATGTTACCTCCTTACTATGCCAAACCACACTCACTATTACATCAGATCTCTATACTTCGAATGTCTTCCTTCACAATTTCACTTTCACAACCTCTTAGACTCTTTTCTTCACTTCATGCTTACATTCCCATGCAACCAAAACCATGCTCACACTTATTTCATATTAAAAATACATAAAATATGTAAAAACATTCCTTCCTTTATAACACACTCAAATAATTAAAAATGAGTCGGCACACAATTACAAAATAAAATTTTCCACACGCTACATCAAAATTACACAAAATTGTTAGCTTCCAGATGCAATAACTCTTCACTCATGTGACCTCAAAGTTTGCACTATGAACCATGTCACCATAAATGTGTCTCAAACTTGCCTTTAATTGTGCAAAATCATATTCCATCCTGATTAGGAGATATCATCCAATTTTCACAAACCGCTACTCAGGAACACTACCTGAATACTACTTTTACCAAAATACTCATAACTTTCATGAATCAATGAATTACTATCTGCACTCTTAACCATAGACAAATAACATATCAAAGAGTATAAAATCAACATTACATAGCTCCAACTACAATATCCCATGTGTGCTAAACAAAACACTGTCTGCTTCTTTGCTAGTCTCCAGAAGATCACTGTGTTGACATCAATGACAATCATAGTCATGACTGCAACAACAACTGCTACATAATGACTGCCAACATCCAACATTCATTCTTAACAAGACTTCCTAAGGGCCCTAACACATGATTAGGCATACAAGGACCCCTAGGAAGTCCCCATGACCCCTTTTGACACCTTCAAATGTTCGAGTGTGTCCGAAGGCATTGTAGGAACCCTTAAGACACGCTTGAGGGTTCCAATGTGTCCATAGTGGTAATGGGGACTTCCTAGGGGTCCTAATGCATTATATGGCATACTAGGACCCCTAGGAAGTCCCCATGACCCCTTTTGACACATGCGAATGTTATGTTGGTACTGAAAAATGCAACATGGGTTTTGAGTACCATGTTAAATTTTGCAGTTCAAAGCTTTTTAATTATTTTTCATGCATATGTACCTGGCTATCATTTTGAAGCCTATGAGATTTCCTAGGTGTTTAACACACTTTGGTCAGCAAGTTACATCAGGTCTTATGCAATCAAATGTTTGTGTGAAAGAGTTTCATTCTAGTTTGCAAATTAGTGATGTAAATGAACCTTGTGTTTTGCTGCAAACTAGTGTTCATCAGAAGTTTGATTTCAGCCTTGAGAGAGAGATGGAATGTTTCCTCATTCAACAAGTCAGCAATAAGGAAGAATGTGATGATGTGATGTCACACAATGATCAACATTCATAGTATTTTGGTGACTTTGTTTTTCCAAGTGATGATGAGTTTGTTGATTCTCTTTTGTTTGATGTGTTAAAGGTGAATGATAGTGTTTTTGATCAAACACATGGAAGCAATAATTTCAGTTTACCTCTGATTCATGGAGATCATAATCATCTATTTGACAGAGGTAAAGATTGATTTCAGTTTTGGGGCTTTGGTACTTTGTAAATAAGCTTCATTTTTGTACAGTTTCTTTATTTCCCTTTAGTTGTGTGTTGTCCCTGCTTTCATTAAAGGGTTTCCAATTTTTGAAGAGGGAGGTTCCCGGTTTAGAGTTTTGAGATGTTGCTGAAAAGTGGAAAGTCTAATTTGATTTTGTGAGTGGTCTGATTCTACCATGAGATTCTAAAATTTCTTTGCATGCCCACATGGGGTATGCATCCATAGTTAGAGCCACTATTGGTACTAAAAAATGCAACATGGGTTTTGAGTACCATGTTAAATTTTGCAGTTTGAAGCCCTTTAATTTCTTTTCATGCATATGTACCTGACTATCATTTTGAAGCCTATAAGATGTCCCAAGTATTTAAAACACTCCATTCAGTATGTGCATGCATCCTATGATGTTATTTTGTCATCCTGAATCATTCGGTGAAGTCCCATTTTGAGCAAGTGTCAAATTGCACAATTCTGCCTAAGTGTCAAATAGAGTATAGTAGCCCAGTTTTCCTTTGAATATCTTGTGTCCAAAAATGTTTCATGACCTGCCACTCTGAGGATATTTATTATGCATATCAAAGAACCTATGTTCCAATTTTCAAGTCATTTTGAATCCATTTGATTAGGTTTCAAACCTCTCAAAGTTGGTAGTTTGTTGTTGTCATGCATTTGTGTAATGATCTAGAATTTTGGAAGGACCTATTTGACCAATCATATCTTTGACCCAGTTGAACCTATTGAGAAATTTTCTTTTGCATCATTTTCTAGGGGTCAAATACCCTTTTATGTTTCAATTATTAGACCGTGATGAATCCATTTGTCCAGTTTACCAATCTGATTCCATTTGCAGTTTCTAACAATTTGATGGACAGTTGCATACTTTAGTCAGAGGCCCTATTTGGCTGATTGTATATTTTTCTCAAAGACTGATTGTAATTTTCTAGTTATTGCATCATTGTGTAGACATGGGAATGAGTCATCATGCCAATTTTCACCTCCCCATGTGCCCGTTTAGTCACTTTGGCAGAGCCATTCCATTTGAAGATTGTCAATATTCTCTGAGTGTGCATTGTTTAGATTTCTAGTCATGTTTTTTTTATTATAATTCAAAAAATACGAATTGGGTTGGGCTGAATTTTATATATGTTTGAAACAACCATGTGTGCATTATGAAAAAATTTTTATAGGAAAACTCAGTTTGAAAATGAAAAGTTATGGTCCTCTGAGTACTGGCAGCAATAAAAAATCAGCAATGCTTCATAAAGTTTAGTCCCACATGGCTCCCAATTTCAAAATTTGAAATATTTATATGGAATGCTCCAAATGAAGAAGGCTCCAACTCTCACTTTTCTCCAAGTCTCTAGATGATCATTGAGAGAATTAGAGACTTAGTCTCCAGGTCTCATGATGGAGAAGTCTCCAAGTCTTCAAATCATTATGAGACTTAGAGACTTAGTCTCCAAGTCTCCAGATGTTGATTCAGAGACCTAGAGACTAAAGATGTTTCGAAATCTCATAAAGAAAAATAAAGAGAGGAAATGATCTAGAGACTTAGAGACTTAGTCTCCAAGTATCCAGATAATTCATTCAGAGACTTAGAGACTTAGTCTCCAAGTCTCTGAATGATTATGAGACTTAGAGATTTAGTCTTCAAGTCTCCAGATGGCTATTCAGAGACCTAGAGACTAAAGGGATTTCTCAAAGTCTCTAAATGAAACCATGGTCAAGGAAATGCTTCATAGACCTAGAGATTCCTGTAGTCTCCAGAACTCCAGATGGACTAAGATTAAAAGTGAGTTTGTCTGAGCATCTAATGAAATGGTGACAAGTGGCAAGTTCTAGTGGCATGTGCAGATTTTAAAGCTATAAAAGATTTAAAAATCATAAAGTTGAAACATTTGAGAAATTTTAAAATTTTTTTTAATGACAGAACTGCTCATGGGAAAATGCTTGGGAGATTCATTTTTTATCAAAATATGGTAGTATAATATATTTTCAAAAATTTTAGAAGATGACAGAGGTAATGATGGTAGTTAGAATCAGATTAGATCAAGTTTCTAAGAGTAGTAAGAGCTTTTAAATCTGCGACCAGATTTTGGGGAGACTTTTTTTTTTCCCAAAATTGATTTATTTTATAGATCTAGCAAAGGGAATGAATCACATTTTCAGAGGATGAAAGGATAAGAGGGTATAGAGGACTAAATCATATTTCAAGAAAGAGTAAAGGACAAAGAAATCAGATTTCTAGTAGATATGCATATTTTATGCAAAAGAGGACAGATGTTTTCAGAATTTGGAGGTGCCCAAGAAGATCATATTTTTAGAGGAGAGAGGACAAATGAGATTAGATTGGTAGAATGGACAAGGGTTGGTCAACTGTAGATTTTAGGGTTTTTCCTTATGCTATTTATTATCTTCTTTTCTCTATTTTTGGAGTTCCTATTCCTCTTTCTGGAGGACTCCTATAGTTTCTCTATTATGAGTAGGTCCCTTGATGATGAATGTTAAAAAATATAAGTTTTGCAAACCAGATTTCTTATTTTGAGTCTAAGTCTTTGAGTAAAGAGTTTTTCTTTGTATGTATTGATACACTTTTCATCAAATACAATACAATTTTTGTCCTATTTTGTTAATGTCTTTTAGCTTTGGGTTTGTTCTTGTATGTTTCTATTTGTAAGGCACATAAAAACATACTAGTTGTCAAGCAATTACTCTAATTGTTTCATGAGTTTCTTTCAAGGAAAGGATTAAATCCTCATGTGCAATTTTAGAGAATGAACACATATGTTAAGATCTTGATGATAACAATCTAAGATTGAGAAGATAGTCTATCAAGCATTCTATCTAAATTGTATATAGTTTGCAAGGCACACTACTATATTTTCTTGAAATTCCCCTGTTGATTCATGTTAGACTCTTTTGCCCAAAGGATTAGGCACTGGTCTGATTTTTTTTTATGCAACTACCTTTCTATCATCGAGCACAAAATTTATCATTACCAGTATATTTCATTTTCTTTAGTTTATGCCTACTATGAAGGGACTGTGTCTATGTGATACAATTCACATTTGGTGATTCTTTAAAGAAAGAATCAGAGGTTAACATTCCTTGAGTTGAACTCATAAAAAGAAGAAGGATTTATGTCCTTATTTCCATTGTCAATGCTATTACATTTATAGTTTCTATTGTCAAGCTCTGTATCAGGAGATTCTCAGCAGTCTACAGAGTGATGTTTTGTTGAAGTGATCTAAAGCCTAAATAGCATGATAGTGAAGACCAAATCCACTAATCAAAAGCTTACTTGAAATATAGTAACCTATTCATAGGAAATACCCACCTAAGTCCTATGGAGCTCAAAGCAAAAGGATGATCTTATCCAATCCTCATCAATTAGGCTTTTCTTGCAAACTTGGAGCCCCTTTTACCTAAGAATCAAGCCCATAATATCCCAAGTTTGACCCTACAAGAAAAATCCCTAACAAATTGGTGACTCTACTTGGGATATGTTACAGTGAAGATAGAATAAAGTGGGTACGAGTGGAGCTAGTCTCCTAGCCTACTTATTCATTAATCTAGTTTTCTATCATATCCATTTGAGGATAGAGTTATAAATCTTTGTAAATCTAAAAGTCCTTAAGATCATGTTTACTAGCTTGGTTGTTGTTGTTATTAAAAGAGTTCTTGAATCTTTTCCTGGTGAAGAAGTATGTCACATCCTGTCGACTTGCTGAAAGTCTGCTATCTTTGTTGAAGCCCAACTTGTCCTTGTTCCATTAAAGTTTTACACATTCTCATAGCAGTGAGTGATGACTCTAAAAAGATCTCTGCACCAGTGTGCACTTAGATGAAAGAAAATTTGAGATCGGTTGGGAACATTTGCAGCAAGAATCTAGAAGATGCTCGAAAGATTCAGTGGTGACTCACAAAATCAAAAGGAGGTTCAGAAGGACAACAACAAAAGATTTTCCCTAGTATTCTTCAAAGTTTTATGAAATAAATTGTTTCCTTGCCAAGTGAAGAAGTCACTAAAAGAAGGAATATAGATTAGAAGTCTTTGGTCATACTTCTGGTTTTACATCTTTTTAAATCATCAAGTTTAGAAGTATGGAATGATCTTATGTGAAGTGGTTGCATAATCAGATAAAAATATTTGAGAATGAAGAAGATGTGTTGATAATAAATAGTGCAATGGAGAGTCTGGATCCAATAGATCAGGATATGTTATTTATATCTGAAGGTTGTCCAACAGATATTGAAGAAATTCAAAAGGATGTTGCATTATTAAATCAGAAGATACAAGACCAAGCTATGTTATTTTTGAAAAGACATGTAGGATAAATAAGTGAAGAGTCCATATATGTGTTTTATGAAAAGTTTTCCAATGCGTATGATAAGTTGTTGGAAGGCATGGAACTCCAAGAATCTGCATATTTTCATTTATTCTTAGAACTTTATATGCCTAAGTCAATAGAATGGTCTACAAATTGTAAAAGGGAAGGCATTGAACTTGTCAAAAAATGGATAAATGAGTTTGAAGAATGTAAATCTGAAAATATTAGTGATGCTGACTCTAGTTATGATGAAAATGCTAACTATGATGCTGATAGTGAAGTGGATGAATATCAAGATGTTAGTGATGGAAATCTAGTTGTGGATGTTTCCATTGGATTTAAAGATTTGTTTTATTATCAATATGGTAGCACAGATCTTTGTTCTCAGTTTTGGAAAGATTCATGTGATCAGCAAGACATTAGTTACAATGCAGGTGGGAGTAACTATGATGATTATTTTGGTCAAAATAATGTGAGCCAAGAGACTTCAATCCTTGTTCCCAATGACCAAGATATTTGCAACAACAAAGAAAAGGTTGAAACCAATGAAAGTGAAGTCCAAAGTTCATTGAGTAGTGAAGAAATATCAGAATTGCTAGCTGCTGATTTTCAGAGGTATGCACCAAATATAGACTCTACTTTGCAATGCCTAGTTGATATATGCTTTGATAATGAAGATATGCAAGTGGATGGAAAGTTTGAAATTTATACTGATTTTCTTTTTCCTACTTCTGAGGCAAACAATGTGTAAGATGGAAATGCATATGACTGGAAAAAATCTGATTATGTTAAGTATGATGAATATGATGACTCATATGTTGTTGTGGATTCCAATCTTGATGAGTTTGATGTGAATGATTCTTGTATACATGAGAATTCTAATTACTCTCTTGAGGAGAGTAAGAGATCTACATATGTGTTTTTAGATTTTCCAATGATAAATGAATTGTTATTTGAAGATCCATTTTCAGATTTAGAGGATGCTTGTAAAGGCTCCGGTCAGCAAGTTACATCAAGTCTTATGCAATCAAATGTTTGTGTGAAAGAGTTTCATTCTAGTTTGCAAATTACTGATGTAAATGAAGCTTGTGTTTTGCTGTAAACTAGAGTTCATCAGAAGTTTGATTTCAACCTTGAGAGAGAGCTGGAATGTTTTCTCATTCATCAAGTCAACAATAAGGAAGGATGTGATGATGTGATGTCACAAAATGATTAGCATTCACAATATTTTGGTGACTTTGTTTTTCCAAGTGATGATGAGTTTTCTGATTGTCTTTTGTTTGATGTGTTAAAGGTGAATGGCAGTGTTTTTGGTCAAACACGTGGAAACAATAATTTCAATTTACCTTTGATTCATGGAGATGAGAATCATCTATTTGAAAGAGGTAAAGATTGCTTTCAGGTTTGGAGCTTTGGGCCTTTGTAAATAAGCTTTGTGTTTGTACAGTTGCTTTATTTCCCTTTAGTCGTGTGTTGTCCCTACTTTCAATAAAGGGTTTCCAGTTTTTGAAGAGGGAGTTTCCTGTTTCAGAGTTTTGAGATGTTGCTGAAAAGTGGAAAGTCTGATTTGATTTTGTGAGTGGTTTGCTTCTACCATGAGATTCTAAAATTTCTCTACATGCCCACATGGGGCATGCGTCCATAGTTAGAGCCACTATTGGTACTCAAAAATGCAACATGGGTTTTGAGTACCATGTTAAATTTTGCAATTTGAAGCCCTTTAATTGCTTTTCATGCATATGTACCCAAATCTCATTTTGAATCCTATGAGATGTACTAGGTTTTTAACACACTCCATTCAGTATGTGCATGTATCTTATGATGTTATTTTGTCATTCTGAATCATTCGGTGAAGTCCCATTTTGAGCAAGTGTCAAATTGCACAATTCTGCCCAAGTGTCAAATAGAGTATAGTAGCCCAGTTTGCCTTTGAATATCTTATGCCCATAAATGTTTCATGACCCACCACTTTGAGGATATTTATTATGCATATCAAAGAACCTATGTTCTAATTTTCAAGTTATTTTTAATCCATTTGATTAGGTTTCAAACCTCTCAAAGTTGGTAGTTTGTTGTTGTCATGCATTTATGTAATGATCCTGAATTTTGGAAGGGCCTATTTGACCAATCATATCTTTGACCCAATTGACCCTATTAATAAATTTCATTTTGCATCATTTTTTAGCTGTCAAATACCCTTTATGTTTCAATTTTCAGACCGTGATGAATCCATTTGTCCAGTTTGCCAATCTGATTCCATTTGTAATTTGTAACAATTTGATGGACAATTGCATACTTTAGTTGGAGGCCCTGTTCGGATGATTGTATCTTTTTCTAAAAGATTGATTGTAATGTTCCAATTGTTTTATCATACTATAGACATGGAAATGATTCATCATGCCAATTTTTAGCTCCCCATGTGCCTGTTTAGTCACTTTGCCAGAGCCATTCCATTTGCAGATTGTTGAAATTTTCTGAGTGTGCAATGTTCAAATTTTCAGTCACATTTTTTTATCATAACTCAAAAAATACGAACTAAATCAGGCTGAATTTTACATATGTTTGAGAGGACCATGTGTGCATTGTACAACAAATTTTGTAGAAAAACTTAGTTTGAAAATCAAAAGTTATGGTCCTCTGAGTACTGGCAGCAATAAAAAATCAGCAATGTTTCATAAAGTTTAGTCCCACATTGCTCCCAATTTCAAAATTTGAAATGTTTATATGGAATCCTCCAAAAATATGAAATAAATCAAAGTGATGAAAGATATGCTTGCCCAAGCTTGTGCATCCCCCTTGGTTTACATGTCAGTGGGTCCAAATTTTTTTTTGCAGAAAGCGACACATGCCACTTAGTCTTGAAGTCTCGCAAAGGAAAGAACTCATTTAGAGACTTAGAGACTTAGTCTCCAAGTCTCTAGATAAGATTAGTCTCCAAGTCTACAAATAATTATGAGACTTGGAGACTAGTCTCCAAGTCTCCAAGTCTACAAATAATTATGAGACTTGGAGACTAGTCTCCAAGTCTCTAGATGAGTTAGTCTCCAAATCTCCAAATGAAGAAGTCTCCAAGTCTCACTAGTCTCCAAGTCTCTAGATGATCATTCAAAGAATTAGAGACTTAGTCGCCAAGTCTCATGATGGAGAAGTCTCCAAGTCTCCAAATCATTATGAGACTTAGAGACTTAGTCTTCAAGTCTCTAGATGCAGATTTAGAGACCTAGAGACTAAAGGCAGTCTCCAAATTTCATAAAGAAAAATAAAAAGAGGAAATGATCTAGAGACTTAGAGAGTTAGTCTCCAAGTCTCCAGATCATTCATTTAGAGATTTGGAGACTTAGTCTCCAAATCTCCAAATGATTATGAGACTTAGAGACTTAGTCTTCAAGTCTCCAGATGGCTATTCAGAGACCTAGAGACTAAAGGGATTTGTCCAAGTCTCTAAATGAAACCATGGTCAAGGAAATGCTTCAGAGACTTAGAGATTCATGTAGTTTCCAGATCTGTAGATGGATTGAGGTTAAAATTGAGTTTGTCCGAGCATCCAATGAAATGGTGACAAGTGGCAAGTTCTAGTGGCATGTGCAGATTTTAAAGCTATAAAAGATTAAAAAATCATAAAGTTGAAACATTTGAGAAATTTTGAAATTTTTGAATGACAGAAGTGCTCACGGGAAAATGCCTAAGAGATTCATTTTTTATCAGAATATGGCAATATAATATGTTTTCAGAAATGCTAGAAGATGATGGATGTAATGATAGCAGTTAGAATCAGATCAGATCAAGTTGCTAAGAGTAGTAAGAGCTTTTAAATCCATGACCAAATTCTAGGGAGATCTTTTTTTTCCCAAAATTGATTGATTTTGCAGATCCGACAGAGGGAATGAATCAAATTTTCAGAGGATGAAAGGATAAGAGGGTATAGAGGACTAAATCATATTTCAAGGAAGAGTAAAGGACAAAAAAATCAAATTTCTAGTAGATGAGAAAATTTTATGCAAAAAAGGACAAATGTTATCAGATTTCAGAGGTTCTAGAGAAGATCATATTTTCAGAGGAGAGAGGAAAAATGAGATTAGATTGGTAGAATGGACAGGTGTTGGTCAAGTGCAGATTTTAGGGTTTCTCCTATTTATTATCTTCTTTTCACTATTTTTGGGGTTCCTTTTCCTCTTTCTGGAGGACTCTTGTAGTTTCTCTATTATGGGTAGGTCCCTTGATGATGAATGTTAAAAAATACATTTTTTGCAAACCAGATTTCTTATTTTGAGTCTGAGTCTTTAAGTAAAGAGTTTTTCTTTGTATGTATTGATACACTTTTCATGAAATACAATACAATTTTTGTCCTATTTTATTAATGTCTCTTAGCTTTGTGTTTGTTCTTGTATGTTTCTATTTGTAAGGCACATAAAAACATACTAGTTGTTAGGAAATTACTCTAATTGTTTCATGAGATTCTTTCAAGGAAAGGATTAAATCCTCATGTGCAATTTCAGAGAATGAACATATTTGTTAAGATCTTAATGATAATAATCTAGGATTGAGAAGATAGTTTGTCAAGCATTCTGTCTAAATTGTTTGTAGTTTGCAAGGCACACTACTGTATTTTTTTAAAAATCCTCTGTCGATTCATTTTAGACTCTTTTGCCCAAAGGATTAGGGACTAGTCTGATTTTTGTTTATGCAACTACCTTTCTATCATCGAGCACAAAATTTATCATTACCAGTATATTTCATTTTCTTTAGTTTATGCCTAGTATGAAGGGACTGTGTCTAAGTGGTACAGTTCACATTTGGTGATTTCTTGAAGAAAGAATCAGAGGTTAACCTTCATTGAGTTGAACTCATAAAAAAAAGAAGGATTTATGTCATTATTTCCATTGTCAATACTAGTACATTTATAGTTTATATTGTCAAGCTTTGTATCAGGAGATTCTCAGCTGTCTACAGAGTGATCTTTTGTTGAAGTGATCTGAAGCCGAAATAGTATGACAGTGAAGACCAAATCCACTAATCAAAAGATTATTTGAAATATAGTAACCTATTCATAGGCAATACCCGCCTGAGTCCTATGGAGCTCGAAGCAAAAGGAGGATCTAATCCAATCCTCTTCAATTAGGCTTTTCTTGCAAACTTGGAGCTCTTTTTAACTGAGAATCAAGCCCATAATTTCTCAAGTTTGACCCTACAAGAAAAATCCCTAACAAATTGGTGACTCTACTAAGAATATGTTACAGTTAAGATAGAATAACGCGGGTATGAGTAGAGCTAGACTCCTGGCCAACTTATTCATTAATCTAGTTGTCTATCATATCCATCTAAGAATAGAGTTATAAATCTTTGTAAATCTAAAATTCCTTCAGATCGTGTTTACTAGCCTGGTTGTTGTTGTTATTAAAAGAGTTCCTAAATCTTTTCCTAGTGAAGAAGTATGTCACATCCTGTCAACTTGCTGAAAGTCTACTATCTTTGTTGAAGCCCAACTTGTCCTTCTTCCATTAAAGTTTTACAAATTCTCATAGCAGTGAGTGGCGACTCTGAAAAGATCTCTACACCAATGTGCACTTAGATGAAAGAAAATTTATGATCAGTTGGGAACATTTGCAGCAAGGATCTAGAAGATGCTTGAAAGATTCAGTGGTGAGTCACAAAATAAAAAGGATGTTCAAAAGGACAGCAAGAAAATATTTTCCTAGGTATTCCTCAAAGTTTTATGAAATAAATTGTTTCCTTGCCAAGTGAAGAAGTCATTGAAAGAAGGAATATAGATTAGAAAACTTTGGTCATACTTCTAGTTTTACATCTTTTTAAATCATCAAGTTCAAAAGTATGGAATAATCTTATGTGAAGTGGTTGCATGATCGGATAAAAATCTTTGAGAATGAAGAAGACGTGTTGATAAAAAATAGTGCAATGGAGAGTCTGGATCCAATAGATCAGGATATCTTGTCTATATCTGAAGGTTGTCCAATAGATATTGATGAAATTCAAAAGGATATTGCATTATTAAATCAGATGATGCAGGACCAAGCTATGTTATTTTTGAAAAGACATGTAGGAGAAATAAGTGAAGAGTCCATATATGTGTTTTATGAAAAGTTTTCCAATGCATATGATAAGTTGCTGGAAGGCATGGAACTCCAAGAATCTGCATATTCTCATTTATTCTTAGAACTTTATATGCCTAAGTCAATAGAATGGTCTACAAATTGTAAAAGGGAAGGCATTGAACTTGTCAAAAAATGGATAAATGAGTTTGAAAAATGTAAATCTAAAAATATTAGTGATGCTGACTCTAGTTGTGATGAAAATGCTAACTATGATGCTAATAGTGACATGGATGAATATCAAGATGTTAGTGATGAAAATCTAGTTGTGGATGTTTCCATTGGATTTAAAGATTTGTTTTATTATCAACATGGTAGGATATATATTTGTTCTCTGTTTAGGAAAGATTCATGTGATAAACAAGAGATTAGTTATTATGCAGGTGAGAGTGACTGTGATGATTCTTTTTCTCAAAATAATGTGAGCCAAGAGATTTGAATCCTTGTTCCCAATGAACAAGATATTTGCAACAACAAAGAAAAGGTTGAAACCAATGAAAGTGAAGTCCAAAGTTCATTGAGTAGTGAAGAAATATCATAATTGCTAGTTGCTGATTTTTCAAAGGTATGCACCAAAGATAGAATCTACTTTGCAATGCCCACTTGATATATGCTTTGATACTGAAGATATGCAAGTGGATGTAAAGTATGAAATTTATACTGATTTTCTTTTTCCTACTTCTGAGGCAAACAATGTGCAAGATGGAAATGCATATGATTGGAAAAAATCTGATTATGTTAAGTATGATGAATATGATGACTCATATGTTGTTGTGGATTTTGATCTTGATGAGTTTGATGTGAATGATTCTTGTATACATGAGAATGCTGATTACTCTCTTGAGGAGAGTAAGAGATCTACATATGTGTTTTCAGATTTTTCCAATGACAAGTGAATTATAATTTGAAGATCCATTTTCAGATTTAGAGGATGCTTGTAAAGGCTCCAGTCAACAAGTTAAATCAAGTCTTATGAAATCAAATATTTGTGTGGAAGAGCTTCATTCTAGTTTGCAAATCAGTGATGTAAATGAAGCTTGTGTTTTGCTACAAACTAGAGTTCATCATAAGTTTGATTTCAGCCTTGATAGAGAGTTGGAATGTTTTCTCATTCAGCAAGTCAGCAATAAGGAGGGATGTGATGATCTGATCTCACACAATGATCATCATTAATAGTATTTTGGTGACTTTGTTTTGCCAAGTGATGATGAGTTTTTTGATTGTCTTTTGGTTGATGTGTTAAAGGTGAATAGCAGTGTTTTTGATCAAACACATGGAAGCAATAATTTTGGTTTACCTCTGATTCATGGAGATGAGAATCATCTATTTGACAGAGGTAAAGATTGATTTTAGTTTTAGGGCTTTGGGCCTTTGTAAATAAGCTTTGTGTTTGTACAGTTCCTTTATTTCCCTTCAGTTGTGTGTTGTCCTTGCTTTCAATAAAGGGTTTCCAATTTTTGAAGAGGGAGGTTCCCGGTTTAGAGTTTTGAGATGTTGCTGAAAAGTGGAAAGTCTGATTTGATTTTGTGAGTGGTCTGCTTCTACCATAAGATTCTGAAATTTCTCTACATGCCCACATGGGACACATGTCCACAGTCAGAGCCACTATTGGTACTCAAAAATGCAACATGGGTTTTGAGTACCATGTTAAATTTTGCAGTTTGAAGCCCTTTAATTGCTTTTCATGCATATGTACTTGACTGTCCTTTTGAAGCCTAAGAGATTTCCCAAGTGTTTAACACACTCCATTCAGTATGTGCATGGATCCTATGATGTTATTTTGTCATCCTGAATTATTCAGTGAAGTCCCATTTTGAGCAAGTGTCAAATTGCACAATTCTGCCTAAGTGTCAAACAGAGTATAGTAGCCCAGTTTGCCTTTGAATATCTTGTGTCCAAAAATGTTTCATGACCTGCCACTTTGAAGATATTTAGTATGCATATCAAAGAACCTATGTTCTAATTTTCAAGTCATTTTGAATCTGTTTGTTTAGGTTTCGAATCTCTCAAATTTGGTAGTTTGTTATTGTCATGCATTTGTATAGTGATCCAAAATTTTTGAAGGGCCTGTTTGACCAAAAATATCTTTGACCCATTTGACCCTATTGGTAAATTTTCTTTTGCATCATTTTCCAAGGGTCAAATACATTTTATGTTTCAATTTTCAGACCGTGATGAATCCGTTTGTCCAGTTTGCCAATCTGATTCCATTTGCAGTTTCTAACAATTTGATGGACAGTTGTATACTTTAGTCAAAGGCCCTATTTGGATGATTGTATCCTTGTCCCAGAGATTGATTGTAATGTTTCAATTGTTTCATCATGCTATAGACATGATAATGATTCATCATGGCAATTTACAGCTCCCCATGTTCCCGTTTAGTCACTTTTCCAGAGCCATTTCATTTGCAGATTGTCAATATTCTCTGAGTGTGCATTGTTCAGATTTCTTGTCATATTTTTTTATAGTAACTCAAAAATAAAAACTGGGTCAGGCTAAATTTTACAAATTTTTGAGATGACCATGTGTGCATTATACAAATTTTTTTTAGAAAAACCCAGTTTGAAAATCAAAATATATGGTGCTCTGAGTACTGGCAGCAATAAAAAATCAGCAATGCTTCATAAAGTTTAGTCCCACATTGCTCCCAATTTTAAAATTGAAATGTTTATATGGAATGCTCCAAACATATGAAATAAATCAAATTTTTGGAAGCTATGCTTGCCCAAGTTTGTGTGGCCACCTCAGTTTCTATGCCAGTGGTCCCAAAAGAAATTTTGCAGAAAGGGACACATGTCACTTAGTCTCCAAGTCTCTCAGAGGAAAGAAACTCATTTAGAGGCTTAGAGACTTAGTCTCTAAGTCTCTAGATAAGATTAGTCTCCAAGTCTCCAAATGATTATGAGACTTGGAGACTAGTCTCCAAGTCTCTAAATAAGTTAGTCTCCAAATCTCCAAATGAAGAAGTCTCCAAGTCTCTAGATGATCATTCAGAGACTTAGAGACTTAGTCTCCACGTCTCATGATGGAGAAGTCTGCAAGTCTCCAAATCATTATGAGACTTAGATACTTAGTCTCCAAGTCTCTAGATATAGATTCAAAGACCTAGAGACTAAAGGTAGTCTCTAAATCTCATAAAGAAAAATAAAGAGAGGAAATGATCTAGAGACTTAGAGATTTAGTCTCCAAGTCTCCAAATAATTCATTCAAAGACTTAGAGACTTAGTCTCCAAGTCTCCAAATGATTATGAGACTTAGAGACTTAGTCTCCAAGGCTCTAGATGGCTATTCAAAGACCTACAGACTAAATAGATTTGTCCAAGTCTCTAAATGAAACCATGGTCAAGGAAATGCTTCAGAGACTTAGAGATTCATGTAGTCTCCAAATCTGCAGATGGACTGATGTTAAAAGTGAGTTTGTCTAAGCATCCAATGAAATGGTGACAAGTGGCAAGTTCTGGTGGCATGTGCAGATTTTAAAGTTATAAAAGATTTAAAAATCATAAAGTTGAAACATTAGAGAAATTTTGAAATTTTTTAATGATAGAGCTGCTCACGGGGAAAATGCTTGGGAGATTCATTTTTTATCAGAATATGGCAGTATAATATGTTTTCGGAAATGTCAAAAGATGATAGATGCATTGATGGTAGTTAGACTCAGATCAGATCAAGTTGCTGAGAGCAATAAGAGCTTTTAAATCCATGACTAGATTTTGGGGAGACCTTCCTTTTCCCAAAATTGATTGATTTTGCAGATTCGATAGAGGGAATGAATCAAATTTTAGAGGATGAAAGGATAAGAGGGTACAAAGGACTAAATCATATTTCAAGGAAGAGTAAAGGACAAAGAAATTAGATTTCCAGTAGATGACCAGATTTTATGCAAAAAAGGACATATGTTATCAGATTTTAGAGGTGTCTGAGAACATCATATTTTTAGAGGAGAGAGGACAAATGAGATTAGATTGGTAGAATAGACAGGTTTTGGTCAAGTGTAGATTTTAGGTTTCTCCTTCTGCTATTTATTATCTTTTTTTCTCTATTTTTGGTGTTCTTGTTCCTCTTTCTGGAGGACTCCTGTAGTTGCTCTATTATGAGTAGGTCCCTTGATGATGAATGTTAAAAAATACAAGTTTTGCAAACTAGATTTCTTATTTTAAGTTTGAGTCTTTGGGTAAAGAGTTTTCTTTGTATGTATTGATACAGTTTTCATGAAATACAATACAATTTTTGTCCTATTTTGTTAATGTCTCTTAGCTTTGTGTTTGTTCTTGTATGTTTCTATTTGTAAGGCACATAAAAACATACTAGTTGTCAGGCAATTACTCTAATTGTTTCATGAGTTTCTTGCAAGGAAAGGATTAAATCCTCATATGCCATTCAAAGAATGAACACATCTGTTAAGATCTTGATGATAACAATCTAAGATTGAGAAGATAGTCTCTCAGGCATTCTATCTAAATTGTGTGTAGTTTGCAAGGCACACTACTCCATTTTCTTGAAATTCCTCTATTGATTCATGTTAGACTCTCTTTTTCCCAAAGGATTAGGCACTGGTCTGATTTTTGTTTATGCAACTACCTCTCTATCATCGAGCACAAAATTTATCATTACTAGTATATTTCATTTTCTTTAGTTTATGCCTAATGTGAAGGGACTGTGTCTAAGTAGTATAGTTCACATTTGGTGATTCCTTAAAGAAGAATTAGAGGTTAACCTTCCTTGAGTTGAACTCATAAAAAGAAGAGAGGATTTATGTCCTTATTTCCATTGTCAATGTTGTTACATTTATAGTTTATATTGTCAAGCTCTGTATCAGGAGATTCTTAGCTATCTACAGAGTGATGTTTTGTTTAAGTGATCTGAAGCCTAAATAGCATGATAGTGAAGGCCAAATCCACTAATCAAAATCTACTTGAAATATGTAACCTATTCATAGTAATACCGGCTTGAGTCCTGTGGAGCTCAAAGCAAAAAGGAGGATCTTATCCTGTTGACTTGGTGGTCAGCACCTCCTTGGAGATTCATGACATGGATTAACTGCCTCTCATGGATCAGGTTAAATATGACATTTGTATCAGACATTGAAAGTTTGAGCTTTTGGTGCAACGGAAAATGATTCCAAAAATTTGTATCAGAGCCTTGGGTCATGGGTTTGAGTCTCCCTTCAGTGGGTGCTGAAGGCTTAGTCAGTGCTAAGGGGGAGATTGTTGACTTGGTGGTCAGCACCTCCTTGAAGATTCATGACATGGCTTAACCGCCCCCTCATGATTGGGTTAAATCTGACATTTGTATCGAGCATTGAAAGTTTGAGCTTTTGGTGCAATGGAAAATGATTCCAACACATCCAATCCTCATGTATTAGGCTTTTCTTGCAAACTTGGAGCCCCTTTTAACTGAGAATCAACCCCATAATTTGCCAAGTTGACCCTACAAGAAAAATCCCTAACATACTCAAGTGTGTCCAAAGGAGTCATAGGACCCTTGAAGAAACACTTGAGGTTTCCAATGTGTCCATATGTGTTATGGGGACTTCATAGGGGTCTTAAAGCATGATAAGTCATACTGGGACTACTAGAAAGTCCGCATAACCCCTTTTGACACATTTGAACACTTAAGTGTGTCCAAACAGGTCGTAGGACCCCTTATGACACACTTGACAATTCTGATATGTCCATAGGGGTCATATGAACTTCCTATGGTCCTAACATGTGATAAGGAGTACTAGGACCCCTAGGAAGTCCCCATGACCCCTTTTGACACATTTGAATGCTCAAGTGTGTCTGAAGGGGTCGTAGGATGCATCAAGACACACTTGTCAGTTCCAATGTGTCCCTAGGGGTCATGTGGACTTCCTAGGGGTCCTAACACTTAATAAAGCATACTAAGACCCCTACAATGTCCCCATGACCCCTTTTGACACATTCAAATGCTCAAGTGTGTCCAAAGGGGTCATAGGAGCCATTAAGACACACTTGAGGGTTCCAATGTGTGGATAGAGGTCATGCGGACTTACTAGGGGTCCTAATGCATGATAACACATACTAGGACCCCCAAGAAGTCCCCATGACCCCTTTTTTACACATTCAAATGCTCAAGTTCCTTTTAAAGGGTCGTAGAACCTGTTAAGACACACTCGAGAGTTCCAATGTGTCCTTAGGGGTCATGGGGACTTCCTAGGGGTCCTAACACGTGATAAGGTGTACTAGGACCCCTAGGAAGTTCCCATGAGCCATTTTCAAAAATTTGAATGCTCAAGTGTGTCTAAAGGGGTCCATAGGATCCCTTCAAACACACTTGAGGGTTACAATGTGTCCATAGGGGTCATGTGGACCTCTATGAAGTCTTAATGCATGATAATGTGTGCTAGGACCCCTAAGAAGTCCCCCATGACATATTTTGACATAATTACTACTCAAGTGTGTTTGAGGGGGTTGTAGGATCCCTTAAGACACACTTGAGGGTTTCAATGTGTCCATGGGGGTCATGAAACTTCTTAGGGGGTCCTCATAGATGATAAGGCATACTAGGACCCCTAGGAAGTCCCCATGACCCCTTTTGACACATTTGAATGCTCAAGTGTATCCGAAGGGGTCCTAAGACCCCTTAAGACACACTTAAGGGTTCCAATGTTTTGATAGGGGTCATGGGGACTTCATAGGGGTCCTAACATGTGCTAAGGTGTAATAGGAACCCAAGGAAGCCCCATGACCTCTTTTGAAACATTGGTATACTCAAGCATGTTCTAACAGGTTTGTAGGACCCCTTAAGACACACTTGAGGTTCCAATGTGTCCATAGGGGTCATGTGGACTTCCTAAGAGTCCCAATGCATGATAAGGTATACTAGGACCTCTAGAAAGTCCCCATGACCCCTTTTGACACATTGGAATTCTCAAGTGTGTTTGAAGGGGTCATTGGACCCCTTAAGACACACTTGAGGGTTCCAATGTGCCCACAGGGGTCAAAGGGACTTCCTAGGGGTTCTAACACATGATAAGGCATCATAGGACCCCTAGGAAGTCCCAATAACACCTTTTGACACATTCAAACACTCAAGTGTGTCTCAAGGGGTAGTAGGACCCCTTAAGACACACTTTAGGGTTCCAATATGTCCATAGGGGTCATGATGACATCCTAGGGGTCCTAACACATGATAAAGCATATTAGGACCCTTAGGAAGTCCTCATGACCAATTTTGACATTTTAGAATTCTAAAGTGTGTCCAAAGGGCTCTTAGGACCCCTTAAGACACAATTGAGAGTTCCAATGTGTCCATAGGGGTTATGCAGACTTCATAGGGTTCTTGACATGTGATAAGGCATACTATGAACCCTAGGAACTCCCCACGACCCCTTTTGACACATTTGAATGCTCAAGTGTGTCTAAAGGGGTTGTAGGACCCCTTAAGAGACACTTGAGGGTTTCAATATGTTTATAGGGGTCTTGGGGACTTCCTACGGGTCCTAACATTTGATAAGGTGTAATAGGACCCCTAGGAAGTCCCCATGACCCCTTTTGACACATTCAAATGCTCAAGTGTGTCCAAAGGGGTCATAAGATCCCTTAAGATACACTTGAGGTTTCTAAAGTGTCCATAGGGGTCATGCAGACTTCCTAAGCTATCTAGTGCATGATAGGGCATACTAGGAAGCATACTAGGAACCTTAAGAATCCCCATGACCCCTTTTGACATATTTGAATGCTAAACTATGTCTGAAGGGTTCATAGGACCCCTTAAGAAACACTTGTGGCATTTCAATGTGTCCATAGGGGTCATGGGGACTTCCTATTGGTTCTAATGCATGATAAGGTGTAGTAGGACCCCTAGGAAGTCCCTATGACCACTTTTGACAAAGTGGAATGCTCAACTATGTTTGAAGGGGTTGTAGGACCCCTTAAGATACACTTAAGTGTTCCAATGTGTCCATAGGAGTCATGGGGACTTCCTAGGGGTCCTAATGCATGATAAGGCATAATAAGATCCTTAAGAAGTCCCCATGACCATTTTTGACACATTTGAACATTGAAGCATGTCTAAAGGGGTTGTAGGACCCCTTAGGACACACTTGATAGTTCCAATGTATCCATAGGGGTCATGCAGACTTTCAAGGGGTCCTAATGTGTGATAAGGCATACTAGGACACCTAGGAAGTCTCCATGACCCCTTTGACACATTTGAATGCTCAAGTGTGTCCATAGGGTTCATGGGACCCATTTAGACACACTTTAGGGTTCCAATGTCTCTATAGGGGTCATGGAGAATTCCTAAGGGTCCGTAACATATGATAAACTATACTAGAACCCCTAAGAAGTCCCAATGACCCCTTTTGACATATTCCCAATGCTAGTGTGTTTGGACAGTTGTAGGACCCCTTAAGACACACTTGAGGGTTCCAATGTGTTCATAGGGGTCATCTGGACTTCCTAGGGGTCTTAATGCGTGATAAGGCATACTAAGACCCCTGAGAAGTCCACATAACTACTTTTGACACATTTGAACGCTCATGTGTGTCTGAAGGGGTCATATTGATAAGGTGTACTAGGACCCCTAGGAAGTCCCCATGACCTCTTTTGACACATTGGTATGGTCAAGTGTGTCTGAAGGGGTTGTATGACCCCTTCAGACACACTTGAGCATTCCAAATGTGGTCCATAGGTTTCATGCTTCTTCATAGGGGTCCTAACATGTGATAAGGCATACTAGGACCCCTAAAAAGTCCCCATGGACCCCTTTTGATACATTCAAACATCAACTATGTTTGAAGGGGCGTTTGCTAGGACCCATTAAGACACACTTGAGGGTTCCAATGTGTCCATAGGGGTCATACGGACTTCCTAGGGGTCCTAACAAGTGATAAGGTGTACTAGGACCCCTAGAAGCTCTCATGACCCCTTTTGACACATTCAAATGCTGAATTTTGTCTGAAAGGGTCATAGGACCCTATAAGACACACTTGAGGGTTCTAATGTGTCCATTGGGTCATGGGGACTTTTTAGGGGGTCCTAATGTGTGATAAGGCATATTAGGACCCCTAGGAAGTCCCCAATGACTCCTTTTGACACATTGAATGCTCAAGTGTGTCTGAAGAGGTTGTAGGACCCCTTAAGACATACTTGAGCATTCCAATGTGTCGATAGGGGTCATGGGGACTTCCTAAGGGTCATAATGCATGATAAGGTGTATGAGGATCCCTAGGAAGTTCCCATGGACCCCCATTTGACACATTGGAATGGTCAAGTGTTTCTGAAGGTGGTTGTAGGACCCCTTAAGACACACTTGAGGGTTCCAATGTATCAATAGGTGTCCTCTAGACTTCCTAGGGGTGCTAAAGCTTGATAAGGCATATTAGGACCCCTAAAAAGTCCCTATGACGGCCCTTTTGACACATTCAAATGGTCAAGTGCATCCGAAGGGGTTGTAGGACCCCTGAAGATGCACTTGAGGGTTCTAATGTGTGCATAAGGCTCATGGGGACTTCTTATGCATCCTAACACATGATAAGCATACTAGGACCCCTAGGGAGTACCCATGACCCATTTTAAAACATTCAAATGCTAAAGTGTTTCCTGAAGGGGTCATAGGACCCATTAAGACACACTTGAGGGTTCCAATGTGTCCATAGGGGTTATATGGACTTCCTAGGGTCCTAACATGTGATAAGGCATTACTAGGAAACTTAAGAAGTCCCCAATGATCCATTTTTAAACTTCAAACACTCAAGTGTGTGCGAAGGGGTCTTAGGACCCCTTAAGACACACTTGAGGGTTCTAATGTGTCCATAGGGGCCATGCAGACTTCCTAGGGGTCCTAACACTTGATAAGGCATACTAGGACCCCTAGGAAGTTCCCATGACCCCTTTTGAATTATTGGAATGCTCAAGTGTGTACGAAAGGGTTGTAGGATCCCTTACGACACACTTGAGGGTTCCAATGTATCCATAGGGGTCATACAGACTTCCTAAAGGTCCTAACACATGATAAGGCATATTAGGACCCCCAGGACGTCCCCATGATCCATTTTGACATAGTCAAATGCTCAAGTATGTCCAAAGGGTCGTAGGACCCCTTAAGAAACAATTGAGGTTTCAATGTGTCCATAGGGGTCACGCGAACTTCCTAGGGGTCCTAATGCATTATAAGGCATACTAGGACCCCTAAGAATTCCCCATGACCCCTTTTCACACATTTGAACATTCAAGTGTGTCCAAAAGGGGTTGTAGGACCCCTTAAGACACACTTGAGGGTTATAATGTGTCCATAGACATCATACAGACTTCCTTGGGTCCTAATGTGTGATAAGGTGTACTACGACCCCTAGGAAGTCCTAGTGACCCCTTTTTGACACATTCAAATGTTGTAGTGTGTCTAAAGGGTTTGTAGGACACCTTAAGACACACATGAGGCTTCCAATGTGTCCATAGAAGTCATGAAACCTCTTAGGGGTCCTAACATGTGATAATGCATACTAGGACCCCTATAAAGTCCTCATGACCCCTTTTGACACATTCAAATGCTCAAGTGTGCTCAAAGGAGTCCTAGGACCCCTTAAGAAACACTTGAGGGTTTCAATGTGTCCTTAGGCATGATGGGGACTTTCTAGGGGACCTAACATGTGATAAAGTGTATTGCGACCCCTAGGAAGTCCCCATGAGCTATTTTGACACATTTGAATGCTCAAGTGTGTCTTGAAGGATTTGTAGGACCCATTAAGTCACACTTGAGGATTTCAATGTGTCCATAGAGGTCATGCAGACCTCCTAGGGGTCTAATGCATGATAAGTTGTCCTGGGTCCCCTAGAAAGTCCCAATGACCCATTTTAACACAATTGAATGCTCAAGTGTGTCCAAAGGGTCGTAGGACCCCTTAAGACACACTTTAGAGCTTTAATCTATCCCTAGGGGTCATATGGACTTCCTAGGGGTCCTAATGTGTCATAAGGTATACTAGGACCCTTAGGAAGTCCCCATGACCCCTTTTGACACATTTTAATGCTCAAGTGTGTTTGAATGGGTTGTAGGAGCCCTTAAGACATACTTGAGGGCTCCAATGTGTCCATAGGTGTCATGGAGACTTCATCGGAGTCCTAACATGTGCTAAGGCATACTAGGACCCCAAGGAAGTCCTCATGACCACTTTTGAAACATTGGTATGCTCAATCATATTCGAGGGTGTCGTAGGACCCCTAGGGCACACTTGAGGGTTTTAATGTGTCCATAGGGGTCATATGGACTTCCTATGGGTCCTAATGTATGATAGGTGTACTAGGACCCCTAGGAAGTCCCATGATCCCCTTTGACACATTGGAATTCTCAAGTGTGTCCGTAGGGGTTGTAGGACCCCTTAAGACACACTTGAGGGTTCCAATGTGTCCATAGGGGTCATTAGGACTTCCTAGGGGTCTTAACATGTGATAAGGTATAATAGGACCCCTAGGAAGTCCTAATGGACCCTTTTTGACATAGTCAAACACTCAGTTGTGTCTAAGGGGTAGTAGGACCCCTTAAGACACACTTTAGAGTTCCAATGTCTTGCATAGGGGTCATGGGACTTCTTAGGGGTCCTAACATGTGATAAGACATACTAGGGACCCCTAGGAAGTCCCCATGACCACTTTTGTCACATTAAAATGCTCAAGTGTGTCTGAAGGGATCTAGGACCCCTTATGACACACTTGAGGGTTCCAATGTGTCTATAGGGGTCATGTGGATTTCATAGGGGTTTTAACACATGATAAGGCATACTAGGACACCTAGGAAGTCACCATGACCCCTTTTGACATATTTGAATTCTCAAGTGTGTCCTAAATGGGTTGTAGGACTCCTGAAGAAACACTTGAGGGTTCCAATGTGTCCATAGGGGTCTTGGGGACTTCCTAGGGTCCTAACATGTGATAAGGCATACCAGCACCGCTAAGAATTTCTATGACCACTTTTGACACATTCAAATGCTCAAGTGTGTCCAAACGGGATGTAAGATCCCCTAAGACACACTTGAGGGTTCTAATGTGTCCATAGGGGTCATGGAGACTTCCTAGGGGTCCTAATGTGTGATAAGGTTTACTAGGATGCCTAGGAATCCCCATGACCCCTTTTGATGCATTTGAATGCTAAAGTGTGTTTGAAGGGGTCATAGGACCCCTTAAGACACACTTGTGCTTTCCAATGTGTCCATAGTGGTCATGGGACTTCTTATTGGTCCCTAATGCATTATAAGGCAAAGTAGGACCCTTAGGAAGTCCCCAATGACTCCTTTTGACACATTCAAGCACTCAAGTGTGTCTGAAGGGGTTGTAGGACCCCTTAAGATAGACTTGAGGGTTCCAATGTTTCCATAGGGGTCATGGGGACTTTCTAGGGGTCCTAATGCATGATAAGGCATACTAGGACCCTTAGGAAGTCCTGATGACCCCTTTTGACACATTTGAATGCTCAAGTTTTTTTGAAGGGGTCATAGGACCCCTTAAGATACACTTGAGGGTTACAATGTGCCGTTGAGGGTTGCAATTTATCTTTAAGGGTCATGGGGACTTTGTAGGGGTCCTAATGTATGATAAGCATACTAGGACCCCTAGGAAGTCCCATGACCACTTTTGACACATTGGAATGCTTAAGTGTGTCTGAAGGGGTCTCAAGACCCATTAAGACATACTTGAGGGTTCCAATGTCTGCATAGGGGTCATGGGGACTTTTTAGGGGTCCTAACATGTGATAAGGCGTACTAGGACCCCTAGGAAGTTCCCATGACCCCTTTAGACACATTCCAATGCTCAAGT
Organism: Chamaecyparis obtusa; assembly: GCA_027943335.1. NCBI lineage: Eukaryota > Viridiplantae > Streptophyta > Pinopsida > Cupressales > Cupressaceae > Chamaecyparis > Chamaecyparis obtusa. The sequence continues at coordinate 1,802 of BSBK01009033.1, read as the reverse complement.
GTGTTTGAAGGGGTTGTAGGACCCCTTAAGACATACTTGAGGGTTCCAATGTGTCTATAGGGGTCACTCAAAATTACTAGGGTCCTAATGCATGATAAGGCATACTAGGACCCCTAGGAAATCCCCATGACCCCTTTTGACACATTCAAATGCTTAAGTGTGTGTGAAGGGGTTGTAGGACCCTTAAGACACACTTGAGCCTTCTAATGTGTCCATAGCTATCATGGGGACTTCTTAGGGGTCCTAACATGTGATAAGGCATACTAGGACCCCTAGGAAGTCCTCGTGACTACTTTTGGCACATTCTACTACTCCAAGTGTATCGGAATGGGTCATAGGACCCCTTAAGACACACTTGCAGGTTCCAATGTGTCCAATAGGGGTCAATGGGACTCTCTCTCTCCCTCCCTTCTCTCTCATCACCCTCTCTCTCTCTCTCTACCTCTCCCTCCCTCCCTTCATCTCTCTCTCTCTCCACCTCTAGTGAATTATTCTTCAAAGCCTCCATTTCTACATAGCTAGGTTTACAATGGCCTATAAAATGCACAACTATTGCCCCTATAGAGACTCATGCTTTTTCTCAGAATCATATTAATTTTCATGCATTCCCTAACATTTAATACAAAGATTTAGCTGTCTACCTTTAAAGACCTAAAAGAGACAAAAAATAAAATTTAGGCCAAAATACATACCACATTTCTGTATGTAGTACCATCAACTTCAACAATCCAGTCGGCTTCCTCTACTAAGGCACAAAGAACTTCATTAATGTCTTCTTTGGAGGAAGATTATAATTTCCATATTTCAGCAAGCCTTGAAATATTTTCAGTGTTATTGCTCTCTACCTTCACTCTCTCAATTTAGTCCTATCCCTCTTTGCTGCACTCATCTTAAGCCATCCTTACCTACTCTTAATAGAGATTCTACAAAATTTGTAGACAAGGCATCCGAAAGGAAAAAATGAAAATTTTCTCGGAGAATATCCACAATTCATATACAAAAGCATCATACAGGAAAATGACAAAAATTAATAGCTAAAAGGTAAAATTTATCATTAATGCCAGTAGTACCAAGGTTATACCCATTGTCAAATCTTTTCCCTATGATGTTCAAAATGAAAAAAGAAAGTGAAATGAAAGGGAAGTATGGATCAAATAGTGAAGGTGCATCAAATTGGATCAATATCATAATATATGCAAAAAAATACTGTTATGGACAAAAAATATTCGCATATTAATGGGAAAGTATGGCAAGAGCTTCTTGGACCCATCATAGAAGTTATAAATAAGGAGGAATAGTTAGTAGGAAAGTGACAAGGAAAGAAGTACAATATGTGTGAGCCTATGTCACATGATGATGATGAGTACTCACCATCTGCTAGTAGCTCAAGTAGTGATGGAAGCTCTTCAGTGCACATCTACAGTACACAAAAAATTTAGATTGGATCATTAGCAAGAAAGAATTGGTCATGACCTTCATTCTAGCACCATAAATATTTATATTAGAAATTCCTATTTGTCAATGGCCTTGCATTTATAGGACTTGGAAACCGGGTTACTCATATTGGGCATTATCCCTCAAATGTAGTTGATTACCACCTTTGGCAAGGCAGTCTCACTCCTCATTTTACAACAAAGGGAAGCCATCTATGATCCAAGGTTTCAAGCCAACTAACAAGTGGAGAGCTTCTCAAGATACTAACCTCTTTTGTAGATAAGTTCCTGATTCATCTCAAGGTTCTTGTTTAGGTGACCAACACCTTGGAGGTTCACAAATAGACCCATTGATTTCCCAAATTGGTA